>VZTU01010407.1:338628-620067 GCA_013400835.1 Zapornia atra
CCGTGAGGCGGCGGTGGAGGCGCGGGCTGAGGGGCGCCGGGCGGGCTGGGGTTTGGAGCTGTACTGAGTGGGTGAAGGAGCGTGGAGCTGCGCCGGTTGAGGGGCGGGAGGGGTTCAGAGGAGGCGTCGAGGGGAGCGACGGTGCAGGAGGTCTCTATTCTCCTTCAGGCTCGCTGGTGGGGGCGGTGGAGGCCGACGGGGCCTTGTGGAGGAGGGAGAGGGCCCGCGAGCTGGGAGAGCGGCCAAGGCTCTCTGGCGGAGGCAGCGCCGCGCTAGGCCCTTTCTCCCGGTACCCGCGGCCGTTGTGGTCAGTGGTGACTCGGGTCCGCTCTCTCCGGTCCCTGTCAGGCCTGCGGGCTGCTTGTAGCCAGGTCTGACTACGGCTAGGCCGGTGCTGCAATGCTGGGGCTAGAGGCACGGTGAGGGGCGGCTGAGGTTGCATCGAGTCTGCCTAGTTCTGTTTCCAGCGTCTTGAGACGCTTTGCAGGGAAGCGTAGTAGGCACCTGGCATGCTTTGGCGTCGAAGCAACCGGTCAGGGGCTGGGCAGCTCGCATCAGAGGCCGTTTGCAACCTCTGGAAGGAAATGGCATTATTTTAGGGGGTAGGGGAGTTGCAGTATTTCAGTGCTGAGCAGAAGTCTATTCTTTACTGGGAGATGAGCCTATCAAATCATTGAGCCTACAGACTCATTGCAGGTACATGTAGTCCAATGAATTTTTTATTTCTTAAATGATTCAACCATTGTGTTGTAAGGAGATCCAGAGCCTTTGAACTCACACCCAAAAGTCATGGACTGTGATTTCATTTTGCTTTATGTAATTTTTTTAATGGAAAAAGGGGAGGGGGTTGACTAGTTTGTTTTCTCCCAGTTGTTATGCAGGCAATTATCATTTAATAGCATATGTAATAGGGAAAGACTAATATGAGAACTTGACAATAGCTTTTGCTAATCATGCCTGTTCGCTAATGTCTCTGAGTAATTGTGTGTCATCAGAAGCCATTTGTATAGGTAAAAAAAATTAAAAGGTTATCAGCAGTGTTAGTCCCGTTAAATCACTGCTGTTTGTGGCTTTGTGCTAAATTAGGTATCCCACCCTGGAGAAATAAACATTTTAAATTCTGATTTAGGGTATTCTGGAAGCATTTGGAGCCACTTGAACTTCACTTGCTTGGTTTCTGGTGGTCCTTAAACCTTACAAGCTTCAGCTGTCACCTGAGTTTTCGTCTCCTTTGTCTCCTTTTCCATCAGGTGTCTTCTCTCCTGTTTGCAGCTCCAAGTGACCGTTGGCTTCAGTTTTTTAAAGCCTAACTAAAGTAGCCTAACATGGTAGGGAGGGTGAACTTGATGATCTTTAAGGCCCCTTCCAGCCCTAACTATTCTGTGGTAGTTATGAAAATGATACCTAACAAAATACTTGGGGTTTTTTTCCTGTATGGTTTTCCTTTGTATCTTTTGCCTTACCACTCTCTATTTATATTTGAGGTTTTCAGAACTGTTTCCTATTGTTTATGCAGGACTCTGGGAGACATTACATTAATTGGTTTTTAGATGCTGTCACGAATAACTCAAAATAAATAATACAAGTAAGTGCTGGAGTTTGTCGGGGTTTTTTGTGTGTCTAAATTGAATTGCTTTTCTTTACTTTTCAGCTTTGAGCTTTTTACTGTGCTCTCTTAGTATGCCTGAAACAAATTTAGTTGTTGTGTGATATTTTCCCTCTCCTTGAAGTAAACCTCTTCAAAATAGGCCCCTTCATGTTTCATTTCCTTTAATGCCTTCTACTCATGAACTGTTGTCACGTTTGAGTGAGACATATCTTCTAGATGGTTTGTGTCATGTTCTGCAAATTAATGCTATAATACAACTGCGTTATGGTAGGATCAGGGAAATCACAACCAATATCATGTGGTGAAGGTAAAATCACCTGGTGGGTGTGTTAGAGGAGTTCTGAACCTCTCCTGCCTTAACAGCCTTGCTGGATTGTGTGGATTGTGCATGAGAGATCTGTACGTTTACCTCGTAGGCTGATAATTCAAGTTGGTCTTGAACACAGAAGTATATGTGTAGAGATAATTTTACTTTGTTAGGTATTCATTTTAGAAGTTATAAAACTCAAAGATAGGAACAATAGCTATATAAAATATTCAGAGTGATTTCTGAAGAAATTTTACGAGGTTTCAGGTCATAAATTTCCAACTCAAGTAGAATTCCAAATAGATTCTGCAAACAAAGAAGGAACTTGCTGTCTGAGGTATCAGATTTATTCTTAACATCTAAAATGTGGAATATGAAAAAGATGGGGGGAAGGGTTCCTGGCTCTATCAGGTGAGGGTTAGATGAGGGACATTCTGTAACGGTTTGGAGTTGTCAGGTCAGTCATTGCTGAATAAGTCTTTAAAATACCACATGGGAGTGAATTGTAGATTGCTCCCTGCAGGCAACTTATTCTCTAATTTTAGATTCTTTTCTGAAAGAAATACTGCCCAGTGGTTGCAGAAGTGAGGAGTCTGGGTAGCAGATCTTGGTCTGTCCTGAATCCTTTGTAGCTTTGGGAAGCCTTTTTGTCACCACATGCTTCAGTTGCAGTTATAAATCACGTTGTAAAAAGTGACGGTGTAATTCACAGTGTTTGATAGTGTTTTATAAATTTTGTGAAGATTGTAAACTAAACCAGAATTACTTCATATACTGAATTTTACAGTGTCATTCTTTTCTAATCTGCTAAAAAGCAATAATTTCCAATATTTGATGTGATAAGTGCAGGTGTAATTGATTATAGATGGGAGGATCTCTGTAATTTCTTACCAGTTGAGAGATGGAGTTGTTTTCTTCCACTGGTAAGAAAGGTGAAATGTAACATTTAACTAAAAGCCAACTGTAGATACATGGCTTCAGGATTCTATCTGGAAGTTTACTTGGTTGATTATGCCAGACTTAAACAGGGATTCAGAAAGCATACAAGAAGATTCCCACGAAGATGATAAGCCCCACATCTAACTTCAGGGTAGATAAAGGTCCTGAGTTGTTGTTGGGTTTGGGTGGGTTTTTTTATTAAAAGGGTTCTGGTTACAGACCATGTTGAGAACTGTCTTTAAAAGATAAGTATTACAGACTAGCATCAGCTTTAATATAGATGAAAAAGAAACCCTGATGTCCTTAAGCATATAATTTTTCTGGGGGGATAAGATACCTGTCTAGATGTTTACATAATGGTTAGAAAATTGGTGCTGAGGCGCTCAGAGACAGATTTGAATTCTTAGCTCTTCTTTTTAAGCTATAGAGTATGTTCGAGTGTTGTGACTGAAAGACATGTTCCATTGACTTTGTGATAAAGATTTTTAAAATACTTTTCCTGAATATAGTTAAGTATTTTTATTTGCTCTTACTTATAAAGTATAAAATTCCTTATATTTAATTTTAAACTTTTCAGTCACTGGCCTTTTGAGTCCAGCCCTGTGAAACCTGTTTCAGGATGTGGGTGCTCAGAGTTCTGTGTGTATGGACCAAAAAATTCCTCTATGTCTTCCTTATTGAATCAAGAGCCCAGTTCTCCCCTCCTGTACATTCAAGCTACTCGCCTTGAGCCTGTATGCAGCAGCAGATGAGACTTGTCCTGTGACTTCTACTTTTTTTTTGGGTGTTACCATACCCAGCCTTAGTGGAGCAATAAACATTGCTAATTCAGGTGAAAATCTACAGCTGAAACTTTGGCTCTTGTGTTGAAGGAAAAAGAAAAGAGGAAGACTTGATCCAGGTTCTCATCTCTTTCAGAAGTAGTCCCTCTAGCAATTGTCACTTTTGGTTTTGTTAGTTCCTGCAAATTAATGTTGGTGTCAGTAGTGTAACATTGGCACTGTAAACTTTAGGGCATGGTAATTCTTGTATCACTTTAATGTCTCACCAGAACAGTTTTGTGTGACTATCACTCTTCCTGTACTGAAAGTACAAATTCACTGTTTAAAAATAAGTTTTGTGAGGGTAGCATTAACTCTAAACATGTGTGGTGTCTTTTGTATCTTTCTAGTCATCTGTAAAGTTCAGTAATAAGTATTTATTTCTAGGTAACTTCTCAGAGAAATGCCTACTTGTGCTTCTGTGTCTCTTACTGGATAAAAAGAACTGCAAAGCTGATTTGCAATGACGATGGATCATCAGTGAAGACATACGGCACTTTCTGGAATAATCAGTGTTGTCACAATGAAGATCTCTCTTCTGCAGCAGATGTATAAGGACGTACTGGTAGGCATTCCGCTAGCGAAGGAAAGTCCTTACTATGCCTCATTACTTCATCTGTGTGTTGAGCAGTCACCAGAAAGAGATGAATCATGTAATCGGATGCATCTGCCACCTACTGATGGTGGCATTAGGAGCCATCAGGACACCGATATGTCAGGTGCAGCTGTCCCTCCAACAGATGATACATCAAATAGCTTTGCAAATGTGAACTCATTCCATCCACGAGAAGTGATGCTGCTTCAATTAACCTTGATCAAGATGATGGTTGCTAAAGCAGAGTCCCAGGAAATTGAATTCAGTATGAGACAGAAGTACTGTGAAATCTTTGTCCTTCTTCTGAAGGAGAAAAGAATTGACTCAAAATTGGTAAGTGTTTTTAAATTTTGGAAAGACTTTTTGTGAAAGAACAAAAAAACCCTTCATACCTTAGATAATTCTTTTTTACATGTTTGCAGATTTGTCTGCTCAGTAGTTATGATCAGCTGTTATCTCACATGGCTTCAAAATGTTTATCATCTCTTGTGTATTTCCAGCTGAAGGAAGAGGTGAGTATGGAGTAAGTTTTTACAGCTTAAAAAGTGACCTAGTGAACATGTGCCTTCGAGTTCTTCTTCCATTTGACTCAAGCCACAATTTCATAGTGACTACTTTTGTGCCATATGAATACTATGTGACTACTGTAACATCTAAAAGTACTTCTAAGGAGGCTCATCTTGTAAGTTAATGCACAGAGTAACATCAGGACTGCTCCTGCCATCCTGCACATCTGCTTCCCAATGTTCAGTGTACAGATTCAGTTTGTCCCCTCAAAATGCCACACAGTTTTACTGAAGCATGTTCAGCTCTGGTGCTGGGAACTATGCAAAGACTGTACAAGACAATGCTATGTGATAGTTCTCCCATAAAATGTGTCTTCAGGGGCTTTGGGGGTTGTAAATGATGGACAGGGAAGATATGTAAGAAATCTTCCAAGAGAGTATTTCAAGTGTGTTACGAGGGGCATGGACTAGAGAAAGAAACGAGGTCAGATATGTAACAGAAGTTTGTTGTGTCAGGTGGAATGTCTTTGTATATAAACATGAACTTTTATGGAACCATTTTAAGATAAAATGTGGCTAAATGAGAAGATGTTCTCTTTAAAGTTTCAATACAGGTATTTCAAAAACCTGATAATATGACCTATCAATATTTTTACAATTACTTCACTTCTCTTAGGGGATGCGATAGGTAAAAGTAGGTAATAAGCTATTGGAAGTTAATCACATACTTTTCTGTTTCTTCTTTGAATATTCCAGTTACTTGAGGCTTTTTACTCGATGTGTATATGTTGAATATGTATTGTAGCATCTGAACATAAGTTTCTCTCAAATGTTTATAATATTTCTTGTAAAGTTGTCTGGGAATTATGCATTCAAATACGGTCTGTCTGCATGTTAGGTAGGTTGCCTGACATTAGAAGGCTTGGTTTTTTCCTTTCTAAAAAACACAATTTCTATTTCATGCACTTCATGTTTGCAAATAGAGGCATACATACTCTAAAGGCACTGGGCAGATAGATTTTTTTTTTTTTTTTTTTTCTACCTGAGTTTTGTGTGCCTACATTTGAAAGTTTTTAGTCTACAAGTTTAAAGAATTTTACTATGATTTACTTTGATTTGCATAGCAATTGTAAAGCATATGTGGGGGTTTTAAAATTTTTTTTTAACTGCTTCTCTTAGGATGCATTAAATGTCACCTGGCTCACCTTTACTGTGAAGACTCTATCAGGATTCCCTGAGAACACCCAGGTAGCAGAATGTCTCTGGACTCTTACAATTGTTATCAAGGACATACTGAAAGACAAACCCTTACCCAAAGCAGGTACTGTAGCAATTTTATGGTGCTATCGATATAGGAATGCCCAGCAGAGGGAGGAGTTTTACTTGGGATCTTACCTAGAGCGGCTTGTCTAAAGAAGGCCGAGTTTTCTTCCTTATAAAGGGGGTACCAAGGCACTATTAGAAATGTAGTGGCTTAAACATGCTTCAATATTGAGAATCAGTACTCAGTCACCTGTTTTCTGCTTGTTTGATGATTTAGCTGACTCTGTTACAACTCCATAATGTTGTTCTTGTTGCTGTAGGCATTTTGAAGAAGTTGTTGGCTCCTCTTGATGCTGTGCTTGAAGGATTTTATAGTTCCATTCTGTTCCATCACTTTGACAGTCACAACTATACTTCACCTTATTCTGAAGCTGCAAACAATTTGATTGGTTTTATAGATCTGCTTGAAGCACTTTTGGATTCCAGAACTGAATTAGAACTACCGCTCAGATGCCAGAGAGTGTTGTTTTTGAAACTTTCTTATGTTCTAAACCTCATTAGCTCATCAATTCACTATGTAATCAAGAAGAAGTCCATTATGCTCCTTAAAAAATGTGTCCTTTGTAAGTCTAGAGAAGATGGTACAAGCGGATCGCTGTTCTTACAAGCCCCATCTTTACACGAGGATATGCTTGCACTGAGTAATGCTGCTCTGCAGGTTGTGAATTTGACTTGGCTTAAGCAGATCCCACTCCATGAAAAGGCCAGCTACTTTGGAGGTACTGAAGCTGCCCCTGGAGGTGGTATTCCAGGTGGTTCCGACCAAACTGTCCTCAGAGCCTTAAGTCTGGTTGTGCTTAAAGCCTTGGAAGTCAGGTTTCAGAACTCCACTGCAGAAGCTGAAATCAAAGGTAATTGTCTCCTTTGGTTTTGTTCATTAAGCAGCAAGGGTTTTAAAGCTTTCAGAATTTGTAGTCGCAGTTCAGTAAGACTGTAAATAGAATTCAGTGGAATTACTGGTGGTGGGATGAAAGACATGACCCGCTCAGGAAACCTGCTGTCACTGTGTCCTGCATAATCATTTGTCTCCTTGCGTTTTATCTAATCCTTAGCCTTGTAATATGGGGGGCTTGAAGCAGCTGCATTTGGGATTGAAAACTTCCCATGTTAATAACACATGTTTTGAAATGGTTGACACAGTTTGGGAACACCAGACTCTTCTCCATGTGAAAAAGAAGATAGCCCATAGCACAAGCATTTACTCCTGTGTTCTAATGTGGAGGTAGAACTTTACCATGTGCTTATCCTGGTTGAAGCCACTAGGCATTGCTGTTGGGCAAGTAATGCTATAGGGCAAAACCAGCAGTGGTAGAAAAGGTAAAAATAATTAATTTGTGAAGTAAGAAACAGGAAAAATATGGACTTGGCAGAGTGTAGTGGTTGTGTTCTTTAGGCCTAGTCCTTTGAATTAGTAGGTGCAAGGCATACTTTTCATACCTGCTTACTTGGATGCATTTGTTCCACTGAGCAGGTGAATGGGATTAGTAGAAGAGCAGACCAGGCTCCTGTGCTAGGGCCATGCCACAAGGCAAGCACTGGGATGGCAAGGGAGTGAACGAACGCTGTGTAACTTGCATTCCTGACAGGAGAGGACGCTCTGCTCTATCACACTGGTAGCCAGTTTGTAGTCTTACCCTTTGCTATAATGAAGTGGTGGGGTGAGACTTTTGCTTGAGACACGCTCATGGAATCCCATCTTCCCACTTGCCTTTTTACCTCTGAAGGGCACATGATGTGCATCTTCCGATGCCAAACCGTAGGAACGTGGATGTGCACATTCAGCTCGCTTTCCCTGAACCACAGGCTTCACAGCAGACATGGAAAGGCAGTTCTGAAGCAGCATTTCTGTTCAAATACAAGTGGGAGTGGGTGTTCCTTACTGTCAGCCAATTGATGATGTGGCAAAGAGTAGAAAAAAAAACCCAGGTTTTTTTGCAACAAGGATGAGATTTTGTAGCATTTTAAATACATTGAGGCATTTTAATACAAGTTCTAGATGTAAATGTTGGGGGTTTTTTATACTTCTATATTATGTAGCAAGCATAAAATTAGTTTTCAATTAATCTGACTGTGCTGAATAGCTATGGACTGCTCTAAGACAGCTTCTGACACTTTTTCCAGATTTTGGAAGGTGTTTTATTTGTGATGCCAGCTGCATACTTAGAGGTTTTTTTAAGTATTTGTAGAGAATATTTTACTTAGAGATTGTCTAAGAACAAGTGAATAAAAAAAAAAGCAGGTTCAATCTATTTTAGATGTCTCTGAAAATTCTATCTCAAAGAAAAAATTCTCCGTTCTTTCCCAGATTCATGACACAAAAATGAGTTCTTTAATTAGATTCACTACCCCGACTGTCAAGGGGAATTTCAAGTTGAAAGAAATGGTGCTTCTATTTTAGTGACATTAAATTAAGTGGTTAAAACAAGCCCCCAAAATGCTATATTATGCTAACTTGCCTTCTGGGAAGCTGGTTGATCTTATCTTTTTTTATTAACGTGAATTACAATGACTTAACTTTAATTCATTTCAATTTTGAGAGTAATTTCCAGATAGCTTTGATTTATAGGGAAGTATTTCAGTCTGAATAGTAACTATTGATAACAGAGATACTTGCTAAGAGGAAAAGCAAAGCTTAAAGACAAATATTAAGGAAAACCTCATAATGATAGTTTTGTAAGTGAAAGTGATTCCCATATTGCAGGAAACTTTTAAAATGTGGTAATCACTGTTTTATATAAATGATGAAACTCTGCTTTTCAAGCCATGGTGTACTTCCAGCAGCATTAGAGTTCTTACTTAAGGACTGACTGCCTTTGGGGTAAAGATATATATTTTTCTGTATCTTTTTTCTGTTTTCTAAACATCAAATTTCTACTGTATCACACAAGATACATAGTGTTGTAGAGGTAAGCTTCTTTACTTAAGGGAAGGAGTTTGTTGTATAAATACAGAGTTGGTTTTATGAGTAAGCTACTGCACTAAAGTGGTGTAAATTCTGAGGTGCTTCTCCCACCCAGGAGTTTGATGCTGGGAAAGAGGAGGGAAGATTTGCAGGAAAAATGCTGCCTATGCTAATCGTTCCAGCAAGGTTTTTCTAACTGCTCATGAAGGTTCCTTTATCCCCAAGCCTGTGTGTACTTGAAAGCATATATCATCTAGGAAGGAATTATTTTACAAAGAATATGGATATACTACAAGCTTTTTACTTCACTTTATTGTACAAATGACAGTTTATTTCCATCAGCTGTAGATCCCTGCAGTTAATTTCTACAGTGAATTACACTGGGGGTGTGTTTGTGTTGCCTTCAGTCCTATCAAAACATTACATTAATTATTACAATAATATTATTATTTCATATGGGAAGAACTACCTGAGATGAAATCTCAGCAAAGTACACATACTGGATCGTTAACATCTGTGGCATTGGCTTGATTACACCTTTGGTTTGTGATGTACCAGTGAACCTATCCAATGGGGGAGCTAATGTCCCCCAGCTGTGGAGGTAAAGTCACATTTCCTGATATATGCAAATTTTTTGGAGGTGTAATCTTGTTCGTTAATCTGCAAGCTGAGGTGTGAAAGGATTCACCCCATTGTAGCCAAAACTTTCTAGGTCACCTCTGATTATCCTTCCTTGAACTCCAAGGAAATGGAGAATGTTGTTAGATGAATAAATTGTGTCCTTAAATTTTCCCTATATGTGGTGCAGGGGGTGACGGAGAAGAAGTACCTAATAAGTAAATTATTTTTCTGTAACTACTTGTCATTGTTAACTTTGGTATGTTTAGAGTTTCATCATTCTCACTGAATTTAAGGTTAGACAATTGCTTATAGTTTTCTGCAAAATATTTATTTATTTCGTATCAAGGAGGAAGAATTAATCTCTAAAATTTGATGCTGAGTTAAGCTAAGGAGTGATAAATGCATTCACATGCTCTTATGCGTGGTTAAAATCTTATTTTTAAAGTTAATCTTTAGTAACAAAAAAGTATAGCAAAATTCATAGTTACCTTTTTTTTTAATTTCTTTTAGACTTTCAGGATTCCATGTCCCAGCTGTTGATATTCTGGCAGAGTCATCTGAAGTCCTCCCCACAGTCTCATCCAGTTGTACATCACTGTGAATGTCTCTCCTTGATTTTCATAGAGCAAGATGATGATATGTGGGAAGCTGCTAAAGCTTTATTGCTCATTTATTTAAAACTTGATAGGTTAGTGGATGCTTAATTTTGCAGAACTGAAGAATTGTAATTTAGTGAGGCTATTGAATGTACATAACACTTCCATTGATTAATTTTGTATAAAGAAAAAATATTTTTAATAATTAAAAAAGCCTCACCTCAGGGCAGTGTAGAAATATGTTGTATAAGAGCAGCTAACTTTGCTGATAATTTGATTAAGTGTTTTTTGGATGGAAATAAGGGAGTTGTGCAACAACTTCCTATTAAATGTTTTATCATATCCTGTAATTTAGAATAATTGACTTCACAATCTAAAACTGTGGTTAGATACAGATAAATGCCAAGATTGTTTTCTTTCAACACTGAGTTTGACAAGAATGGAACATTATAATTAAAGAATTCAAGGACTTCTGGCAAAGCAGCCCTCTAAGGGTTGGACCCATGTTAATTCTAGCTAGTTGATAAAAACTGTTATTACTAACAACTGGAACTTGTTCTTCATGAATTTGTCTTGACTATTCACTGTTTGTATGGCAAGTTAAACAACAAGGTATTAACCTAATTTATAAAAGGTCCCCCAAGCTTCAAATGTGAAGATATTGCAAGTAGTATCTTGGATACCCATGGTTCTTAGACACCTAAATAAAAGTAGGTCACTGTTTTCCAACGTGCTTAGCATCCTGAAGGTTAATCTATTTTCAGGTTTACAAAAAATATTAAAATAACAATTCATGTATTGTGAGCTACTTTGTTTATTCCATAATGTTTCTTAAGGAGGAGTGCTGTTTAAGAAGGCTTATTTAAGTGTTTGGGCTTCTTAAACTCTGTGATTGCCTAGCCACACCTACCTTTATCCTTTCTCATTTTAATATAAAAACTTTTTCTTTTTTACTTTATGATAACATTTAAAAAGAGCAAGAAAACCATATTTGGAATTTACCTTTAAAAAAAAGAAACCCAAACGTTGTAAACTTACACTGAATTATTCTGTTTCATGACTTTTCAGGTTATGGCATGATGCTGCTGCTAACTTTAGCCAAGAAGAGGAGGAAAGCTGGAATTCCCTTACACATGCAAGTGGATGTAATCCCCACTGTATATTTTTTTTTTTTCTTGAAAAAATTGCATTTGATTCCACAGTCCTGCTAGATTTTTTGATTTCATCAGAAACTTGCTTTCTGGAGTACTTGGTAAGGTATTTAAAGCTTCTTAGGAAAGACTGGTATCAGTTCGTAGATACTTGTAAACATTTTGATGCCAAACATGGCACTTCTCAGTCAATTTCTTCTGTCAAGCCACCCCATCAAGAAAAACAAAGCTGCATGACTGATGAGAGCTTGCAAAATGCTGCTTGTGAACCAGAACCACAACCACAGACTCTGATATCCTTGGCAGCTTCTCACAATTATCTAGTGTTTACAACAGAGCAAGGTGATAATGAAGGTGCAGAGTCTAACCAGTCTAACTCATTGATATGTACTGATAGTAGTTCTCTGCTGGGTTCTCTTCAAAGCCTTGTTAATTATGACAGCTCAGAAGATTCTGAATTAGACTCAGATGGAAAAGAGTGCTTGGTAAACACAAAGCAGGTGCCTTTAAATAACGAGGGTGAGACAAGGATAAGGGAAACCAGTTGCAGTTGCACAGATGATAAACGGAATACACTCAAGTCTAAAGTGTTGCCTGTGAAACAAAAGGGATCTAATACCTCATCCTGTTTGACTTGTACAGTGTCTTCTGATAAAACCATTCCCCTAAGAATAATGCTTTACAAATCAACAAAATGTTTGGAAGAACTGCAAAAAGCTATTTCTAGGTTGCAGAGAAGAAATCTCTTCCCCTATAATCCATCTGCATTGTTGAAGCTGCTGAGTCACATCGAGAAGATCAGTAAGAACGTGAATGCACAATAAACTGAAGTGTTGTAGTGACTTTCACATGCTACAGAACATCTCCATGAGATCAGTGACTTCTAAAGCTAATGCCTCTAACACCTGTTGGTGTATTTAACCTGAAACAGGATCAACGTGTCTTTGGTTGACACCTTAAAAATCTGCAATTCCATTCAGTGATACGACCCATTACCTTGAGGTGCTAAGCTTATTCATGGTATGTATGTCAGTGTACTGTGTACAAGAATGAATTGTTAGCTATTCAGAGTTTGGTAGTAAAGGGCTAATGTGGAAGCATATCAGCAACATATGATACTTAACATACTGTCAACTCTACTTCAATGTCATTAAATATATGAAGTCATTGCCAGATTGGCAATAACTTATTGACTGCGACGCAGTGTTAATGCCATGCTTGGCTGCTGAGAGGTTGGGCTAAATAAACCATTTTAGTTTTGGTATTTATGCAGTGTGCTTTGCATTGGTGCTTTGCCTTAAGTGGACGTTCACATGTGCTCCCACAGTAATCCACGTCACACTTGCCTTGGTTGAAGTGCTGAACTGATGTGCAGGATGTACTTATTTAGCTTTTACTGTTCATCTGATTTAATCAGCAGCAATATCATTTCACTGAAAATTGAATTTAGTTTTTCTTAATATTTTACTGCATATTCCTTTGATAGGAAAGGTAGATGTGGGACTTAAGGCATATATGGCCCATTTATAGAATATTTTAATGGAGCATTATATCTAAAACCAAGCTTGGGTAACGCTGAAGTGAAATTCCAACATAATTCCTTGCATCCATTACGTATTTTACGTAAGCATAGAATATATACTTAATAAATTTGTTAAATCAGAAACAGATAACTAGAAATTAAGTGTCTGCAATGCAGTAAGACAGATACTGAATTTAAATTCTTATACTATCTTTTATTAGATCTAATTTGAATAACCTGAAAAGTAAGCATCTAAGACTTTGCCTGGGGAGAGTTGATTCAGAACAGGATCCAAACCAGTGTGTGCACTTAGCAGGAAGCCACCTAATGTTGGAATGCAGGTTGTAATGATCTTTCAAGTGTTAGGCAATGGGAGAGTACTGATGACAGGGACTGCTGTGAAGATCTCAGACCTCTTCAGAACTATAAGAAGCAGTTTTCCTCTTAGGATCATCTCTTGAAGGAAAGTGCTCTATTCTGATTGAGAATCAAGTAAGTTCTGTCTTCCTTTTGAATAGCTATTTAATGTTAAATTAAAATAGTATTGCGTTAAGATGGACAGTCTCTGGAGCAGGTGAGCATCTTCTATGTTAGTCTTGAGGTCTAACCTGGTGAATCCTGTGCCATTGGGAGGGAAGGAAAACTAGATGAAGCTCATAGGATAATTTAGTTGGAAATTAAGAGTGTCTCTAGAGACAACACTTAAATGGTATGAATTCTCAGGCAGGAATGTTTGAGCGCACCACTCATTACCTGGCAGTTACATAGGAGAGAGTGTTCCCTTTGGTGTACAGGAGAGCCATGAATTCATTACACTTTGGTTTCTTCCTCAGATAACTTTTTTCACCCACTCTTATGCACAAAAGTTAATGAATGGTGACTTCTTAGTTCATGCTTATCATTACTGCAGTTACAAAATGAACCTTGGAGTTTTCCAGGACAGAAGAATGCCTGGTTTCTCTTCACTGCCTGAACTTGGTTATGGACTAGATGCTGAGTTGCTCGTTTCTGTGAGGACTAAAATGAATCTGGGTATGTTCAAAGATGTAACTCTAGACAGCTTGGGAACTTTTCAGTTCAAACAAGGGAAGTGCCTTTGGCAAGGCAGTTGAGCAAGAGTTTCTCAATATTGCAGTTTTAAACATGGGTAGGTACCTATGTAAAACACAGGTGCTTGCATTTCAGTGACATCCATTCTACTACCATCACTTCTATTCTAATTTAGCATTTGCTGATGAGTTTATTTTACCCCAGTGCCATCACTGTTTTCTCTGAACGTGGTGCATTCAGCATTTCCTGGTTTACACTTTGCCAGCTGGAAGCATCTAAATTACAACAGTAATTCTCAGAGACTGATAAGCAGGGTGGGAAAGGCAAAATGGGGAGATAACTTTGGTTTGGTTAAGTGGTAGTCATCTTGTTTGTCAGTGATTACTAGAGTTATAAAAACTTTATTGAAATAAAAGTTTAGACAACAGAATGTTTTGTAGAATTTAGCAAGAAGTGTAGGAGCCATAACTTGATTTTTGAATACAGCGAATCCAATTGTAGTTCAACTGTATTTCATTCTTACAGGCATGATGTTGATTGTGTGCCCAGTCGGTTATTAGTAGTGATCATTGCCACATGTTTCACATCTCAGAAAGCAATTGTTTTAATTCTCAGAATGTTTTAGTGGTAAAAAGGGGTAAATTTGGATTGTATCTGGCAACTAGATACTTTACTGTTTATGAACTGTAGGACCTGAGATGGAGTAAAACTGAGGTGAGACAACTTTTGGTTTTATTATGCACAAAATGAGCATGAACAGTGAAAGTAGCTAGTAGTTCTGTGGCTATATTCAAAAAGTCTAGCACAAAGAACACACCTTGCAAAATAATTTGTATTTTAATCCGTTGGCAGGTATGTAAGGTGGAGTGGTTGGGGTTTGGTGGTGGTTGTTTTTTTGTTTTTACTATTGAAATTTTTTTAAGCAGAGTTGCTGTTTCATTTTCTAGAGTAAATCAAATCAGCTGCAGAACCTATTACTAATGTTAAATTAGAAGTTAGGAAGTAGGTCAGTTATTACTGGGAGTTTGACATACCTTACCTTTGAATATTGATACCTAACAGCTTTTTTGTATTATCTCAAAGCAAGACACAGAACAAATCAGGTGACCTGTCTAGAGACAGTTTCTGTCTGAGGCCTTACCCTGAAAAGTCCACAGGCTCCACTTATGGCTGAGCAGTTGTTTTGAAGAGTTTATCTTCAACATCAATAGAATAAGTTATGCTAATGAGGTAAGCAGTTAGCACTAGAAGTTGCTTACAGGATGTGCTTTATAAAAAGAATATTTTTGAACCTGAATATGTGTAGAGCTTGACTACAATTGGAGCTGAATCAAGGTGGTTTTATGCTTGTGGTTCTTCATACTGGATTTCCTCCAATATTTTTATGCCTGCTTTCTAGTCTAGTTTTAAGACTGGTAATACAAGTTTTAATCCTGTAATACAAGAATTGAAACCAACTTTGAGAATTTCTGTACTTAGGATACTCTTGTAAAGCTGGGAGTAAGGAGACGGCTTGTTCCCTGTGTGTTTTCACATCAGGTTAAGCGTTGTTTGTACCTCTTCTGATGCCAGTCTGGGATGGTGTCTGAAGTCAGTACCAAGCATTTGTCATGGTCTTTCAGTGTCAGCAGGAGTGAAAACACTGTAGTCACTACAGTTTTTCTTCTCCATGTTTTCCCTGAAGAGCTGTCCAAATGAATTTGTAAATTCTTGTTGTACTTTGTACAGCTCTCTTGCCTTACCTGGTTGACTCTGAAATCTTGTTAGCCAAGCCAGTTGTGCGTGTTAGAAGGGATGGCAGGCAGTCTTCTACTATCACTAGCTCAACAGCTTGCCTGGACCTGGACATGGTTGAGAAACACCCCTGGGATTTAAGCTTTTCTATGTCATTGTCTTAAATATTGTGCAAATTAATTTATTGCTGATATGCTGCTAATTGTCAGGATGCTCCTTAATAGGTGAGCTGGCTTGCTGCTGGTTTACATACAGCAAGGAAGGAATACAAGGGTATATTCTGTGGTAAAAAGCTTACACTGGGAATTACAGTATTGCTAGGTATTTCTGGCTCTTACTTGCCTGTGCTACAAAACAGGAGTTTTCTCTGTCAGTAATGTCCTTTCAGGGAGAAGGTTTAACAAAAAAAGTGAAATGTTTGAAAAAGCAGCACACACAACCTCAAAAGTTACTGCACTGCTGAATGTTGGCTGCCTGAAAAGGTTCTAGGGCAGGTTTGTATGTAAGTATCCTGAAACTGTGTCAGGAGTTGTAGCTGCTAATTGTAGTTGTACAAATATCTGCCCCATCTTGGTGCTAGAGAGTTAGAACCTGAAAGATTTTCTGTGAAGCTTCGGAGAGCTTCCAAATGTTCATAGCTACTGGGAAGGAAAATACAGCTGCATAGAAAACAATGAATAAGTCTTGGATGTCTATTTTGCACAACAGTGTGTACTGATTAAATAATATAGATTGGTTGTCAAATGACAAAATCTTCTGAGCTTATCTCTGCATTCACCATGTTCATATCTGTCTTGCTGTATCTTCAAATATAACCTTTCATCACTTGTCAGCTCTCAGAGTAACTTTGACCTGTATAGCTATTGCATGTAGGGATTTAACTGAAATAGAAATTAATGCTTTCTGGAAACTTACCTCCAGTACTTGGCTTCCTTGATAGTATTTATGTTCTTCAGGAAAATCAGGTATGAGTTGGTGTTCTGTTTCTGCTGACACCACTACAGCTGCTCTGAGAATTAGGCAACGATCCATTACACATCAAATGTAAAACTTGACCATTTTATAATTATTTATCTCTCCAAGGCAGAATCTAGTACATGGACAGAGCATTGGTCCACGTAGAAGAGTGTTTCTTTAAGCTAAAAACACTGACCAGTGTTGTCTGTAACTTTCAGTTATGAACTGAGGCTGAGGGGGGAATGGATGGCTGTGAAGCATCAGAGACATTGCCTTTCAATTTCACCAAGCAAATGCTGGTATTTTGCTCTTGTTTTCTCTGTGGTAAGGATTGATGCTGTAAGAGTCTCTAGTAATGTAATCAAACAACATTTGCAGCCTTGTCTTATGTGCAAGTGTTACAAATTGTTGAGGTTTGTTTTCATATGGTTGTTAAACCAGTGCTTCCAGCTCCAAGGATCAACAAGGCATCTTTTCTTTAATCCTGTGTTATTTGGACTGTTAGAAATTAATTAAAAAATCTTTCTGAATGATTGTTGAGACTAATTGTTACATCTCTAGTGGTTCAGCCAGAAGATTTGTCTGTTAGTCTCCTGCATATTAAGGCAGCAAGAACACATAGGAGTATTTGAGTGAATTAGCAGTGCTGTATTTGGAGTGGAAAGGGTGAACTATGGAAGTCTGTCCTTAAATACAGATGTTCTAGTTAAGATTTGTGGGTAACATGCAAGTTTTAACACACTGCTTGCTATAAATGTGAGGGACCAAAGTTATCTCCTTGCTAAATGTACCTTTTCAAATGTATTAGAGAAAGTAGCTTGTGTAGGTATGCAGTTCTATTTGAATTGAGCTGGTGTTTCTGGTTATTAGAGAGGTGAATCTGACTAGTATGGACAAGGTGATGCTAAATCAAGAGGAAAGGGAAAAAAATAATCCTTCTCACCAAGGGTACTTTAAAGACAAGACAGACTAAGATTTTGCATAAAGAATGCTGACCAAACTGCAACCAGATGAATTATTCACTGTATCACACGTACGTCTCTGTGCCTCTGGATACAAGAGCATTCTTAATTGCTGTCCTGGAGGCTTATTGATACACTGTATGTTCAGTATTTAAATGAAATACGTGAAAGAGTTTGTAACAACTTGAAAGAGAGAGCATAATTGTGGTATTTGTATCCCTCAATTGTTCAGTGTGCGAGAGAAATTGGTTAGAAAGCAGTCCCCAGGTAATGTCAATGTCTTTTCCTGGAGCCTTTTTCCCTGAGCTTATCTTTGGAAGGGATCTAAATGATGGGATCAAGTGCATCCCGGTGAAGTTCCCAGAGATCGCAAATCGAGTGGGGAAGGAGGCAGTGCAGAAGGAAGAGCCACCCTGCAGGAAGACCTAGAGAGGCTGGAAGAGTTGGCTAACAGGAACCTCATGAAGTTCAACAAGGATAGGTATAAGGTATTGCACCTGGGAAAACATAACTGGGGAGTGAAACACAGGCTTGGATTCACCTGGCTGGTGAGCAGCTCTCTGCAGAGGGACTTGGGGGTCCTGGTGGACAGCAACTTCAATATGACTGAACAGTGTGCTGCAGTGGCAAAGAAAGCCAACGGTATGCTGGGTGGCATCAGTGAGGATGAAGTCCATTATCCTGCTCTACTCAGCACTTGTCAGGCCACATCTGGAACACTGTCTTCAGTTTTGGTCCCCACTATGCANATAAGGTATTGCACCTGGGAAAACATAACTGGGGAGTGAAACACAGGCTTGGATTCACCTGGCTGGTGAGCAGCTCTCTGCAGAGGGACTTGGGGGTCCTGGTGGACAGCAACTTCAATAGGACTGAACAGGGTGCGGCAGGGGCAAAGAAAGCCAACGGTATGCTGGGTGGCATCAGTGAGGATGAAGTCCATTATCCTGCTCTACTCAGCACTTGTCAGGCCACATCTGGAACACTGTCTTCAGTTTTGGTCCCCACTATGCAAAAAAGCTGTAGACAGGCTGGAGAGAGTCCAGAGGAGGGCCACTGGGATGATCAAAAGACTGGGAAGTCTGCCATATGAGGAAAGGCTGAGGGAGAGGCTTAGGGGAGAACTTATCACCATGTTCCAGTACTTAAAGNGGTATGCTGGGTGGCATCAGTGAGGATGAAGTCCATTATCCTGCTCTACTCAGCACTTGTCAGGCCACATCTGGAACACTGTCTTCAGTTTTGGTCCCCACTATGCAAAAAAGCTGTAGACAGGCTGGAGAGAGTCCAGAGGAGGGCCACTGGGATGATCAAAAGACTGGGAAGTCTGCCATATGAGGAAAGGCTGAGGGAGAGGCTTAGGGGAGAACTTATCACCATGTTCCAGTACTTAAAGGGTGGCTGCGAAGAAGATGGAGACTCCCATTTTACAAGGAATCACATGGAAAAGACAAAGGGCAATGGGTGCGAGTTGCTCCTGGGGAGATTCTGATTCACAGAATTTTAGGGGTTGGAAGGGATCTCCAGAGATCCAGTCTACCCCTACTGCCAAAGCAGGTTCCCTAGGACAGGTCACACAGGTAATTGGTGTGATTGGGCACTAGAGGAAAACTTTTCACAATGAGAACAATCAACCACTGGAATAATCTCCCCAGGGAAGTGGTGCATTCACTGTCATTGGATACTTTTAAGATTCAACTGGACTGAGTGCTTGGCCACCTTGTCTAGGTGGTGCCTTTGTCCAGAAGGAGATTTGCCGAGAGAGGTTGGATGAGATGATCCATAAGGTCCCTTCCATGCTGGTGTTCTAGGATTCTAAGGCCTATTTGAAGCCCATTAATAGCCTTGTTCTCAACATTTTAGTGAAGTGCTGGTGGCTTGGGTCAGTAGTAGAGTTTATTAGTGTTCCTTCACTTCTCTCCACTATCTTTATCCTTCTTGTTATTAAGGCCCAGATTCTCAAAGCATTGAGTTATCTAATTCTTATTAAAATTCACAGGAACCAAATTCTGCAACAATTTAAAGACTTTTAATGTTTGAAGACTTCAGCTTGTGTGGTCACATTGTGTGTATTCCTGATTGTCCTGCAATGGCATTTGAGTAAGATAAGTATTTATTACTTTAATGCTTGCTCTGTTCAAAATCAGGTGTCTAATATTTCCATCTGTCATAATTGAAGACTAATTAATTAGAATTAACCTCTCCTTACCTAAACCCTGTGTGGTTTTTGAATCAGGTCGTACTACCTAGTAAGAAAGGCCTTGAGGAGAAAGCATTTTGAGAGACTATAAATGGACTACTTAAGTCATTTTATGGAGGGTAAGGTTGGTATATTAGGAGAAGATATGAGTTCATGTGAAGAGGAGCATAGCTTTTAATCTACAGACTGCAAGATTGTGAGCCATGATATTGATGTCCTTGAACGTGTGACTTGGAATGATTTATTTTCAGGTATTTGTTGATTCTTGAGGAACAGAAAGTATAGGAATATTGAGCTTTTTACCTTCATCTTGATGGAATGCCAGATGGCAAGCAGATGAGTTTCACTGGCCCTGAAAAGAGACTGCAGGGTCAAATTATTAGATCAAACTGATTCATATTTTTTTCTCTGTGTATATATAGGACTGTCATTTGATTAGCTCTCTGCTATTGAGATAATTAGGTAGTAAAATGACTGGGTACTAACAGATAATATACTCAGCATATGTATCTGTGGGTGCCTCGGATTAATTTTTTGTTTTCCTTTGTACAAGAAAAATTAAGAAACCCTTAGCTTTGGGGGGGAGGTGGGAAGGGAGGGTGGTATTCTTCTCCCCTGCAGGTGCCATCATACACAACAGCTCTGAGTCCAGAAGTTTAAGACTTAATACAGTCTCAAAGATTTGCCAAGAGGGTTTTCTCTACTAATGCTATAATCTTTCTTATGTAACTGCTTAGAAGTTCAGGTGAAGGCTCAAGTCCAATGTGTGGATTCACTGTAATTTAATAAATGTATTTGGCTGGAAAAATGGAAAGAAATTAATTTTACTTGTTTTGTTCTAATATTTTTTCACTAAAACTTACTTCATGTATCACTGGATATTATGCATAATTATTTGGGTCAAATACATGCCTCTTATCACATTATACTTAATTGTCTGAGTAGGTGTTATGCTGCGAGGAGGGAGTAGTAGCATTTAATCTGTAGGTCTTGTTGAGGAAGAAAAATACATCTAAGGTGGGCTTTTCTGTGGGTTATTATTTGTTTTCTTTTTTGGCAGCACTCAAATGTGAGATACCTGAAGGATAAGTACTATGAAAGTGCAGCAATAATTGAAAGGTCAGTGGGCAGCTTTGATCACAAGGTTATGGTTAGCTTATTATTTCCTATGTAATATCTTTAATTGCGTAATAGTCTTACGTAGGTGGTGAGTGCTACCTAACAACTGCTCCTCAAAAAGTATATAAACCTACTTTTCCCAGTTTATTTGTAGCAGCCCCACATTTGATCCAGTCAAACATGTTTTTTGTAATTTAGTGTAGCAGTGAGGAAATCGTGGATTGAGGCATAAGAAAGAGGTGTTTCTGCCAATTACCCATTACATTACTGGCACAGTATTACCCAAGTGATGTATGAATCAGCTTGCTCTAGGCTTTCCTAATTGGCAAAGTATTCCTAAGTGTTGTGCTTGGTTCATGCTAGTATTTCAGATGTGGGAAAGGATGAAGATACTTTAAAGCAACAGCAGAGCCCTATTACTGGTGTTCTGAAATAATCCCTCATGTTTAACACTTCTCTGGTGCATCAGTTTATTGAATACTGCTCCCAGTTTTATGGTAGGACTGAAGACTTGAAATAGCTGTGAAATACAGTACCTCAAAAAATACCCCAACAAACCCAAACCCTTCTCTTGAAGGAGACAAATGGACAGGATCCAAATATTGCCTGGGTCACCTCTTGCGGTCTTATGGATAATGATCAAAGTTTCAATATACTCAAAAGGAATTGAGGAAATTAAGGCTGGAGGGAGAAAACTCTCCAGCATTATTTATGTAGACACCACCCATGATTTAGGAAGTCTGTGAGCCCCTACTGTCATGTAGGCATCTGCTATTAGCATCCTTGAGAGACAGCATGTTGGGTGAGGTGAAACTTTGGTTCCACTCTGACATGTGAGTTCCTATATCATGGGTTGCTGTTTGCTGACTGCAAGCAGGAAGAATGGACTAATAAGAGGTTCTCCGCTCCTGCCTTCTCAGTGAGGTGCTCTCCTTCCCTTTGAACACGAAGGTGTCCTGCCTACCAGAATGCTAAGTAATGCCAGTGCTTCTGAATGATGATACTTATTATTTGAAACTGGGAAAAGCTGGTGAGGAATGACTTTCAGTCTTATTCCTTAGTCATGGAATTTAACAATAATTAGAAATGAGATGTTTGTGTGGCATCTCTAACCAATGCATGCTCAGTGCCTATTTCCCTCTGCTTTAGGGATTTCAAAAATTCCTCTTTCTATCTTCTGAGGAACTGGAACATTTTCTGTAAAGCATGTAGTTGGCTGAGGCTGGAAGTATTCCTGAGGCTGGCCCATAGGTGCAGAAAACTTTCTCAAAGTTTATTTGAAAACTCGTATTTATCTAATAATGTGTATAAAAACATCGGTGTGAGGTGATGCGTTTGGGGCTTCCTCTTCTGCACAGTCAGCAGGTGCAGCATCCTCCCCTGCCATGTACAGAGCAACAAAAGCCGAGGCGAATTCTCATCGTGCAACAAAACACCCTGTGACTACAAACATTTCTTCATCTACTGTGTTGAAACAAGCACAAGGGGAGGCACTCCGCGTTACTACTCCCAGAGTTTCACTGAGTGGATCCCTATGACATCAGGATTGCCTTCAGTCAGAAATCTTGAAGTGCAGCTTTGCTGGGTGGGTCTCTGAAGAATTTGAAAGGGTTTGGAGATAGGGCGTGTTTACCTTTGCCGAAGTAGCGAGCGTAATGCCTCTTCCCTGCTAATGTGCTTATGTTCTCCTTGACTGCAACATCATAGAGGTAGGATTTTCATTTTCTTTCCTTTTTTTCTCTGTTGGTTTGGGGTTTTCTGTTTGATTGGCTTTTTTCTCTCCCTATATGAGGTTCTGCTCTTTAGCATTGTCTGTTTTATAAGGAAAACTTAAAGTAACTTGTGATAGTCTTCAGATAAAGAATGGAAGAGGTGTTAATGAGCTCTTATATTGTACCACTAAGTTTTCTGATCTATGAGAACTGCTTTTATTTTTGAGAGAATTAGTACAGATTACAGTAGTAGTTTTGTTTTTCTACTTCTTGTATCATTATTAAGTGCTTGTAAGAGGACTTCTTTCTGAACTGGAAGAAAGTTTAACAGGAAAAATAATGTTAGTAATGATGTAAATGTGATTGCAGGAGAAAAAAAACCCTTGAATTAAGTTGCTAGAAAAAGCTAGTTCTAAGTTTGGTCTGTAAAATCCTATGGAAAACATGTTCGGTGACAAATTTGGTTTAACAGAGGGGGTTTTTTATGAGACGTACCTGTTGAAGGTTTGGACAAGTTAGTGCTATAAACAACACACTTAAACAAGTTGCCAGAGAGTTCTGTCACAGTAATGCTGTAACACAGAGAAGGAGGAACCCTGTTCATATTTTTCCTCTTACTTTTTGTAATGAATTCCTATTTCTAGCTAGCTTCCTAGCTCGGGTCACGTCTTCAGCTGGGGTGCCACTGTAGATGAAAAGGCTGTGCTGTTACACGTTCAGCTGAAGATCTCTCCCTTGCATTTGTTAGGACATGAAAAGGATGCCAAACAGTGGCTGAAATAATGAAATGCGAGTTACATTCTGGCTCCTCCTCTTGGCTTTGTGGGTGGAGGATGTCTGAGCAGTTTAAATTGCAAAGGAGGGGACTACCAACAGAAGAGAGAACAGTGGAGCGCACCAGACTTGGTTTAATTGCTGATTCAGGGTGGTGTAGAGATCATTAAAGCTTGATGTCCAAGCTTGAGCCACTGTGTGTATGTGGCTGCTGAAGACTCTGTTGCAGGAAGCTAAAAATAGGACAGTTTCCCACTGGCCCTGTCCCTTTCCCTCCTTCCCAAGGGCTAATGTAAAACCTTGAGTCATCCCCTGTGCAGGGAGAAAAGCCAACAACCTTTGCCTGTGCGCCCTCAGGTCCTCTCTCTGGTTTCTACTGTTCTGCTGCCTTCACAGGCTTTGTGGTGCTGTTGTATTTCTAATAACATGCTTATCCTGGCCACTGTCTGCTCTGTGCTTCTCTCCTTTAACTCTTACCTTAAGCGGGAGACCAAGATGGCTCACAGCTCGACTAAAATCTCTGTGATACAACTTAGCATTTAAAGTTAGACCTCAGGTTTTGATTTCAAATAAAATTTTGCTAAGTTACAAGAACAAATCATTTTTGCATCTTTCCCCAGTAGTAATAATCTGAAGAAGTGTCATATGTGAAGAATTTTCCTTATATTGACAGGTGTTACAACTAAGTTCTTAAACTGGTGGTGTTCATCTATCTCCCTTCAAATTTCTTAGGAATTAAGCCTCTATTAAGAACTTTTAATTTGGATAGGGCTTTTTTTCCCAATGAACTATTTTTTACCTCAGAATTATTGCAGGTATTTGATAGAACTGGATAAAGAGCAATGAAATAAATCCAAGTCACTAATTTTTAAAGCTTAAAAGCAGACACAGTTTGCACTGCAACAGAACTGTATTTCACCTTCCTCAGCTGCCTGCAGTCAGTTAAGACCATTTTAGCTGCTCCAAAATAATTTAAATAGAGAGCATAGTAACTTTCACCCAGAAAAAGAATTATTTCAAACAAGTCTGGCTTGCTGTTTGGTTTTTCCCCCCCTAGAGAACAAGGAAAAATATAAAACTCACTTCCCACCTTAATTGAGATTTATTCAAGGTGCTGTTTTAGCCTGCTACAATATAGTAACCAAGTTACAAGGTAATGTGATAGAATAGTAAAAGAAGTAAAACACTCTAATTGCCCTATAACTGGGCGCTTAAACAGTTTATGGTTGAGATTTGTACAAGCTAGGGAGTAAATTTGAAGTTAAAGGTCTCATAGCAATCTTAATTCAGCTGTTTTATGTGTTTGCAGTATTTTGGTGTTTCATCATAAGAACCTCTAAGTCTGACAGCTCTTTTCTCCTGTGTTGCCACTGGTTTTATGTGTAGGCTCAGTAGAATCAGAGTCACGGAATCGTAGGGGTTGGAAGGAACCTCGAGATCATCAAGTCCACCCCCTGCCAAAGCAGGGTCCCTAGGACAGGTCGCACAGGTCAGCATCCAGATGGGTCTGGAATATCTCCAGAGAAGGAGACTCCATACCCTTCTTTTCTCAAGGCTGAACAGCCCTAGTTCTTACAGCCTATCCCCATAGGGGAGATGCTCCAGTCCTTTAGTCCTCTTCGTAGCCCTTCGCTGGACTCTCTCCAGGAGATCCCTGTCATTCACCCTGTGGCTTGGGCTGTGCGGAATTTAACTCAAATCCTGTTTTCACATTTGGACAGACAAGATGGAAAGAGATGGTAGCATCAATCTAATATCCTTCATTCAGTTATTTCCTCCACAAACCATAGTTCAAACTCTTGATGCCAATTAGGCGTGAAGCACTGCTCCGTCAAACGCAAACAGCCATGCCAAGAAACAGGAACGAGCAACATCTCCAGCTGGCAGATACCTACAGCTCAAAACTGATGCCTGAATGAATGAGCTTGTGTGGAAGAAAACAGTGGAGGTCAGGGTTGCTTTTACTGCCCCTGGGACTAATAATTTTTAGCATAAAAAATGATCAGTGGGGAAGCTAATCTGGTGTCACATCCTGTGATTTCTCAAACTTGCAAGTTGCAAGTGTGTCCAGGAGATGTGTAAAGCAGCTGTTGTACATTTGAAAGGCTGTATGGCACAATATCAGCTGTCAACACTTACCCGAATACTAAACCATTAACAGGCTAGGGTTTGAACATGTGGGGGATTTTTTATTTTATTAAAACTCACTTTTTTGTAGTGTTGGGATGTTGGTTTTTTTTACAGATATCTCTTGGGTAGTGCTTCTGCTACCCTTAGTAGGGAAAAAGTTGCATAACTGTTAAGCAACAAAGTGTAGGTCCTGCATTTTTCTCACCTGTTTCATGGTGGTAGTGGCAGTTGGGATTCTTTAAACAATGTGCTAGCTATTTTTAGCAGAACACAAATCTGCCCTTGAAACTTGGGGGTTAACTGTTGCATCTGTTGCTTAGTCTTAAGCAAAACCAAAACCTATGATATGGTGGTTCTGATCTTTACTTACTCTTTTAAACTGCCTTGGTTTAACGTTGGCAATTAACAGCCTGGAACAGCTTTGCTATCTCTCTTGATATCTGGGAGACTTGATTTTTTTTTCCCAACAGCCAATGCACCAGCTTTACCAGTTCTGCCAGATGATGAGAGAAATAGAAGAATTACGTTATTCTTGCCTTTTGCTGATTGTATTCTTTCCTTGTTACCCCTCTGGAGTTGCGCTAAGTAGACAGTCTAATAAAATGCTTAGAAAAATGAAGGTTTCTTACACTTCCATGGTTGTGTTAGTGATCTGTTGGGTTTTCTAACTTATTCAGTAAATAAGGATAGGAAATCCTCCTAACAGGTCCTTCAAAGATACTGTGTTTTCTTAGTTCTGATTTTAGAAATGCAGGTTTTTGCAAGGAAGAGCTTTTGTGTGCAGAACACACAGTTTTGGCTCTGTTTATTAATTTCTCAGACTGTAGCAGGCTGAATTCCACTTCAAAGCAGCTTCTGAATTTGTTTTTCAAAGGGTAGCCACATAACTTTTGTGAAACCAAAACTTGCCTTTTTTGCTTAAAGGTGTTTTAAAAACATGAGAATTTTCTTTTTAAATTGAATATAACAAGGATCCAAGGAACACAGCTCTGAAAGAAACTTCACCTTGGTACTTCCCAATTGTGTAGGCTTTCCTTTAATTATAAAGGATGTAGTTCCTGAAGTAACCATTCCTGATTTTCCTGCTTTGCAGTAGGCTAAAACAAGATTAGGCTACAGAGGAGGTCCCTCCTTACAGAGGAGGTGATTAAATTTCTCTATTTGGAGTATTGAATTTCTAAGATACAGGGCAAAATTCCATTCTAAAATGTTTTGTTAGGCTGACTTCTAGCTCCTTCTAGAGCAAGGACAAGGATTTTTGTTTATTGATAAATATAATATCAGTGGTGCTGGTGTATGGATAGGAGTCTGGGGTTTTCACCCTTGCCTGGGAAGAATATGAGCCACTTGGCTGTTGTCATTTCTCACTTGACACATCTTTGGTGCTGTTATGAGCAGTAAGGAAAAAAGTTCTGAGCACAGCACCCTGAGGAATAGGAGGTTTGGGTTGGGTAGGCTTTTCAAGTTTCTTTTTAGACCTGGTCCTAAATCAGGACAAGCTGGGTCTTTGCATCCACTGCCTGTTTTTTTGGAAGCAGCCTGTCCAAGAGGAGAATAACAACTTGTGACGGTTCTGCAAACTATAAAGTTCAGCTGCCTTCAAAATCCAGCATCTAAAGCCTGATCCCAGCACTAGAACTGGTTGCTACCACTTGTGTTTACACTGGGACACATGCTTTTGTGTGGTAATGAGCTCCTGACAAAAGTATCCTCTAGTTTTGTGCTGATTTAGAAGGGAAAAGAATGTGGGTCCCAAGGACTGCAGTCAAAGCACTTCTCGGAGGCAAAGATTTCTTGGCAGCATAACACTCTGCTCCCATTTCCCACTCTCCATGAGGAAATGCCTGTCCACCTCATCACTGCTCGCAGCCCCTGGGTGGCAGAAAGGAAAGCTGAAAGGCTACTACCTACTTAGTAGTCCCACCCACACAAAGACCTGTGGCGATGCCTTCCCTTCCCACTCGCGCTATGGGCACTTGGAAGAGGTGTTCTTAAGTGTAGGGTCATATGGCCAGAGGGTTACTGGCCTTCCTAACCTCTTAGGGTTTAACAACCTGCCAAAAGTCTTTGGGTTAGAACCAAAACTAAATGTTACAGACAACACTACTTAAAAATATATATGTGCAAGTGCTTCAGGTTGGTCTGCAGGTAACATGCCAGAACTATAGACAGACTTTCTGAGGGCAAAACCTTTTTTGCAGAAAATTAATATGCTAACAATAATGGGCAAATTGTCTCTCCTACAGTGCTGGCAAGTGCCTTTAAACTGATGTGGTCTGAAAGCAGAGTGCTCACTCTGGCTATTTGATATCTGCCTAGTGAATTGAAACATATGTGGGATTAAGGGTTCTGAGAAGTCACTCTGCCACAGTTGTCCCAGGTAGCTGATAGCAGAAGGAGGAGACAAAGGTTGCTAGAGATAAATGAGCTGTGTGCTTTCTGCCTCCTTTTCTCCATCCTCTGGCCTCTTCTTTCATGATTTACACAGTCATTGTTCAGGTTCAAAAGGATTCAAAGTAAATAATTTAGAACTAAGAGGTAAAGTCATAATGTGGAGAAAGCTGATAATGAGGATTAGCGTTTGAGGCAGTAGTTGCTGTAGGTGTGGTGAGTAAACTGCAGAGCTGGATTATTTGTATCGGTGATGCTGTGGGAGTGTTGAAAGAACCTTTTTGGTGGAGGGGGTGGCATAATAGACAGCTTCATCTTTAAAAGTCTGAGTTCCAATACTGACTTTAAATGAGGTTTCTAGGAAGTAGAAAGCATGTGTTTGTGGAGGAGATGGTAAATGCACCTGGTGCTCAGTTATTCCTGGCTTGCTTTGAGTGGTGTTCCCTGAGATGGAGACTCCTGTCAGGTATCAGCTTCCTTTTCATACAGAAAGCCATAGAAGGTGTGTGTGGGTCTCATGAGTGGGCTGAAGGGGCCACAGCTTGCTTGCTTGAGCTTGACTGAGTTCAGGTGGTGTCTGACTTGGCTGACCCTATCTGGAGCCAGGAGTTTGACTTGATGATCCTTATGGGTCCCTTCCAACTCAGGAAGTTAAATGATTCTATGATATGATGTATGTGACAAAATAGTATAGTATTTATAGAGTTCCTCTGTGTTTCAGGATCTCCTCCATTTAAGGAGAGAGAAACCTCTCAATCACACTGCTGTAATTTAAATGTCAACCATTTAAAAGTGAAGAGACCAGAAAGAGAAGCTGTAAAATGCTCAGGTTGCTGCTGCCCAGGTGTGTTTGGAAGGGTCTCCTCACCTTCTACGTGCTTCAGAACTTTATGATGAGAATTGAGGCTGAAGTGAGACAGGAAAACAGGCCAACTACAACAAACAGCTGCTAGGACCGAGATAGAAATCTCCAAGATCGCCCAGCAAATGGCCTGATATGCTACAATGGAAGCAAGTTGAATGTAGGTTGAACAATTAATTTAGGGGTAATGAAACATAAGAATAGCCTGCAGAGCTGTGGAATCTCATCAACAGTTTTCTAAGAATTACTTGGGCAATGTTCATCAGAGATGGTCTAGATTCCCTGTGTACAGATACAGGGAATTAGGAAAGAAAGTTTCAGAGAGCCCACCTTTCTGTGGGTGAGCCTGGTGTCTGTGAGGAAGGATTTCTGCTGAAATCTGCCAACTCTGGATCAGACCCCAAATCCTGGAGTTCCCTAAAAGATTGTGCACGTGCCTATGAGCTGTGTTTAATAGAGATCTATTAGCTACTCAAGACCTGAAAATGTTCCCTATATGGTAATGCATCCATGTGTGGAAGGAAGATAGGAATTAGTGAAATTCCAAGAATCCAATATGAAAATAGGCACTACTGGGGTTTTTTTTAGGGTTTAAGTCTTCTGGGTGCATATCCAGTCACAACCCATCTCACCAGAGCCCATCCTGTAGTGCCCTTTCCACTGGGTTATAGTAGAGCGGCCTATTTTCATTCCAGTTACAGTTTGTGATAGTTTGTGGTGCATGGTCTGGTTTAAAAATACAGATATATTAGGAAGCAGGTCTATGGAATGAGTCTTTCCCCTGGCCTTCTAGGGCAGTTTGTCTGCAAGACTTTCTGCCTGACCTAAAATGTCATGTTTCAAAGTCTTGCTTCATTATCATGGCGCCTGCTAGCTGCAGTTAAGGGTCTGTTAGCAGCCCTGTTATAAATCCCTACTTCCAGGAGTTTATAATTCAGTGGTAAAAAAATTGCTCTAGGCTGAAACTGGGCATATAAAATCTCAGTGCAGGAACAATCGTGATTTCTCCCTCCTTTATTTTTGTGTTTCCTTACTCACACACAACTCATTCAGTAGGTTTTTACTGTCCCTAGTTGGTATTTAAAAAGATTAAATGGCTGGGTTATTAATATTTCAATACTGACTACTGTGCTTGGCCAGTAAATGGCTTTGCAGTGTCTGTTAACCCAGCTCTGTTTGATGGATACAAGTCAGCATTTCACAAACCTGCTTCAGATTAGTGGAAATAGCCTGTATGTGTGTGTGTGTATTACAGTGAGAATTCATTTAGCTGTTAATTAAAGTGGGCTTCAGAGCCAGCCATGTCCAAATCTGAAAAACTGGTGTGAGCACACTAAGTACAGTGTGGAAGCTCTGTCTGGAGTAGGTAAAACTAAAGCTCATGTGCCCCTGCTCAAATATGGGGGAGCGTGAAAGGGCCTGAACTACTCTGTCCTTGGCAGGATTTAATCCTATCGCTTGATCCTATACACACACATTGCTGTGTGATCTTCTGATGGGACAGCTAATGCTACCAGGAGACTCAGATGAAATTCTTCCAGCTGAAGTGTTTCCTCATTTCAGTTCAGTGAAATCAGTTATTTCCTCTTTTTTTTTTTTTCTTTTGGTTTGCAGGAAATTTTAGTATGGAAAAAGTTTATGGAAAATTTATTACTCCTAGAAACTATAGGAAAAATTACCGATTTCAGCCTTATGGAAAACATTATAGTAACTTGTAGTTTTCAATTTTAGAATATTTTTTGGGGATGTATGACATGTTTGTACTGTAAAGTCCTTACAACTGAATGAGGGATAACAGAAATTTCTACTACATAACGTAGAATGCAAAGGTTAAAAATGAAACTGTTACAAGAATGAAGTGTTTTGGTTTAAGTGAAAGTGGTGTGTGGGGTTCTTCCCATTTAGGAACTGATTTTAGCCACTTTGTTCTAGGATTTGGTCACAGTTACATCATAGCATATCCTGCCAATCCCCCCCTCAAAAAAGCTCATTGTCTGCTTTAATAGTTGCTCCTGTTCACAGGTGTTTGCAAAAATCAGGATCAAGGTGCATGTTGCCATTAGCATGTGAAGTAGCAGTAATTCAACAGCAAAATATCTTAATTATCACAGAACTGAGTCATCCCCCTGGACCTTCTAATTTGTTTTCCACTCTTCTACCCACTTAGGTTTTGTTTATGAAGAGAACCTGGGGAAGATCAGTCCTCTTTCACAGCTTCTGTGCATTGATGTGATAGATTATACACGATTATTGCCAAAGATCTGAGCGGCTGCTGTGCGGTCTAGTGTCAATGACTGAAACGAGACAGCAGATTACCTCCCCCCTGCAGATTTCAAAGGCTGTGCCTTGCTTTATACCAAGTCAAAATTAATCTCCATTATTTTATCTCCCATTGGATTATAATCCCCCTGTATACTCTAAATCAAGGGGGTGGGGGGGGAGGGGAGGTGTTCCAGTAACCGAGTTGGAGGTTTTCTTTTCCCCAGCTTGTTCTTGTGGGACCCAATACTCATCCACTCTTTTCTTGTACCTTATCTTTAGGAAATGTCCTGCCAGCTGGGAGCCACTGCCCTACGCAACAGGAATCAATGTGTTTTAAAACATCAGTACTAATTTTTAATGATCTCTTTCTTTGCTTAGCATGGCGCACATATTAAAGACGCTCAACAGCTGGTTCTGGTGGGAGAATATCTGGATGCCCATCAATTGCACATGGGCAGATTTTGTAGACCGTGAGGGACTTGTCTTTCCAAAACCACATGAGTTGTATGCCACAATACCATATGCTTTTGTGTTGCTGATTATTCGATTCTTCATCGAAAGGTAAGAACTGCAAACAAAATTTTATGTTAATGTTAATCCTCATTAATGCTCTCCTTTAAAGAAAAAAGGTTATCTTTAGATCAATGTTCTTACATTTCTATAAAGGAGGATTAGTTGATGGTTTGCTGAAAAGATCTAGTACAGATAACCTGGCAGGTGAAAAGTGGAGAAGTATTTTCACTATTAGGAATGTGTGGATGCAGTCCAATCTAGAAGGAAAATATTTCTCTCTAGCTTTTGTAGAACACTGTTTTGATTATTCTAATTATCTCTTTTCACTATAGAGCCAATTAATGCAAACCATTTGGCTTTCCTTTTTCTTCTTTGGTGGAAGGGTAGAGGTATTTTGTCTCCAAACCAAAGGTCTCCTTTTGTTTGGTTCTACACCAGCATGTTAGTGTGAGGGTGATGGATCCCTGGTGCCTGGCTGTAGCAAAACTAAGTGAACTGCAGGGATCTCAGAGTTTCATGTGAACATTTTATGCAGATCTAGTAATGCTGATTCCTATTTTTTCCCTCATTTTGGCACTGAAAGATGGATTGCTTCTGCAGCTGGAATCTTATGGGACAGGCAGAGGTTGGCTCCACAGAGGAAAGCTATGAATATATTAAGATCTGCAGTACTTTGACTTATTTATTTGTGTCTTTCTAGCTCAACTTTCTTTTTTTTTTTCCCTAAAAAATGTGATTAGTAGGTTTTCATAATTATTTCAGGATAGAATGAGGAAATTTGGAATGTCATAAGTTGGATGGACTTAAAAAGAACCAGATAAGATCATTCATATTAGAGATCAAAAGTAATTTGGATCATATGTTTGTAACAATTCACAGTGTCTCCTGAGTAAATGCTTGCCCAACTCACTGTGCTGTGATTGGAAATGGCTGGTGTGAATAATTAGCCCACACATCTGGCCTGCAGTGAATTTGCCCGTGAATGAGGAAAACTGACCACTGCTAGGAGCAATAAGGAATTGATTACTGCTATCAGCATGAGTCGGGGGCTGCCCAAGTAGAAGAACAACTGGCATTGGAATTTGGAAAATGGAAGAGAAAGAGAAGCCTGGGGGAGTTGCTGTGTGCCACAGGCTGAATCCAGCATCTTGGGCAGTGGTAGCCCGGTGAAGCAATGTGCTCAGTGACTATGGTTGGACTCGATGGACTCAGTGTCCAACTGTGGTTGGACTCGATCTTGAAGGTCTTTTCCAACCAAAACCATTGTATCATTCTCTGCCACTGGGAGAAAGTGACCTGGTAGCAGTTTTTCATCCTAACGCAGACAGAGTGTCTGTTCTTGTTTCACTCTCCCTTAACTGTTGTTTAACTCCAATGCACCATTGAAAAAGCAAGGACACAAAAATCTGCATCTTTAGCTTTATAGCATTTTAGGACCGCAAACTTTTGAGTCCTTAGGTCTGCTTTCTTGTGTAACTGCTAATACACTATCATTCTCTCTTGGGATAAGGGAGATTCCTTTCTCTCACAGCACACTGTCATATACTACAGCAGATTAAACTGCTTCAGATTTATTTCCTTCATATCCTGGAGTACAAATAGCTAAGGTCTTCTAACTGTGTTGTATTTCTAAAGTTTTTCATGCTGTGTCTTTTCAGATATGTTGCTATACCTCTAGCAAAAGCCTTAGGTATAAAGAATGTAAGACGTGTGAAGCCACAGCCTAATCCTGTTTTAGAGAGTTATTTCCGGGAGTGCTCAAAACATCCATCCCAAGTAAGGATTCTCATTCTTTTAAACTAGTTTTGGTTTTGGAAAATCCCAAGTCTTACTGTTTCAATCAGCTATCAGCAATGACATCATGGGGCGAGTTCCAGCTGATTGACAGATGACTTAATTTATTTGGGTTTTTGTTGCTATTCTGCTGACAAGGGTATATGGCATCCAAAACAGAAAATATGTTTAAGATGTTTTAATTTTCTGGCATTCTGTTCTAGGTTAGACTGTTAATAATATTTCCAGTGAAGATCAGTGTTCCATCTTTAACTCATTCTGCCTGGAGAAAACATCAGCTGACATCTGTTGTTGGAAAGTGGTATCATATTTATTGCAAGCAATAATATTGGAATGCAGGCATGGAAGCCTTTTGATCCATTATATTGCTGCATACTTAATCTTGGCTTATGTGAGAAAGAAAAACATTCTTTCTATTACCTTGCTGTTTGTTTTTAAAATTCAATGAGGGAGGAAAAAAAAAGGCAATGTTTACCATCCCAAAAAATGAGGCAGCTTGATTGTTGATGGGAAACAGGTACTTAGCAGTGAGTGCAGCCTCAGAAAGGTCACTTAACCAAACAATTGTTGTGTTCCTACACTGTGTTCAAAAAGAAATACGTGCTTACTACTAATGAGGTATATTGATGATTATTGATATGTGGAATTTTGCTTTCTATCCCTAACCCTGCTGTTCTCATACTGTGTCCTTTGCCTGATACAATCAGGAATAGATGTATTTGTGTTTGCATATGGGCTCTTCTCTACCAGGGCGAGTATCCTGACCTGATTCATACCTTCCTTCTGCATGCATACAGTTTGATTGCACTTTTATGCTCATCAGTACATAGGAAAGATTCAGGTTGGCGATTGAAGGCATCTAGGCTCCACTGTCTGTGAAAACAAAGTCTGTGTTCCTGTGTGGCTAGAGAGCTCTCCAGCCAGCAGGATGGGTTGAACACAGAGCCTCTTTGGGCTCCTGCCCTTCCCAGCAGCAGCTGAGGTGCCTTTGCTCACATACCAGAGCTTTCTCTGAGGGTAGGAGACTTACTGAACTGGACTTACCTTGGTGGAGGCAGTGCTGCTGCCACCCACTATTTGCATACTAGCCTTGCAGGGCACAGAACTTCCCTGGGGATGAGTTGAACACTACCTCTGCTCCTGCAGCAGCCCCAGGGGAGGTCAGCCCACACCACCTGCACTTGGGGATGGAGGAGAGGGAGGAAGCCTACAAGCTGAACATCCAGAAATGAAGAGTCCTGCTGCCTTGTGCTTAGGATTGGGCTAGCATGGCTGCACGGCAGAGCTGCTTCACCTTCAGAGCACACAGGCATCTGCCTGTTGCACTCGAATGGCTGGATGCATGTCTAGGCCCTGGTTTATTTTTAGGTATCAAAAGACAGTCTGGATTTTGCTCGGTAAGATTAACTGGCTTGCCCTGTACCATAGGAGGACTTTGGGTTTGAGAACAGAGCTTGGGTTGCCATAATTCCAGGCCTGTGTCCCACTTGTGAGACTCATTTAAATAATAATCTAATTGATTATGAGAATTGGCTCAGATATTAGATAGCATGTGCATGTGTGTTGATACATGGTACTTCCCCCTCCAGCCTAACCTCTCCCTTAGTTGCATCTTTAAAACATGTCAGAAGCCACCAGAAAGGCAACAGCACAATTTCTGCATTTCATGCCTGCTTTATTTATTTAAGTTGGCATCTTGAAAGTAGGGTTTCTGTGAGTGTCACTCAGAAAATAAACCAGGAAGCTTGCAAGGTAATCCCCCACAGATAGTTCATATTAGTCATATTTTTAAATGAAGACATTACGAGAGTGGGAAACTGATCCATGAACTACAAATAGGTGAAAATGACCTTGAAGTCTATCTTATTGCTAACACTCTTCTATTTATTTGCAGTCAGAGATTCAAGGCCTTGCCAAGAAGTGCAACTGTACAGTCCGTTTGGTGGAAAAATGGTTCCGGAGACGGCGAAACCTTGAGATCCCCACAGTGCTTCGGAAGTTCCAGGAAGCTTTGTAAGACAATGCTTCTGACTGTTATGGATTCTAGTGTTTTAAAAGAAATAATTGAGGTCCTCAGGTACCTTTTTTGGGGGTGACTTATTTCCAGAAAGCTGGGTCTGTCTGATGAGAGTTTTGGTTTCTACCTACACAAATGAATTGAAAGGATCTCATAGAGTTCTCCAAGTGGTGTGACTTTAAAAGGTTAGGTTAACACTTTCTCCTGGGGGGGGAAAAACATGATTGAAAACTGGAAAAGTATTCAGGAGTCTGACCTTTTTATAACTGTGTGAGAACTTCCCCATGCCTAAACATTTTACTATTTAACTCTTCCAGTGTTATACTGGATCATACAAAACTGGAAATCCCCAAGTGGGCATAGCTTTATTACATAGCCTGTCCCTTTTTGGATGCTGGAATTAACTATACTGGTGTGAAACAGTTTCCTAACATCCCCTGTAAATATGGATTTTTGATTAGTATAATTACATTGGCAAAAATTCACATGATTATGATATTTAATTTCTTTTTAGTGCCGATCAGCTGAAGGAATGAGGGTTAAAAGTACAGCTACAAAGCTGAGTACTTTATCAAGAGTATTTTTGGTGTGTGCCAGTTTGATAGTGATTTGATGATGATCTCTGTTGGGTGCAAATCCAGTTGATAGACATAGGTGTGTTGCTCTAAAACCCAATTGAGCTGAGTAAACTGTCCTGAGTAAACATCCATGGTTTATTTCTGCTGGTGTTTGGTGGATCAGTGAGTGTTGTTTTACAAGCAACAATGAGATTTCCTGTTATTGATAAGACCTGCCTCCCATGGATGCATGCCTCTAGTAACACACAGCCAAAGACTGAAATTAAAACTTGCTTGGCAGCTTGAGTGAGAATGAAGCAAAAAGTTTTCTCTTGTGCAATTTTGTGAACCTTGCTCTGCTCTTTGTCAGGGATTTTAATTGGATATAATTCTCAAGGCAACAAATGAAGAACAGTTATTCCATGTTAGTAGTCAGTGTTGTGAGCATTATGAAATTTCTGAAAGCCTGCAATCTTCAGGATCATTTTTCTGAATCATGAGAAAAATCTGATGAGCCAGATCTAAACCATACTTAAGCTATTAATGCTCCCAGTTAAGCAACACTGGGGTTTGGAAAGCCCTTTGCATGAAACCTTGCCTGCTATAAAAGACTTACCAGCCTTTAACTTCACCTACTAAATTATTTTTTGCTAGATGAAGTTCAAGAGTAAAAGATTCCTGAAATTAACTCTGAGAATGCTTTTGCATAGCTGCTGTTCAGAGCTTGGAAGGTACTTGAGTAGCATTTGGAGAATTTGGAAGAGTTTTTTACTTTAGGGTTTTGTTCATCAGAACCAAAAAGCAGCTTGGCAAAATACACACTGAGGCAGTGTGCTGGCAGTCATGTGTTTATAATGAGATTATCTGGAGCACTGAGTGTTTATTGCTGAGTGTGTTCAATATGGGTATTTGTAGGGTTGGGGACTAATGACACAGTCTTGTTAGGTGCTTTGGATGTGATTCAGAAAACCACTTACACTTTACAATCTGCACAGAATTGGTCCTGCAATATCCACTGGAGTACTCACACTCCCTTCCTGGAAACAGGAAGCATGAGCACAGAATCAGCCCCTGTGTAATGTCTGTCCTGTTGCCACAGTGTTGTTTTTCCAAGCATCTCTTGGTTACCTCTGAGCCAGGTATCACTTGTGGGTTCCACTCACCCTTTCCATTGGCTCTTCTAGTTACTGCCATGTACCTTGGAGCTTTTCTGTCTGCACAGTGGCTGTTTTGAAGTAGTATTTTCAACTCACCTGAGGGAAGGTGCTTGAAAGTTGAAAAGTAAAACAATTATTACCAGTATAGCAAGTGGCATTTTTAATTGCTTTCTTGACTGCTTCCACAGGTGTGAGACACATTGTCTTGTCTAGCCTCCACCAGTCCATGTCCTCATTTTCTATTTGTTTGTTTTTCTTGTAAAATGCTGGCTTGGTCTTTGAACATCTCATTCTTTCACCAGGTAATATAGGGCTCAGAAAGGATGGGTTGCTTTTACCAGACAGGTTCTCATCACCTTCTCTCATATGACATTTCATTAATGTTTGCCAAACCCCACAATCTCATTTTTACACATCTCTCAATCCATTGGTACAGTGTTCTCTTTGAGGCTTTTTAGCAAACTTAGGTTTTCTGGGAGGCTGTTTGCTGCTCTCCTCTGAGATACCTCTTGTTCTCCAAAATGTTCTACCTGGGTCTGGGGCCATGTGATCACACATAGATATGGCCTTCCTTAGCAGGTGTAGTCCTGTAGTGTTTTTCTACTGATCTTGAAGAGCTTCTCTGGGAAAGGTCAGGCTTATCCCTGACAAGGAGAAGAGGGGAAAGGAAGAAGCTTTCCATCACCTGTAGAGGTGGGAGTGGGAATGCTCTGGCTGAGTGTCCAGCCACACCCAGTCCCAGGGATACCTCCCACACAGACTCCAGAGTCATTACAATGCTGATTGCTGGCTCCAAATCACAGCATCCTGCTCTGACATATATAAGCAACAACAGAGTTTTGGTTTGTTGAGATACACAAGAACTTTCTTCCCTTTGCTGACTTACCTGGAAATTTTATCTGGATGTCTATTTAAGCCACAAAAAGCTTAGAACTGGCTAACTGCTGGCAAACCCTAGTGCAAGATTGAGGTTTAGAGTTAATTCAGATCTCTGTAGTAAGGTATAAACTAGTCCAGTAGCTGTTGTTAAAGTTTCATGGGGCTGCCATGTTTGCAACAGAGGGATTAAAAAAAATGAACCCAGAAACTGAAACATGTCTCTGTTGGAACTCTGTGTCAGTGTTCCATTGGATCAGGAAGTGTGTGCCATGTGTCTGAAAGACCTTCTGGAGTCAGGGACCTGTGAGATGCTCTTTGTCCAGTATGAATATTCTAGAGGGATGGATACAGTAGGAAAGGTTGATGTTACCAACCCTTAGATTTTAGGGAATGTGTTAACTCTTGCTGCAACTGTTCTCTTGATCAGCTCATGCTTGGCTGGAAAATCACTGCTGTAATCACAGGCAAGGTACCTGTATTGTAATAATGCAAGATAATGTACTACTCTAGTAATTAGTAAAAGCTTAAGTATTTAAATATTAATAATTCAGATAGAGTTAATATGTGACAACGGTTAATGTAGAGTGTGAGGGCATGTTTATGTGAAGACTGGGATGTACAATAGTCTACAGTAATCCTGGCTCAGAATAATATCCATAAAACACATAATCCTTTGTTCTGATTCTTTCTTTTTAACTTTGCAGCTGGCGATTTTCATTCTATCTTGCATCCTCCATTGCTGGATTTATAGTTCTCTATGATGTAAGTTAATTTTTTGAAGGATTGATACTTTTTTTTTTTAAACAAAACAGGGACAGATTCTTAGATCTTTTTGAAGCCCGTTGAAAGATTCACTGGATTCAGTAGCTCTCTGGGTTCAGCTCTTTTGTTTGTATGCAATTTAGATGATAGGTTTTACTTTATCATAGAAGTTCAAAAGCTGATTTACAAGTAATCAGTATTTCTAAGGAAAGTTCTAAGAAGACAGACAGATGGTGCTACAACATGCCTTGTTAACACCTACAAAATGCATCACATGGCCATCTTTTTATCAAAGGGGGCCATAAACATTTCTGGCAGCACTTTTTTTTGGGGGGGGAGGGTATCACAACAATGGTGTTATTTCATGTCTATTTATTGAGGTGTTGCTGCTGAGTCAGAAGTTGGGAATAACAGAGAGAGTGCTGCTTGTGAGTTCTGCCTGGGGTGTCATTAATACTTCTCCTGAGCAGCAGAACAGTTCTCAATGTGTCTACGTTCATCTGATTCTTCTCCCCAAACACTGTTTATCATCACGAACCAGTAGTGTGTGTGGCTGGTAAACACAGCAAAATCTCATCACTGTGGCAACATATCTTGAGTAATTGCAGTAATAAAACACACACCCACTGCTTTGGATGATGAAATGATGAACTGGAAAGTTTCAGGTGTCATGAAAAGAAGCCAAAAAGCTGGGACCAGTGTAATAAATCTGAGATGTAGGATCCTTTTAGAAGTTGGTGGAGAGCAGCTCTTGAGGCTATAGCTTCTTAGCCTTCTCTGCTTAGAGAAATTTTAAGTACTAAAGATTTTGGGTTAAGATGACTTACTGTTGCTCAGCTGATCAGTCTCCAAACTATTTGTCTTCCCAGAAACCTTGGCTTTACGACATATGGCAGACGTGGGTTGGCTATCCCTTTCAGGTGAGCTTTTTGGCATAGGGCCATTGGCCTCAAGGCATTCCAAATATTTCCTCATTGGAAGGGGTAATCCAAAGAGGTGCTTCTCCCTCTCAAGGGGCACCACCTAGAGAGGTGTGGCACCAAAGCCTTTTGCCCTTGTTGGGTGCCTCCTTCAGACTGTTGCAGGACTTCTCTGTGATCTGCCTGTGCTTGCAACTCAGCCCTCCAGCCAGAACACTGTTAGTTCCACCCTTCCCCAGTCACCCGTGGTGCGTGGTAGATGCTCTCCGTGTTATGGGTTTCAGTGCAGAGTCCCTAAGCTTGCACCGCCCCTCACGATGCTCTAAGACTCTGAGGAGCAGTGTTATGCAGAGGATTATGCCGAGAGCTGTGTGCCTCCTGTGCTCTGTTGCTCAGGAGTGCTGCAGTGGTTTGGTTTGAGTCCCTGCTCTGGGGCTCTCTGGTCAATACTCTGGTTGTTCTCAAGGGTCACAAGGCTCTTGCATTGTCCGAAAATGTTTTACTAACTATTTTGCACAGTCCTATAACAGATGACTCCCAGTGAGTTGCCCTCTCGTCCACCTGACAGGTTCTTATACGCTCCCCTACTCCTGTTTTCATAAATCTGTGGTCTATCACACGGCCCTCTTATTCCTGTTCTACTCAAGGGTCAAGAATAAAAATGATCCTGCCTCCCAGCTGAGTTTTCCCAGTTCCTCTTACTCATGGGACCTGATAACCATGTCTGATTCCTGCCACCTGAGAACCAGATTGAACCAAGGGAGCAGCCAAACTCAGCATCTAGCCCTGAGCAGATGCATTAGAATTGATCATAAATAGCTGACATTTTAGTCATGGGATGTGTGAATGTTTAAAATGTTAATCGTTCACCAAATTGGAGGGCTTAGTTTATTTGCAGTTGATAGTAATTAAATGCAGAAACACTCTGCGTGTAGCTCTCTGACAAAAACATAGGAAAAAAGCTTGTTAAAATTCAGAGGTGGGGGAGGAACTGCAGAAACTTGAGTTTGGTCAGAGTAAAGGTTAAAATATTTGGCTCCCAGAACATCCTTCTTAATGAAGCCCAGAACAGGGATTTAGTTTAGTTTAAATTTTTAAGCAAGACTCAGCAGAGGAACAAAAGAAGTAAGGAAAGAGGAGGGAAAAAAAGAAGTCATTTAACTTGGTGCTCACTTTATGCTGTATTTTGCTTCATTACAGACTCTGCTGCCATCCCAGTATTGGTTCTACATGGCTGAGATTAGTTTTTACTGGTCTCTCTTATTTACGCTTGGGATTGACAACAAAAGGAAGGCAAGTGGTCGTGCTTATTTTTAGCTAGAACTTCCCTTTCTTTGCAGGGTCGGGGGGGGGGAAGGAGGGTGTGTCTTAATGAAAAGCACTGTTCTGCTCCTGGATTTGGTGCAGCCACGTGAGGGCAGCATCAGTCCATCCTTGGCACATCTGCACACCTCCATGATCTCCTGGCTGCCTGGGCATCTCTCCGAGGGTGATAGGTCTTTCTTTGTCCCTTCATCCGCACGGAGACCCTCAAGGGCTGTACTTGCTGGGCTCTACCTCTTATTCTTCTTTCCTTCACAGGATTTTATAGCTCATGTCATTCACCACTTGTTGGCTGTTGGGTTGATGAGTGCCTCTTGGTGTGGCAATTATGTGCGCCTTGGAATGCTGGTGATATTTGTGCACGATGTTGCAGACTTCTGGCTTGAGGTAACCCTGCTGCCTATCTTTTGTTTGCTTCTTTGGAGTTTATTGGTGTTGGGGGGGGGGTTTGGTTGTTGCCCAGGTTCATCAAGTTTTTAATCACCAAAGTTTTAATCTTTTTTGCTGCAAATTTCATACAATCCCTTCCTGTCCCTGCAGAGACACCCTTCACACATTCATAACCTGGAAGATAAACAAGAGCTTTTAGATAATTTAAGCTGATACTCTTGTTACAAAATCTGGTATGAGCAAAGGGCAGGAAAGTTCTCTGGTACAGACCAGGGACTGGAAATAGAGCTGCCTCTGGATCATTTAGACCAAGCTAGCTAGCCTGTGAATGGCTTGCCATGATTCTAGTTCTCAAGTAAATTTCTCCAAACTGGCCTAACTTTTTCAGCTTTCACACCCCTGTGTGTACCCAAGGGGTGCAGCTACATTATATGCTTCTGACTGGAGACACTGAAGGTGTCCCTGAGCAAGATATCATTGGTATCTACTAGGAGAACAAAAGTTTCTTCCCCTGAACTGAAGGGAAGTCCCTTCCCCAAACCAAATATCGATGTTTAGAAATGTTGAAGAAGCATCCACATCGCTGTGGTCACAGACTTGCTGCTGGGTTTCTGGTAAGACAAACACACACCATGTCTCCTTCAGTAGAGTTATCCTGAGTTTCTAACACCAATATTGAGAGCATAGTTTCATCACCTCTTCTGGTGGCTGTGCCAGTGTATGCAGCTCTTGTGAGCTGTTGTCTGTCACTGTTCATTTCTGTTCTTGGTGATCCATCAGTTGTGTCAGAACAACTAGTTGTGGGGTTCTGCAGTTGGGTTGGATTAAACACACGTGTTTAATCTGGGTTTTTGCTGGGTTACTTTTAACCCTTGAAGTGCTTTGGGGTCTTATTAACTGTGTGACCTTACAAATAGTTGAGCTGACAACTGATAGGACAGCACTCTGATGGAGACTGAAGTTTAGTACCAGAATATCTTTAAAAGTTCATCAAACTGCTGCTTACAAGCTAGGCTTGGCACCTGAAGCTTTGTTCACACTTGAGAACAGCTGCTTCATTCAGGGTGAATCCTAAATGAAGCGGGAAGAGTCATACAGTTCGGCTAGGGGAGAAGCAGTAATTAGAACCTTTATTAGCAGGCTAGAGGGCAATGTTAGGACCTCCAGCTCCAGAAGGGAGAAAACAGAAGCTGAACTAAGCACAGAGAAGTGCCAGGAGTGTGTGTGCACCTGAACACCTGTGTATGAGGGGTCACCACTGTTTCTGAGCATGCAGATAGGGCCTGCAGCCCCTCTGATCCAGCCCCTTTTGAATCTGGTATGGGAATGAGGGAATACCTCTGTTGTCAAGAGCACTTTGTGTTTTCCTGACACTTTTATATCCTGATTGGAGAGCTGTTCTTTAGACCTTTGATAGAGAGTCCCTTGCTTTAAGATGAAAGGAGGAATATAAACAAAGAATCTGTTTTCATGTTGCTTTATTAGGTATCAGTAAAATGATTGCTCTCCCTGTCAAGCAGGGTGAACGTTCTCTTCCTGCTTAGGTGGAAGATGAGTACTTGTTTATGAAAATGAAAAAAGGGACTTAGTGCAGAGAATATTTGTAATGTGTTTGATGGTTTCTATTTAATTCAGGCTGCCAAAATGTTTAACTATGCTCGCTGGGAGAAAACTTGCAATATGCTCTTTATCATCTTTTCTATTGCCTTTTTCATCACAAGAATCATCCTGTTCCCTTGCTGGTAAGCAATATTTAATGTAATCATGGGCTTTTATTTCATTCCTGTTGCCACTGAGATGTTTGTATTGGTTGTGATGTGAAAAGAATGGGAAATGGAGAAGAGTGGAAGCAGAACCCTTGCTGCTGTTGGGTACTAAAGGCCAGCAAGAAGAGGTGACAAAAATGGTTATTTTTAAAGAAAAAAATAGTCTAAATAACAATAGCTTTTAAACAACCCTCTTGAAAATAGGTTAATCTAATATCCTGGGTTTGGCTGTGTGGTGCTTGGTTGCCCGCTGGGGTTAAACCACACCTAAATCAAGAGGTTTATGTATTATTTTACTTATTTTCCTAAATTGTAGTTAAATGCTATGAGCTACTGCATTTTCAAGGAGTTTGAGCTTCTTAAAGGAAAGTTATTTTTCCTAATTTCATTCCATCCCTCCCACTGTAGCTGCAAAGTCAGAGTATGGTATAATTCCTATATGATTGTAGTTAATTTTTTGTATAGCCCTTTTTTTTATTTTCTTACCTCATTCTTGGGTAGTACTTCACTCACATGAGGAGCATTCAGAAAACTGAAGGTGAATCAATTAATTTAGGAAGTCAATGCAAATAAATCCTAACTTGCTAAATACTCACATGACTCTGGAGCCCTGTGATTTAATCTGCTTTGGGGGATCCACACGGGTGCTTCGTGTACTTAATGCTTAACATGTTTTGCTTTTAAAAGGCATTTAATGTGTTTCACATTCACAGTTTCGTTGACTTGCTCTAGTTTGCCTTCGTGCCCCTCCCTGCACGTGGACAAACCCTTAGAGACTCAAGCTGGTTAAATTAATAGTTCTGAACATTGATCAACACAAGGTTTTAATTTCCTGTAGTATTTTCTTTCAGATATGCTGATGCCTTTTACTTTCTTGTTGTTTTTTGATTAACTATATAAGTGAGCTCCAATTTTTTTTTGTTTCACTGCATTTCTTGTGGAGGCTTTGAGCTTGAAAGCAAAACGTCATGAGATTAAAAGGACTCAGCCCCAGATAACATAGAAGTAGTGAAGTCTGTAGATGGACAAAACATGTTAATTAACAGAAAGCCCTGTTGCAAAGCCTGTAGGGCTTTCTGTGGAGCATGGATTTCAGATTAGAAAGAATTTACATTTTAAAATAATCAAATAGCACAGACAAGCTCTGAGTTGCGTAGTATCTAGATCACACAGAGCTCAAGACTGAAAAAAAGCCTTATTTAGAATATTTTCATGCAAGAGCCGTATTTCTCATCTGCTGTGAAGTTTGTATTTCAATAGCGACGTGTGATCTAGTTAAGGCAGGGCTTGTTAATTAATCTGTCATCTCTGCAGAGCTTTTTTTTTAATGTTTTGTGGAAATAGTTAATTGGTTTGGAATGTGAAGTTAAGCACAACGAAGGATTTTTGCACTGTAATGGTGACCTTTATATTTCTTTTCTTAGGATTCTTCGTGGCACATTGTATCAGCCTACATACTACTCCACGACTCCTGTCATAGCATACTTTTTATTCAACGGGCTGCTATTGATCCTTCAATGCTTGCATTTATATTGGGGTTACTTAATTTTCAAGATTTTGAAAAGATTCATTTTCTTCAAGGTAAGCAATTAGACTTCAGTGGAAAGACGTGTGAAGTATCAAACAGATGCTAATACCACCAATAGATTTACTCAGAGTTTCTTATTGTTTCCCGGAACTTTCATGTCAGTGTTTTTGATAGGGATCTACAGAGTAGAGGGATGTTCATATGTGTTTTCCAACTCTCATTGCCACACCTGAGATCATAGCTCAGGATATCAGAACTTCAGCTAGAGCCTTTTTTTCCTGTGTCTTGTGGGGTTTTTTTTCTCATTTGGACTTGAGCTGTGTGACAAGGTCTTCAAATACTGCAGAAAACTTGTAGTCATAATTCTTAAGGTTTGTCTAAATCTCAGGTAAACTGTACTTGAAGACTGGTTTTGGATTATGAAAATGATAGGAGGCTGATCTGGTATTATATTACAACACAGTGAATACCATGGAATTCAACTGGAGCAGAGAAACAGTGTGAGTCTGGTGCTGCCATAACCTGCTTTTACCTTGCAGCTTTTTCCCCCACGAATTTTCTCCTTGCTGCAATCCAGGTCTCATTTGATTGCCTGAAGTAGTCAATGTTTTCACAAGCTCTCTTGGTGTGAAGTGTGCAGTGTAGGTAAAACATTTAGCAAAAAGCATTTTGAAAAGGACTTTGGAGTCTGACTTTTAAGATTTGACTTAAGCATTCACAGGAATATTTTGCTAGTTAAAGTGAAACTTAAGTTGTGCTGTTTGTAAAGTGGTATTTCTTTTGAGGAACAAGATGCAAAAACAAGCTGACTGTGCTTGCTTTTTATCTGATGAAGCAGTTAATGCTATGAAACATCTTCAGGAAATATTCCTTGATACCTTTATTAATTGGTTTGATAACAGAAACCATAATTCTTGGATTATAATCTTATGCAAATAGACAGCTGGATATCATTGGGAGACCCAATGTCTTCCCCTAACGCAGATAGACACTCACCCCTTGCTAGACAGGAAACAGCTGTACATAAGGGAGAAATTTGTAGAAGAAATGACTTGAATTGTTCCACTTCTAAAACATGCTTCTATGTTCCTTTAGACACAGAGAAGTTTGTATTTCTTGCATGTCACTTACCTCTGGTAGAGTAATTAGAAAATTATTTCTGGCCTGGCTTATTGAAGTGTTTTACTACTTGTTTTTTTTAATTCTGGCCTTGTCTCTGCACTGTTCTCATACAACCCTTCTGATGAAATCAAGGACACCCCTCTGCTTTCCAGTCAAGGAAGAGGAAGGCTTTGGCTTGGTTCTCATCCCCATTGGTTGAGGTTATGAGAGTACAATGCAAGAAGGTCTTCAGATAGAGTGGTGAAGAGGACATAACTAGCCCAGCTTGCTGGCCCTGCCTGCTTATGTGCCTTTGTAGGGGCAGAAATGTTTTATTTTGAGATAAGAGCTTTTTTAATTAGTCACTGCTAGAAAATGGAAAGGCATCAAGCCTGCATCCCTACTGTGGATTTCCAATTCCTTATACAGCTTTGAGAAGACTGTTTCCCAATCCCATTTTTACAGTGGTAGCAGCAGCAGCCCAAGCCCTCTCCAGTCTGTGTGACTTCAGCTGGCTTGCATGTGCAGCCTGTTTTCCACAGCAGTGGCAAACTTGGCTGTGAAAGTGGCCGGTTCCTCCAAAGCTGTAAAGGCAACATTGAGAAGAATGGTCGTTGCAAGGCAGCGTTTTTCTACCAACATATTTGTTATAGACACACTCCCCACAAATAGCTGTTGCTATTTTAGTGGAATACCAGTAAACCATCATCCTTGTATTGGCAGGGGTTTGTTTCTCTGCCCAAGGCTTTCAAGTTTTCATTCAGAAAACAGGCAATTTCTGACATTTTTTTCTTGAAACAACAGTTAGCTACTTCAGATGGAAAAATGAAGTCATGATGTAACTGGGAACAGGAACTGCTGTTGTTGTTTAACAGAATAGCAAGGCTGTAAGGAATTTTTTCAGTCCCCTTTATGCCTTGAGCTACCCTGGGTTGTCGGGGTCACCAGTGCGGTGCAGCAGCTAATAGCTCCTACATTCACCCAGGAGCAGGTGTCTCCCTTGGTTGTATCCTTCTGGACTGTGCCATTGCACTGTCTGATACTCACAGAATGACTGGGTTGGAGAAGGCCTTTAAGATCATTGAGTCTAACTGTTTCTCTCCTCTACTAAACCATGTCTCTAAGCACCTCATCTACCCGTCTGTTAAACACACCCAGGGTCAGTGACTCAGCCCCCTCCCTGGGCAGCCTGTACCACAGCCCCACAACTCTTCCAGTGAAATTTTTTTCCCAAACATGTGATCTGAACCTGAGATAGTCAGTGAGGTTGAATGTATTGCTGTTCAGTGGGAAGGGCTGTTGTCCCTTGTCAAAGGACAGCTTAAAGCACTTTTCTGGGTCAGACATAAAAGGTGGGACTTGGCAGGGGATGTAAGCAGGAGGGCCCAAGTCTCCAGGCTGTCATGTGCCCACCAAGTCACCTGCAAAGGGTCACACAGAGCTGGGTCACATCTTGTTTAGAGCTGTGGGTCCAGATTCAATGCTCTTATCTCCAGACTGCAGCAGGAGGCTTTGTCAGAAGCAGGAATCAGTATGGAAATGGCTTTGAGACCTGCAGCCTCATGAGTTGATAGCTGCTTCTGTGCTTTACTCTGCCTGCTCAGGGGGAGATGGCTTTTGTCTAAGACTGGCTGGTCAGGAGCTCTTGATCTCGGTCATCGCCTCCCCTCTGCACTAACAGAGGGGACAGTTATCCTCCATCCTCTGGGATAACTGCTCAGCTCACTGACTTGCTTCAGCAAAAAAGGCCTCAAAAATTTGGGACTAACAATTTCCCTCCTCCCACATACTGCAGTCAGAGGTGAATGGAAATGAGGAAAAAGGCAAGAGGTGATAGTGTGCTGATGTTCTCAGGCACAGGAGTGTCCAGCACCAGAGCTGGTAGCACAGAGCATCACTGGAGTTGTGCCTCTCCCCTGGTCCAGTCCTCCAGAACCACTCTAACAGGGGAATCCTGTGTTGTCAGACTAAGCTGTGATCAGCCACTTTGTGTTAAAATGACTTCTATTTTTCTATAGGGGTAAACCTGAGAGGATAGGAGTATTGCATTTCTCAAATCAAAGATTGTTCTTCTGGAAAATACAAAAATACCCAAAAAGGAACCCAAGTGTCCTTTCTCATATGACTTTGTGACCCTGTGCATGAGCAAGACATACACATGTAAGAAGAGCCCTTCAAGGTCACTCCTGGAGCCATGTATCTTAGATCAGTTCTGCCACAAGAGGAAGAAAGACATTTTTCAGGGTAATTTCTTTTCAAGCTAGCTCAGGCGATCGCAATGTTAGCTGCTGCCTGCCATCTTGATGGCCAAGGCCTTTTGTTGCTAGGAAACTCCCTGTGTTTCTGTAATATTGTTCAATTACATGGTTAAATTACCCACTTGTATCAAGTTTCAAGCACCACTGAAACATGTCTAGTCATCATGTCTGCACATATGAGAATATTTTAGGAAAATTGAAAAAGCATATAGAGAGGTATGTACATGTGCACTGATTTAAAGGAGCTCGCCAGGAAAATCCCATGGAGATTAAACATTTTCTTTTCCAAGGTCAGAAAAAGGGAGCAACTGACAGCAGCTTATAGCCACATTATTATGGCAAATTAAGATGTAAAATCAATGTTAAAACCATTACACACACTGAGTTAAGGTTTTGAGACTATAGTGCTTTAAAGCCTGAAAAATATGTGTACCTTGTAGGAAATGGGCATGGTGTCCACATGACTCAGATGCTTCAGCACTGATGCAAAGTCAATCAATGGCAGGAGGTAATGGTAGGTTTTTGGTGGGCTATAATGTGACCAGGAATACGTTTTCTTTCTCTTTTAATTGCTTTGTCACCATCAAGCTGCCTTTATGTAAGGCAATGAGACTCTTCCTAGGGGTCACTGTTATTTAAGGAGCTGTCAGCTGCAGTTTTATTTGGTTCGTCCTGGTTCTTTCCTCTTCCTGAAACAGAAAAGCCCCTGCAGTGCTGTAGAGCAGACTTTGGGACTTGTCACTCCTTTAAAAAAACCCTACGAATTTCAGTGCTGAACTTGGGTGAGAATTTTCTTGTTCCTGAAAGCTCATAGCATGTTGCTTAAAGCAATGGGTTGAGGGTTTTTTTTTTTGTTTCCAGCTCCTTAAACACATTCCCATGCAAAGACAGGCTTCTGTATGATGAGTTTAAGCCCTTAGTAGTTGTGTTGCTTTTCCTAGTTCCCTTTAGAATCAGATCTGTATCCTTTAGAACTAGACCATAGATCCACACAGGTCAAAACCTCCTGGTTTACCTTGATTTAAGGAGGGTCTCTCTTCAGCCTCGACTCATCCAGCAGTGCTGTGGCTGCAAACACTTAGCTTCTGATACTTAATCCTAAACAGAAATCTTAACTTTAAAACTAGGGGGAGAGGGGAGCTCTCTGTAGCATGAAAGCAGACCGAATGAACCTCTAGAGTGATTACATTTTAAATGTCTTTGGTGGCAAATAGAATTGGATCTGGTGTTGATGTGCTGGAGCTGCGTGCTGCTCGGTGTGCTCTAGACACGCTGTAGGTGAGCTGAGCCCGATGGCTCCCAGCTAATAAACTCACCCTGGTCACGCACAACAGCGCTGAGCTTCCACGCTCCCTGCGACTACTGGGATGGGGAAACAAAGCATGAAATGCACATTCAGTTTTGGCACACAAGGAGGTTTATTGGGCTCCTAAAAAGCCAGGCTTTCAGCTGATTTTTCTTTCTGCAGCAGTAAAAATATCTATTTTCAGGACATTAATAATAAGAAAATGAAATTTAATCAGAATTAACACGTGGGGTGAGAAGTCATTCACTTCAGAAAAATGTCCTTCTATGGGAGTTAGGCAGAGGACAGGGTTTAGATTCCTAAGCTAGAGGCACATAAGTGGTTTTGCTCTTATTTGAGTGCTTTTTTTAAGCCTGTACCATGCCAATGGCTATCAGGGTGCTGATAAAACGGCCTAAGAGGTGTGCTTGCCATAACTCCAAATAGTTCTTTTAAAAGCAATAATAGATCTTAGAGGATAATAAGCTAGTTAGTTACAATTCCATGAATCTGTAGGATTGGGAAGTTGTGGAAAAGCTTTCACTGGAGATTTTGTGGTTGCTTCTGGACTGGGAAGGGCCAGAACACACTTTGCAGTTTGAGTTCTCGGAAGGCTTAGCACAAACACAAGGCAGATTGAACTAGGCTAGTAGAGGTTGCCTTTCCCATTTTAAAGAAAAATGGATTATGAAGAAGTCAAATTTGTTGGTTCAACAGATAAATATCTATAGCAGATTTTTGCATGAGGATAGCTTATTAGGGGAATGAAATAGGACAAATGAAAGTTTTCCCTTTTGGAGATGAAAACCAGTCTATCTGGGAACCTTCCCAGTTGATTCAAATTATTGCCTTTGGGACATGAGCTCTTTAATAGCCTGGAGATGGGAGCTAGCCAGCCAGGTCAGCAGCGTGAAGGCTCATGCCCTAGTAAAGGGAAATTACTTCCTGTTATGACTTTCTTTCATCTGCATATTTCTCATTCTGCTACAGCGATCTAGTTAAGCCCAAAGCCTGGCTACATGTCTCACTTCATGCTGCCAAATTCAATTGAGGGAGGAGGGGTGAGAGGCAGGCAGAAGAAAGAATAAGAGTAAGAGATTTGCTGGCTGGTATTTACAATGACGGGCAAGAAGGAGAAAAGCCACCATGTGCATGCTGGGGGGTTCCAGAGTCCTCCCTTGCTGTGCATTTGAAGTCAAGGCTGACCTTGGTAACCTGTGTTGTCAAAGTGTGTGATGCAGCAGAGGATGTGAAAGGAGAAAAGCCACCAGTTCTACTGCACAACTGTTAATGTGCCAATCCAAGAGCAGTCTGGATGCCTTTGCCTCAACCAGTTTGTTTCCTGGCACTCTGAATGAAAAGACAGGTTGCTATTTAAATCTTTACTTTTTACTCCAGGTTAGGAACAGGGTCAGCAGCTGAGCAGTGATTTCCAGGGAGGTATCTTATACTGGACGCTAAAATATACTCCAATTTTGAAAGAGCAACAACGTTCTTTGCAGGGATTTGGATTTCATTTTGAATTTTTTTGAAATAAACTGTTTAGAATGCCCATAATTCCACACCACCTTTCAATTGGATATTATATAACAACCAGACAAAGTTTAGAAAAATTAAGGACCATTATGACCATTCCAGAGGGATGAACTAATGTGAAACTGAAGAAAATTACTTCTGAGCATTTGATTGGGATAGATGGGCTTGTGAAGGTGGGCTGAGGTGGGAGCATCAGGACAAAGTCCCCTTCCGCAGCCCTGTTGTGCACATACAAAGGCAGGTTCAGTCCTCTGGCTGTAGCCCATCAAACCGGGGGTGTGGATGCTGTGCCTCTCGTGACATAAATGGGGTGTTCAGGTCCCTCTCACACTGCGATAACAGTCTGCTGTCTCCAGAGCTGCCAAATTTGACTTCTAGGAGCTGCAGATGATCACTGCTGCTAAGAACAGACAACCAAAACAAGATGTAATACTGAAAGCAAAGCTTCCTGCCCTGGCTGGTTCAGCAGAAGTCTGCAGTATTGATCCAGGGCCAGGTTCTCAGCTGGTATAACCACGCACGGCTCGACTTGGAGTTAATGGGATCGTGTTAATTTTCACCAGCAATAGATCTGGCCAAACAAGCCCCCCTACCCTTCTCTCTGCATGTATGTCTGGCACAGGGCGACTCTACTTTCAGTAAACCCTCAATCTAAATGACTTTCTTTTTATATGGAAGTTCCTCATTCGGATAAAACCAACTGTAGGTAAAGTTTTTGCTTAAAATTAATTGATTCACCTCACTGTTCAGATGGGCATTTGCTGACAGTTTTTCTGGCTTCCCTCATTAGCTGCTCGTATCTTTTAATTTCCTAGCAGGATATTTATGAAACGTTCCATTTGTTGCTAGTTTTTATGCATATGCACCTATATAAAACCTATATATATATATATAATAGCGTGCATATGTATGTATTTTTTCAACTGCCAAAAGTCAATTCACAGAACAAACCCAAGGCCTTCTCCAGAACTTTTGATGCCTTCATTTACTATTTTTAATGTATGCTGCAGAGGGTAAGAGTTGTGACTTTGTTACGAGGTAATTCTCATAGTTTCAGAGGGCTTCATGGTACTTCAGTCTGCTGAATAGATTAAAAAAAGTTTGAAATAACTCTAGTTAATGATGGATGAATATCAATTGAGAAAGGAAATTGTCCTATCTTGTATTTAAAGAAAACATGCTTCTCTGGGAGGACCCAGGAGTGCTCCATAATCCCTGTTACACGCAGAGAAGGGAGGAAGTCTTAAAAGGAGCAGTCTCTCCTCCAAAACAGAATTCTGATAGCTTTTGACCAGACACTGCAGAGTTCACATCACCAGAAAGCAGAGAAACCAACCTCATCAGTCTCTCTGTCTAATCAGGCAGCGAAGGGTGTGAGCCATGTGAGCGCAGGGTTTGTCTCGCGTAATTTAAGCTGTGCCTAGCACAAGCTCAAGGATCCCTCTGTGATCACTGGAGGAGGACTGGTGTCTCCAGTGAGCAAGTTGCTGTACCCAGGTTGTCACCTTGGCAGTGGTGGGGCAGGTCACCCACTGCAGAGACCTGTTTCAGTTGGTTATAGAGTAAATCACTGAAGTTCAGCATTCTGAAAGTTGGGTAAGTCAGACCCCCCACAAGTGACTGAAGCCCATTGCTGTGTGGGACTTCAAAAAGTCCCTAAAACTAGTCCCTATTCTTTCTATTCAAGAAACTTCGTTTGTTAGGTACTACTTAAGGCTTGATATAGAATATTTTATCAGGGTGTTTAGAAATACTGTACTGAAATAGGGTAGCATGATATGAATGCCAAATGAAAACACATTACTTATTAAATATGTAATCTGAAAAGTATACTGTTCAAGAATGGAGATAACCTTCAGATACCTCAGAAGAAGAATGGGATTCCTCCTAACAATGAAATTAGAGAAATGAGCACCTTGATGGGCACTTTGGATGGCAGAAGTGCCTCTCATTCACATGGTTGTAGGTTAGTTTAATAGTGCTACAAGGCTTCTGTAGGAATGTTCCTCAGCAGCTGTGTGGTTTCACAACGTTCATCTGGAGTGTGGTATCATACCTCCCTAAGAAACGTGTGAGTGTCTGATCAGCTGTTTTGTGGCCAAAAAAGCATTTATAAGGAGGAAAAGTGCGTGTTCTGATAAAAGTTCATACCACTGAACTCCTTGGCTTAATGCAAGTTCTGTCCAAGGGTAAAAAAGAGTTCACTATAGAGAACAGCATCAACTGCCTATTATATTGTTCTTTGTTTCTCTGCCAACTGTGGATTTAAAATTGGAATAATTCAAAAAGCAGTGGGACGTTATGACTCACTCAGTACCTCCTGGGCTTTTGACATTATTGTAAAGCCACATACACTCGAGTGCAAGGTTTAGTTAGTGGATTTCAATAACACAGCTAGTGGACTTTATTGAAACCACAGAGTACCTGATTAACTGTAAACAATGATTTATTTCTTCTGAGTGGTCAGAGTATTATAGCTCCAGTTACAGGTGTGTTATGCTGAGTGACAACACTCAGTGATACTTTTTTTTTGAGGTTAAATTTATTCCGTCAATCAAACTCAGGGATGTGTTCTAATAGTAACATCTAGTTTTATGAGGCTTATTCCATGTTTATGGAATTAGTGCAAGTTTGCTTTTAATTTGGTTTTTAATGTCATCTTTTGAGTTCCCTCTGAAAACTCCTAGTGGAAAGCTTGGGGAATGGCTGTTCCATAGGGAGAGATTAAATAAAAGGAGTTTGGCCACAAGATCCCAGTGCAATTGATCTAGAAAATCCACATCTTCATATAAAAACTGCAGAAAGTAAGAGTCCAGCAGTGCATCTTCCATGGAAGTTCAACATTAGTTATGTTGCCTAGTGTGTATCAGCTGAAAAGGGAAATATATTTTCCAATAAAATCTTCCAGGCTGGAAATATAGAACAGTTTGCTTGAATCTGAATGTATATTCCTTAGTCTCCACAGGAGAGTAAAGAACATATTAAGTCGTATGTCAGCTGAGTTGAATTATTGATGTTGAATTAAACATGTTGAACTCAGACATTCATCAACTTTATAGCATTATTTGTTAGAAAAGTACCCCCTTCTATCTATTTGGACTGACTTTTTATTATCTCTCTTGTTTATTATCTCTTTTATTTGAGTCAGTGGTTGCTGACCTGACTAATAGCTTTCATCTTTGTACTGCAAGCTGTTTCCATATGTGCAGGTGCTGTGGAATTTATTGTCTCTACATTGAAAAAATCAAGATCTAGTCAATATGTTTGTAGATATTTAAATGAAAATGTTCTTAAGGTAGAATTAAGGTATAAGATTTAGGACATTCTGATTTTACTACAAGATATATTTGAGTTAGGAAATTCCAACTGAAGGAAGAAATATTTGAAAATCTAAATTTCACTGGATCAGAAAATGTACAATTAAACTTCCAGAATCAACTGTAACTTGCTCTTATGTATCTGTACCTGGTAGAAGAAATCTGCTAACTGTGTGGACGTAGATTATGCTTAACCTAAAAGATGCATTGGGTTTAGTTTTATCCAGGCAGGGGCAAAATTAAAATCTCCATGTCCTGCTGAGAACCTGTGAGTGGGTGTTGCTCCCAGCAGATGAGTTAGGCCTGGTACCTCTCACCCTGCACATGCACAGTTATACCATGAGAAACCGATTTGGGCCAATCTTGCTTACTTTTGCCTGTGGTAAGTCACAGTGAGCCTGTGTTGTCCTCCCTTTCACTCAGCTGGTTAGCTGGAAAAGCAAAGGAACAAACATCCCACCACTCCAGAACCACACCCAGAGCTTGTGAAGTGGGCACTGTGCTGTTGCCTTCATGATGCCAAGTGCAGTTACTGCCTGGCTCTGTGTGAGTTGTGGTCAGGGAGAACCAGGGAGAAGCTGGCTTGGGAGCTGATTCATGAAAACAAGTTGTAGCAACTGAACTTCCCTGCTGAAACATTGCCACCAGGTTATCTTTCTTTTTCCCCAGGCTGCCTCAGTGGCTCTTTCTGTACTGGAGCCCACTGTTACAGTAGCAGCTTAGGATTTGAGACCTTGGGTTGACAATGGGCAGTGAGCCACGTTGACCCAGTGATGCATTTCCTAGCGAGTGCCCTTCCCCTTCTGAGAAAGCAGAAGGCGTTTTGCTAGGGCTCCCTCACTGTCTAGGATGAGTCCACAATGCTACAATATATATAGTAGTTATTTATTTTAAAATACTGCTTGCACTGTCCCTCTACTCTTTCTTTTCTAGCTGTGTGTAGCAACCCTGAAGCCATGGCTGCATTGTGCCCACAACTTGTGTGTAGACAAAGATGCTGTATGCCCAGTTAAGGGGGGCAGGAAGGAAGGAGGGTGTCTGCCCCATCCCCCTGCCCCAACACTAAGCTTCAGATGGTACCACCAGCAGATGGGAACTGCAGAGCCACGCTTCCATCTGTCTTCCAGCACTGATGTGTCCTCCTCCTGATGCTCTCATCAGCTGTAGCAGAACCAGTGCAGTGCCAAGAGCTTGTCGAGGGGAGGTGATTTCTGAGTGCTTTATTGAGAGACAGACTTGCACAATTAGGAGCAAGTGCTCTGTTTAGATGGAGATTTGACCACTGTTTTCCTGCTTACATGAGGCTGGGAAGTGGCCTATGAATTTTGCTCCTCTCTTAACTTCAAGAAGTCTTTTTTTTTCCTTGAAGTCTCTTGGAAGGTCCTTTGCCATTCATATAACAAGATGTGGAGCTAATGACTCGAAAGATACATGTTCTAACAGCAGTGAAATGCAAGAAGCCAAAACTACCTTAACAACTCTGGTTCATTTAACTAAAAGAGGCAGCCTGAGCAGCAGGTGGAAGGGTTAAACAAAAGGAAAAATGATTATAAAAGTTTGCGGCTTTGGCTTCACTACAAATGGCTCTCTTGCAGACTTTATAGCATTAGTGTTGCTTCTCATAAACCTTGAAACCATTCATCCATTTAGAAAGATTAAATTGGTTAGTCATCCAGAACATAAAATATACACATTCATTTTGTCTGTTACCCTAAACCATCTGAGGTATAATAAATGCAGTTGATGCTGTTAAACCAAAGTATTGAGTATTAATGATGGCCTCAGTTGTGGTATTTACAGTTTGCCAGCTCTTGTGTTTCTGAGAGTATATTCATCTGTTGTTGCTCAGGGACAGTAAAAGCAGAGTCTTTGAGCTGGAAAACACAACTATAATATACGATGTGAGGGACTCAGAGAACACATCTTGGTATTAAAGCAGGGGAAATCCTAGAAATGTTACATTTTTTTGTTATTCTTAGAAGGTCAAAGTTAAGAGGCACAACCTTCACTTAGAGTTTCTTAAGATATTTATAATGGTCTGTTCAACAGCTTGCAAAGATAGCTTTGTTTGGTTTTCAGGTTACAGATGAAGGTATTTGTTCTGTTGCTTAAACAAGCTAGGTAAAACTGGCCAGACTTTTCTAAAGCAGGAATTTGGGGAGGCACTTGGTCAGGAAGCAGGGTTCATCATTAAAAGTATAATTAAAATTTAGATTTTTATTTTAGCAAATTGAAATTTGATTTAGATTTCTTGATTAATATTGGGATTTCAGAAGTAGCTTGCTTTCCCAGAACTAAGCTGGCTTGCAATGTTTGCTTCAATTCAGAGATATTTAATTCCTGCTGCTTTGAAATATGTAAGAGATTATCTGAAATGCAGGGATTTCCAGTGTGCTGGGAAAAAGCATTTACATGTTTTTAATTACTGTGTATAGTGACTTTAATCAGAGCATCCAGCTTGACAGCATTAAAACTGGGAAGCGAATCCTATCCGAGTTTCCAGTTCCATGCTGGAAATGCCAGCTTGTTCCTACAGGAGACAGGAATTGTTGTTAGTATCGGCTATTGTTCAAAGCAGAGCAGGTTGCCAGCTATTCTTATGTATGTTCTTGAGTACCAGCAGCTTCTGCAGACCCCGGTGAGGTACTTAAAATGCAATAGGCACTCCCAAAGTCTATTTGCAGCAAGCACAAAGGCACTCCTCCTCCTCCTCCCTGTCTCTCCCCACAGTTGTAGCCTCAGCCAGAGACTGCTGGAGAAGACAAGAGCTCTCCCAGTGAGCCTACCAGATTCTGTAGGTTTAGTTCAGGTTTTTATTTCTGAAACATTCCTGGTGGCACAAAAGTGATGGGCCTCCCCTGACATCCTCACCGGGGGCCTTTACCGCAGCAACGAATCACAGAGCTACCAGGAGCGAGAGAGGTGATCTGGAAGAGGCAGAGCCTCATGAATTGTTTGTGTGGGAAAGGCTGGTGTTCCTTTTGTCTAACTGATGGCATGCCAAGTTTATTTTACAGTATTTACAGTAAGATTTGTTTGTTTTGATACTCTTTGTGTGTTGCTAGGGGAAAGGCAACAGAAAATCTCCCGGAAGTTTATAGTTTCAGATGAGACAGAGTTTAGGCTTTTATTTTCTTCCTAGTCCTATACATTGTACTAGAAGCACAGTATATCAAGGGATATGAGATTGCAATTGGATGAGTTATAGTGGCCTGTCACACATTTTCCCTGTATGAATTTGGTGCCTAAGAAAGACCTCAGACAAGCAGGCTGAGACTGAAATTGTCAGTTTGTTCTGAGAGCAGATACAGGACAGGGAGGAACACTGTGGGTTTCTCCTTTCTGCATCTCCCCTCTGACCTTGGCGCGTCACCCCGGGAACAGGAAGAACGTGCAGTCTCTGCCTGTTTTGTTGGGGTCCAGACAGATGACAAGGAGAACACACTTATCTGTGATGGAGCAGTCCCTGGTGTGGCTGTGGAGGAGCAGACTGGCTGTGCAAGGGCTGACGTGCCTGCCAGCTCACTGAGAGGTTGTCTATTAAACCGTGAGATGCTGGAAATGGAATGACTATTGCCTGCCTCTTCCAAGACAAGAACTAGAGGCTATTGGGTGGTATCAGGTCTACCAAGCACTTCGCAAAGCATGAGACAAGTCATTGGTAGCTGCCAATCCCACCGGCAACTGCTGGATGTGGAAATAGTTCCTTAGGTGCCTGCTTTGATCTCATTTCTGTTCTCAGTCACCACTGAGGCAAAAGGAAGCCTGTACTTGATTTATAGAGTCTTACCCTGCATGTGCAGAGCAGGACATCAGTTGGTATGGAATGTCATTCTGCTTGTCTGCTTCTCTCACCAAAAGAGAAATAGAAATGTTTGTTTTTGAGGCCAAAGCCTCAATCATTTGAGTGAAACTTCTGAACATGTTATAGGGTCTTGTCTTGTGGTAGGAGTTGTTCTGTAGAGCTGGGAAGGGATTTTCATAGGGGAAGACTGTCTCACCAGGGCAGAGCAGAGGGGGAGAAGGACATCTTGACTCACTAACCACCCCCTTTCTAGTATACCCTGGGATGCCATCAGCCTTCTTAGCCACAAGGGCAGATCCTCTCAACTCCTATGCTTGAGTAAGTCTATTCCTCATAATTAGCTTTTATACAATACTATTTTCATCTGCCCTGCACTTTGTAATTGTTAGTTAATCCCACAGCACCCAGAGATCACTTAGTAACGCATTGCAAGGGAAAGTGGCAACAAGCAAGAGGTCAAGTGTCTGGGCCGAGGTCACGGAAGAAACTTTGTCGGAAGAACTTTAGGTTCTGCAAGAATAAAGTGTTGTTAACTTTCTCTTTGGATGCCAACCTCCACTTTGGGAGCAGGGGGTGTTTTTGGGGGGGCAGTTTTGGTATGTAGAGCTCCCTCTCATTTGTTTCCTTTAGCACATTTGGGTGGGTTTTGCTGAAGCAAATGGTGTGTGGAGGAATCCTGTCTTCAGAGGATGATGGGGAATTTCCATGAAGGGAGAAAGAATTGTTTCATGTCCTGGAACTTTTATGCACCAGCTTTTCATTTTGCAATTGCAGATGGGGGCACCTGACTAATGAAATTAATTACTTTTCAAAGTCATTGCAGAGATCCAGAGATCCCATTCCAGTGAAACACAAGAGAGTCCCTTGTTTGGTGCCCATGGGCCTTTCTGAATCTGGTGACTTGCCCCAGAGCAAACGCTGCAAGTATGGAATATGCTTATGGTGCTTTCTTCTCCCTAGGACTTGAAAGATGACCGGAGCGATGAAGAGGAGGAAGATTCTTTTACAGATAACGAAGAGGAGAACACAAAGAATGGCAACAAGAATGGCTGTGAATCAAGCAAACATCTCCTAGCCAGCAGTCACCACTAGCCCCCTCCCGCCTCACCCCCTGCAGTGATTCCTGCTCAGGTTTTAACCCAACCTAGGGGATAGAATTTAAATCAAAAGGTTTCTGAGAGACTGGGATTGATTTCTCGTTGGCTACTGGACCTGGGAAAAAGCCCAATTTACCGGGGAGGGAAAAATCACATGACAAAATGCCTTAACAAATCACTTTGTGAATCGTTACCGAGCGTGCAGACAGACGTTGGGACGCGCTGGCTGACAGCGCTCACTCAGTGAGGTGGAAGCTCGAGAGCATCAGAGATCAGTTAGTGTCACGTTGGTTCTGACCTCACTTTTCAATCTGACAGAAGGTGTTTTTCACCAAGCTCTTTAATTCCCAGGTGTTTTGCAGTCTGTAGGTAGTGTGAACTCCATTAGGAACCAAAAATCACTCAGTGTGGGGGGAAAATGAGACGGTGGGGTACAGTGACTAGCATTTTAGTCTCCTCCAGTTTAAACCCTCGTCGAAATGGTTGGGTTTTGTGAGTTAGATTTCATTTCCTGGAGGCCAGTGGAAGCTAACTGGGAGGAAGTCAAAATTATTTGCCTGTGAAGAGCTGGCTTCGCTGCAGAAATATAGTCTTTCTCCAAACTATTCTGTATGATAGACAGCTCAAATATTGTGTGCTGAGATTTACTTGTCAAGAAAGTCATGGTTAAAATAGCAAAACTTGGTTCTGATTCTCTATTAAGCTCTGGGTATCACAACTGCCTGTCACCTTGGTCACTTTTGGCCCAGTGTTAGAATGAAGATGCGGTGAGGAGGGAGGGTAGGGGCCAAAAATTGGGTCTTCTCACGGGTTCTGTGGCACTTGTCTTCAAACCTGCTGAACACCCTCTGCTCCTGACACATCCACAGCTCAGAAGATTTGTTGTTAATCTCACCTGTTCCCTTCTTGTGAGCTCGTCTCATGCAGCGGCGCTGGATTAGTGTTTTCTCAGGAGCATGTCTGCTAAATTCTGTTTTGTGGTTCCTCTGTGTTCCCTGCATGTATCTGGGAGCTTGGGGTGAGCAAGAAATGTCACATCATTGGTGTTGGATATTTATTTCATCTCAGGATCTGTATTTCCATCTCTGCTCTTCTTGAAAATGGGTAATTACATGGGCTAGAGACAAACTTGGATGCTAGGCTATGACTTGGGCCACGTACCATTGTTTATGATGGTAGAAGTGGAGAAGCAGCAACTGTTGTATCATCTCACCACTAGTGCCTCTATCCCAAGTTTGCACTTCTGTTTGAACACTAGCACAGCAGCACTTTCAGTCCTGGCCCTTTCAAAGGAGAGCCTGGGCCATTTAAACAGGGTGCCACTGGTCTTATTTCCAGATGCATTTCACTCAAGAGGTCATAAATGATTTGCATCATAAGTTTTAGAGGTCGAGAGGCTCTCCGTGTGCTTCTACAGCAGCTGAGGTCATCTGGTGAACTAAATTCAGGGGGACAGGTCCTGAAACAGCCTCAGCAGAACTTTGGGTTCAGACAGGCTCTTTTCCCTTCACGGTGGCTCTGGCAGGAATTTGGTGACCTATGGAAAGCGCCGTACAACCAACTTGTTTTCCCAAGGTTTCCTTGGCAGAGGAGGGTGCAATTCAGTGCCTGAGGCATTGGAAAGAATGGGAAACATTTGGGATCTCAGCTAGGAAGAGCGAAGTGTTTTCTGCACCATTACCAGGAGCAGCCTGTCTCCATGGAGGCTGGTAGCAGGGAGAATACCTAGCGATGGTCTGTGCACAAGGCTGGGTTGGATTTTTACTTACATTTTACACCGTGTGGTATCCCAAATGCTCATGTTTTACTTCTGAAGAGAATTACACTGGGAAAAGAGCATGGCCTACAGCTCTGGAGAGGGATGGGAAGTGTGCAGTAGCAGGATGGGGCTCCTGAACCAGTGCTTGTGGTTCAGTGGTGCTGAGCAGGCAGCATGCCCTCGGTAGCCGTTGTGTCGCAGCGTGTGTCCTTTGTGTAGCTGTGAAGGATACCTTAAATACTCCAGTGTGGATTTATTGGATCTGTAAGTACTTATTACATCATCTACAGCAACTGGTGAGCTTGGCAGGGTTGCTTATCAGGACCTGTTTATTGCCTACATGAAAAGAAGTGGCCTTCCCTAACGATCTGGAGAAACCCAACAGCCTGGAAGCTTTATGCCCCCTTTGAGAGCAGTGGAGACAAGGATGGTTTCTACGAGACTTAAGGGGGGGTTGGGAGATGGCCAGGGTAGTATCATTTGATTTTGGTGCCAGAAAGTCTTCCTGCTGTATGACTAGGAAGGGAATTCAGGGAAGGAAAGATGAAGAATGATGTTGTCACAGGAGCGAGCCTCTGAGCAACTACTGAGTTTTAAACTGGAATTTATGGTCTCCTTGAGGCCAGATTTTGCCCTTCGTACTCAGACAAGGCTCCCACTGAAGCCAATTAATTCTACTGGAGTTTTGCTTAGGAAAAATTTTGGATTGCAGTTATCCAACCTAATTCCAAGACCTTTTAAATCGATGTGAAACCAGGCTCTTAAAGGAAGACTAAAAGGCAGATAAATATGTTCAAACATAAAATCTTGAGGCATGTTTTGGGTGAGTAAAGAAGAATATGGGAGCGAATAACATCCTGAGGGTGAAACTTCAGTCAGTGAGCAGCCAAATAGCTACATCCTGGTGCGGTGAGGGGTATGGGAGGAGGCAAGCTCACAGAAGGCCACCCCTGGGGATCACTCTCATAGCCAGCCAAAGCCACGAGACCTACAAATTCTGACCATAAATCCCAGGGACTAGGGATAAGTACTCACAGCACAGTGGGACAGGCCACACGTCCTATGGTAACATCAGGTTTGTCATTCCTGAAGTTACAGGTGGCTCATTTTCTACTCCTTACTGATAGAAACTCAGAAACAAGAAGCTGAGGCCATGGGGGGGACAACACACAATTTGTGCTAAAGAAATTCAAGTCATGGTGCTTCAACATTTTCAGTCTCTTCAATCTTTTTAATACTGTTGTGATACCAGAGCAGCACAACTGTGGGCAGAGTGTGTAAGCATGGATGATGGACTCTGCTGGGGTTTTTAATCTGTTTCACAAGGTGGGTCCTGGTTTAATGCTTGGACACTCTGCAGCTGGTTTTGCTGTGACACTTTGACCACCTCAAAATATTTGTGATAGAATTAATAGTCTGAAAGTTGAACCTCAGTCATTAGACCCTGAAGAAACCCTTCTGTTCCATTTAATTCCATTTTGTTCAGGTCTGTACTGTGCTGCTTCTCTATGTATTTACTACATAGATTTAGCATTCTACTCTGGACTTGCTTTACAGATCTCGACTCCACAGAACTCATTTTGTCTGCTTGTATTATTTGGTATAATTAGCTTTTTTTGGTTGTTCTTAGTGCCACTGGATCTGTCTGGTCAGTTATGCTACATGCTCTAAGTAAATATTTTTTAAAAATAGGTCCCTATGTAAGGATTTCCTTGTTTTCCCCACCTTAAAGTGTTGTCCTTGCCACTTGCCAGCAAGGGCCTGTTCAGGAACTAATTCCTTAGTCTTCCAAGGGTTTTCCCTTGCCTAGAAAAGACTGGATGACCCTTCTTAACAGGTAACAGTGATTGCTGGAAATAACCTTGTTTATTTTCCTGGACAATCCATGAAGAGGAAGCAAAGTTGACGGGTGCATCATCCATCATTTGTAGTATTTGAGATTTACCTATTGACTAAAGGACCTGAAAGCAGCTCCAGAATGCCACCACGTTGTTGTATTTTTACTCAGTTGTTGTGTGTATTGGGGCTGCTCATGGAGATCACAGAATTGTTAGGGGTTGGAAGGGACCTCCAGAGCTCATCAGGTCCAACTCCCTGCCAAAGCAGGGTCCCTAGGACAGGTCGCACAGGTCAGCATCCAGATGGGTCTGGAATATCTCCAGAGAAGGAGACTCCACACCCCCCTGGGCAGCCTGTCCCAGGGCTCTGTCACCCTCACTGGGAAGAAGTTCTTCTGCATATTGATGTGGAACTCCCTGTGCTCCAACTTGAGGCCATCACCCCTTGTCCTGTCCCCACAGACACTGAGAAGAGGCTGGCCATTTCCCCCTGTGTCCCACACTTCAGATATTGATAACCATTGATCAGATCTCCTCTCAGTCTCTTTTCTCAAGGCTGAACAGCCCCAGCTCACTCAGCCTTTCCTCACAGGGGAGATGCTCCAGGCCCTTAATCATCTCTGTAGCCTCTGCTGGACTCTCTCTCCAATTAGACCCATAGGCAAACACAGAGATAAGGAGCTTACCTTTATGCACAGCCTGAGGAGCTGTCGCCCAGTTAGCTTGCTGTGGGATTGTCACCTAAATAGCTCATCATAAGCATGCTGGGGACAACTCAGATGTGGGTCTTAAGCTGGCAAAAGCAGGGGAGCTCTGCTGAAAGCCAGGGAGCTGTGTTCATCTAAAAGCAAAAAGCTGTTCTGTATTTCTTCTTCTTTCTATTTCTGCCTCCCTGCTTGGGGAGATCGCAGAGGTTCTGACTTTCCATCTCTTCCCATGGGCAAACAAACATGTGAGAAGGTGTTTCAGCCCAAATCATGAACCATGGCAGAATACACTGTGTTTATTATCTGAATTCTTGGGGTTTTTTTAGCTTATGAGTAAGAAAAAAAGTAGATGGAAAACAAATCAAAATGTGAGTTTTGGCTACAAACATCTAGCAAACTGTGAATTAAAAAAAAAATAATAAATCTTGCTGATTTAAAGAAAAACACCAGCTCCCCAGGCACTTCCCCCAGCTGTGGGTTTGAAGAACAAGAGCTGACCCATGGGCAGAAATGACCGGCCACGCTGGGAGTAAGGACACAGCTTGGCTGGGAAAAAGCCACGGTGTTGGTCTGGTGGCTGTTGGCTGCCCAGGAGCTGGGGAGCATTTCTGTGTGGAGCAGCAGGTGAGCCCAGAGCATTTTGAGCTGGTTTCTGTGGTCGTGTCCAAAATCACTGGAAATGGCTGTCCCTGTTCCCCAGGCAGCTTTGTGGCTCCATCCTGCTCGGTCTGAGCCGTGCGGAGCCAGGACTTCGCTTCGTGACTCTAGAGCTTGAGATCTGGTTGCCCAAGGTTTGGTAGATGAACACCTCTGGTTTGATGAAGGTCACACAAGACATCCCTATTCCCACTGGGAAGGGGATTTCTCCTTATCAAAGTTATGAAATCTACCTGATGCCTGTGCTTTAGAGACAGAGTAACCAATGTGTGCCAGACAGCACCGTGACACTGTGAGTGACCTGCAGTGTAGAGAGGGAGCTGGCCTTTCCAGAGCAGAGCTTTGTGAACTAGGAGAAGAAAAGTCAACAGAGGACTTGGCCAGTTCATCACACAGGTCTTTCTTACAGAGGTTGGTGTGAAGGTCTCATTTAAAGGCTGGATTGCTCTGTAGTGGGGAGCATTTTGTCTCTCTGTCTCCGTATCTCTGCATGATGATGCTGCTTTATCGACGTTGCCAAACATGGCTGGAGCAGCCAGCACCAAAAGCTTTAGAGGTAGATACCAAACCAGTAGCACAGGGCAGTCCCTCTCCCCTCTGGTGTGAGGTAGAGCTAGGTTCATGCTCTGAAACACGTTTTGGGGGAGTCAGGGTGTTACCGTGGGCTGCAGCTCTAGGTGTTCTCCACAAAGTACTGGGACGTAATGGGAGAGAGGGGAAATCATTGGCCAGAACACTGGGATCCCTTCAGGAAATAGATGGTTCCACTTGTCCTGCAATCCATATGTGTTAAGATCTTAAGCAGCAGAGGGGAGCTGGAGCCCTGCCATTGATCCCTTGGCAAAGAAGGGTATTCCTGATTGAGGAAGGTGATCAAAGCAATATGATCTTCACCCTAGCTGACTCCAGAGAACTTCAGGTGGGGCTCCCAGCGTGTATTTCATGGCAGTGCCCTCAGTGGGATTACTTTACGTTTCTAGCTTAATAGAAGGCAAAGCTGAAAGCACAGGTCTAAGCTTCAACACATGACTCTGCAAATACAAAGTCATAACAACCCATGTAGGATCATGTTGTTGATGTTCCAATAGTCTGAAGATTTATGAAAATATCTTCTATTTACTCAGCTGGCAAGAGCCCTGCTCTTCTGGAGGTTTGTTACCCCATAAAGCACTCAGAGGAGACCCCATAATCATTTCAAAGTCAGAAAAATTAAGTGGAATAACAAGTATAAACCGTATTCACAGTGGCTTTGAAGTGAAAGAAGCGTGTCCTTCTAGCTATAGAATATAACTCTGCTTTGAGCTGGGCTGGGAAGAAACAGCTCCCAGGCAGTTGTTTCAGGTGGTGAAAAGTCCATATTTTTCCTTCCACAAAAGCAACTGGTCTAAAAGAAGTTGTTAAGAGCTGTGCAGTGAAGGAGATGATTAAATTCCCACTGAAATTCATAGGAGCTTTCCTGGTGAGAACTGGATCCAAACCTTGTCAAGCAGGTAACATGGCAAGGGCAGCATGGCACAGCATTCTCCAGCTGTCAGGAACAGGGCCCAGCCTCAGCCTTTCCTCCACCTGTACCAAGGGCGAAACCCTCTGCAGAAAATGAGATCATCTCTCAGCAGGACACTCACCTAAAATCACAGAATCCTAGAATCTCCTGAGTTGGAAGGGACCCATAAGGACCGTAGAATGGCTGGCCCTGGGTGGAGTCAGGAAAGTCAGAGCAGGGCACTGAGTGCATTGTCCAGATGCTTGTCCTCAGCCCAGCTTGGGGCTGTGACCCCTTCCCTGAGGACCCTGTGTCAGTGCCTGATCCTCCCTCTCAGTACAGAACCTCTTCCTGACACCCAGCCTGACCCCTGGTGCAGCTTTATGCTGTTCCCTGGGTTCTGTCCCTGGTCTCCGGAGGGAGGGGATCAGCATCTGCCCCTTTGCTGCTCCTCAGCAGGAAGCCACAGACCCCATGAGGTCTCCCCTCAGCCACCTCTTCTCCAGGCTGGACAACCCCAGGGCCTTCAGCCTCTCCTCATAAGCCTTCCCCTCCAGACCTTGCCCATCCTTGTTGCCCTAAACACCTCTCTGCCTTGGCCTCTGCCCAAACCGGGCACGTTTATCTTCTCAGCCCCTCCTCCGGGATAGCAGTCCCCCCTGTTTCAAGCCGGAACCTCCCCTTGCAGCAGGCCCTCCGCCTCCTGTCCTCCCGCGCCGCTCCTCGGGAAGGCGGGAGCAGCGATGGGAAGGCTGGATGGAGTACCTGTGCCGTCACACCCGGATCGGCACCTGCCTATTGCAGCCGGAGCCCACGAGGTGGCAATAGCAGGACACGGCTCCCCGGCAGCGGCTTTGTCCAGTTTTTGCCCTTTAAACCCACCGGTTCTAAGGAAGATTCGGGTGAAAAAGTGTTTTCCCGCAGCTGGCGGTTCCCGTTTGGCCGGTCCCTAATGGAGGGACCGGAGTCTGGTACATCGCCCGGGAGCCAGTGTTCTGTACCAGCCCAGAGGACCGTGGCCGGTGTCCCCAGGGCTGGCATCTACCTGGGTGTCACTAGCAGCCCTCTGCCCCGAGGTGCAGTTCCTGGCTCCCCTGGAACCAGTACTGCACCTGGGGGTAGGGGCCTGGTGGGGGGGAAAAGGGGGTTAAATCATCTCTGGCTCTTCTGTAATGCCTGTGGGGTTCTGTGTTGTCGATCTGAACTACGTGTTTGTCAAGCCGCAGGGTCTGCAGGTGCCAGTAAGCGAAGCCCCTTCCCACCTGCACCTCTAATGTCTGTGATGGACATAAGGATGGGAAAACTCTCAGGATAACGAGGGCTGTGCTGCCGTTCCACCCCAGAAGCCAGACTCCCAGCCCCAAGCACATCAGGTGCTCTGTGTTCTGCACCATCACCACCAGCTCTGAGCAGGGAGGGTTTGTGGTCTGCAAGGGGGGAGCAGTGGGACATCACCTCCCAAACACAACAGGTGGTGGTGACTGAGGGGCAGTCGCATCTTGAATCCTTTCAATCCAAGAGGCTGCACGTGTGGCCAGAGCAACCCAGGGGTTTGGGAATGCCATGTGCAGGGAGGGGGGGAGGCACCCTCCTCCCAGCTGTGTCAGCCTGCCTGGGGCTGTGATCTGTGAGAGCTGCCTGAGGACAACCTGTCCCCAGAACATGGTCCATCATCATGCTACTGAGAGAGGGAGAATGCCTGTGCTCGTGGTCTGAGGGCCATGAACAGCCCACCTGGCATCAGCTGGCAACATCTTCCCACCAACAACTTCTACAGAGGCAGAAGGATGGATTAATCCAGTGCTGGAAAAGCCGAGGTTTGAGGGAAGCTGCTCAGGGGGTGGGGGCTACACCACCCTGACAGGTACGATGTGCAGGGGCACAGCCTGAGCTTTGGGTTTTGTGCTCCCAGAACGTTGCCCTAAACCACCTCCAAACCCACCGTGGTGTTCTACAGGAGGTGCCACCCAACAGTGCTCCCTACAGAAAGCTGTTCCCAAGCTTCCTTAATGCAAGTAAGCAGTGGTCACTGCAGCTCATTATGCAGTGTTAATTGCTGGACTCTTTATAAACGCAAAGCAGAGGCAAACAATTAAGACCAAAACCTAGTGGTTCTAGGGGTCTGCTCCAAGGAGCACCTCCTGTACGGGGAGAGGCTGGGGGAGCTGGGCTTGTTCAGCCTGAAGAAGAGAAGGCTGTGAGGGGACCTCATTGCAGCCTGCCAGTCCCTGAAGGGAGCAGAGAAACAGGAGGGGAATCAGCTTGTTAAAGGGCAGAGACTGGCAGGACAAGGGGGATGGAGTGAAGCTGAAGGAGGGAAGGTTCAGATCAGATATTAGCTGGGAGTTTTTTACACAGAGAGTGGTGAGGGGCTGGAACAGGCTGCCCAGAGAGGGGGTGGGTGCCCTATCCCTGGGGGTGTTCAAGGCCAGGTTGGATGCGACCCTGGGCAACCTTGTGTAGCACCAGGCCTGAGGTTGGTGGCCCTGCCTGTGGCAGGGGGTTGGAACTGTGTGATCCTTGGGGTCCCTTCAGACCCAGACCATTCTATGATTCTGTGATCTCAGGGTCCAGGGGGTGGCACAGTGCACACCTCCTCCCTTACTGGCTCTTCACCACCATCAGGTTAAGCGAAACACCTCTCCTCTCATTCCCCACGGGTGTCCAGCCCAGCAGCCTGAGAGCTGTAACAGTCCTAGAGCGACGCTGATATTTTGCTTTTATGAACAAATACTTGCAACCAAGCCAGAGCCAATTGCCAGCTCTGTTGGGAGAGAAGATCTAGCATCAGAGGAGGATCCCGGTTCTGTTCTTGGTTCACTGTATGACCTTGCAAATAAAGACAATATTGGCCCCAACTGGACAGGGATGAGGTATTGGTGGCTGTTGTTGATTAAGGAGCAGGATGTGTTTCAGACTGCAGAAGGGTTGCTCCCTCCAGACCTCGCGCTGGCCCTCCATCTGGCCAGTTCTTACCTAGTGACTCTGAGCAGACTTTGCTGACGTGGGCAGTCAGGTTTCCTTGCTGGCTGAGAAGGGAAAAGCAGCCCTTGCTGTCCTTTAGAAGAGTGTGACTTGTGCAAACTGTTCTCAGAGTGTGTGGGGTTACAGGTGTGGTCACACATCAGGGCACATCTTGCCTCCCTGGTCCTTTGTCCCCTGCGAACAAAGATGCTTTTGCTGCTTCAGGTCAGCTCAAGAGCCAAAAATGCAGGGCTCTTGCCCCAAATTGCTGCTCGAAGTGACCCCTGGACTAGACAACTGTCAAAGGCACACATCAGTTGACCAAACATCCCTTTAGCTCCTGCTAAAGGCTGTAGGATGGTGTGTGCTGGAGGCTGAGGTGCCACAGCTCCCTCCCTGCTGGGGGTGTTTCAGCTCCTGGGACTGTGCTGGGGAATTTGCTGACTCTGGAATGATGGGGAGGGAACACAAAGACTGAGTGGTCTGGAGCAGGGGAACTGCAGATCAGCCAAGTCTGGGGAGAAGGTTAGCAAAAACTGTATTGTTAATTTTTAAAAGCTCTAGGCAGTGAGAGCCTTTGGGCTGTGACCTCTGTGCTGCTTCTGACAGTGGTGGTACAGTAATGCCTCTGTGCAGCTCTGTATCCAAAATGGAAGCAACCAGGAAAATCTGCACAGACTTGAGTAGAGAATTGGTCCTGTGGGGAAAAGAACCTCAGCTGCTGTTGCAGTGTTGGTCCCACCACTGCTTCTGGATAAAAGGGGGAGGGTTTTGACTAATGAATTTGTGAGAAAATGACTTCAAATGGTTTAACAAAGCTTTGAGGGCAGCTTGGGTGTAGCTTGGATAAAGACAAAAGAAGGGTTAGACAACAGAAGTGCAGAGGGACAATAATTATTTATTAATTAATTAACAGCAAGCAGCCTGGGGGCTGTGTGGTTTCCACAGGAGGAAGGGTGGGCTTACAGACCCAGGCTGGGGGGCTGGTGGGGCTTGGCCTTGGGACACAGCCCTTCCTCAGCTTGGGGAACAGCCCTTTCCACCACAGTGTCCCCCCAGCTCGCAGTCCTGCAGCTTCAGTGGGCTGCAAGGAGGGGCCCCCCAGCCCTGCAGTGTCCGCCCAGGGTCCCCCTCTCTGGGGATGGGAACGTGCCTCACTGGCAGGAGAGCAGGGCCCTGAGCAGGGCCCTGTGCTGGGACCAACCTCAGACCCCCTGCCACAGTGCCAGGTGAGGGCCCCCAGCCCCCAGTAATCCCTGCTCCTGGGGATATTGAGTTTTCTGTTTGCTTTGCAAGTGTAATTGGCCAAGACGCTGTGAAGGGAGGAGAGAGTGCTCAAGGGAGAGGTGTTAAAGAAATAGGAAAACATTATTAAGAGTGATTTAAATCAGCAGTTTCCCTTATTAGTACTTTCATGGTGGAAAGAAGCCACTTTAGGTCTGTGCAGTTGTAGTGGGCCACCAGGTCCAGGCCCCTGTAGACATCCACACACATGGCTGTACTGTCTTGTGCATTTCCTCAGCATCCCCCTTCCTTTCCCCCCCCCTCCCCCTCTCTTCCAACCCATGCACAACCTTCTTGGTTTAGGAATCTTCTCCAGCACCTTGTGCCCTGCTGCAAGGAACATGCAGAGAAGGAGGAGCCTTATACGACATACTTGGTTTGGGGGTATGATCCTCATCCAAGGCAGGAGTTGAATACAAAGGGAGATGTTTGAGAGAAGAGAAACACCAGACATGGGACACAACCAGCTGAAGGACAATGCCAGGGAAAGAGGAAGGTGGTGCCTGCGTGAAGGGCTCTGCTGTTGGCAATGCCACACACTCAGAACATCTCACCCAAGCTTTCAGAACATCTCTGCAGCAAAAAAGAGCTCAATGGCAATGTTTTTTGAGGAAGGATTACTTTAAACAGTCCTATGATTGGGAACTTCTTCATTTGCTCCTGGGCAATAAGCCTCCAGGCTCCTGGCAGCTCACGTTTCCCAGGCTGTCATGGGGTCAAACACAGAGTGATGGAGTGAAATGAGAAATCAGTCTCAGGGTTGCAGGAGCCAAAGGCCCAGAGAGGAAAAACCCAAACAAACCATAAACCAGAACAAAAGGAAGTGCCAGCTATTCCCAGGTTCCTGATAACATCATCAGAGGTGGCTACACTGGACTTCACAAAAAGCCTGGCTGAACTTTAGGGTCAGCCTCGAACAGCGACAGCTCTTTCCTTTGTCCGTTTGTTCCTGCATGCCTGGGGAGTGACGTGGGGCTGGTTATTGCTGCCTGGGTGATGGCTATCTACTCACAGCCCCCACATACCAAGCAGACCCTGCTTTAGCCTTGTCTGTGTCTAAAAACCCCAGCATGGTTGGGGTGGAAGCGGTGGCACGCTTTCATTTCCAATCTCTCTACCCAAAGCGCTGCCTGCACGGGACAGGGCAGATTCTCCCCTCACCCTGCAGCTGCCAGACTCCATGCAGAGCATGGTCTTTCAGATTCCTGGCTTGTCTCACCCTCGGTGGCATTTTCTGCTCCCAAGAGTGTCACATCCCTGTTCCCTCCAAACATCTGTGCCAAGGCAGCAATACCCTGGCAGGTTTTGTGCCATGGCTGTGGGATGCAGCCAGATCTTCGCTGTCACAGGGGCAGGCATGAAGTGACCAGGGATTTCAGGAGTCCATTCCTCAGCCCCTGTCCCACAGGAGGATTTTTCTTCTTTTTTTTTTCCTCTGTATTCCATGGAAATAGGGTGTTTTTCCCCACTGCCGCTGGGTGAAGCTGTGAGGCCCCTGGAGACAGGCAGAGGGGAAGTGTTTGGAGGGGATCTCCAGGGAAAACCTCATGCAATGCACTCCCTGTTTACTAGGCAGATGCAGCCCAACCGAAGCAAACTCCCCCTGACAAAAGGGAGCCCTTGTCAGCCTGTGAATAAAGCTTCCTGCTAGGAGAAAATAAAGGGGTAAGCCTCCTGCCATGGATTTACCTTACCCGAAGTTGGCTGCCTGCTCCGGTGAGGACAGAGGTGTCCCTGGACACCTACAGTATGACAGTTGCTTTTCTTTCTGCTCCTTAACCCCAGGAGCTCAGGAACAGGCTGTGCATTTGCAGCCAGACCAGCCAGGGATGTCCCAGAGGGGTTTTTTTCTCTCACAGACTTGGGAGAATTCAAGCTGCTGGAAGGAAAAACCTTTTAAGTGCCCCTGCTGAGAGCTGCCCAGATGGTACCAGACACTGGGGACTCCACATGAAGGAGCACACCCTCCATCCAGGGAAGAAACCTTAATCAAACCCCTGCCTCACTGTGAAAGACCAAACCATAAGAAACCCACTTCTGGCACCTACAGAACTTGTGTGTTTGGTTGATTGTTTTAAAAGACAAAAAAAAGCCCAACCCTTTTCTTTATGGTCATTAAACTGTCACTGGCTTCTTTTGGGGGGACATTTTCAGGGGTCAGAGTGGCATCTGCCAGGTCCGTGCCCAACCAGGCTGGCCAGACACTGGAGCATCAGGGCAGGAAGGAAATCCCTGATGCCCAAAGGTGAGGAGCTGTGAGGAGAGCAGGGAAGGCATCGAACCATCCCAGGCAGGAGAGCATCACCCATGAGGTCAGGACTGACCAGGACAGGAAGGTTTTGGAGAGGGGTGGCTGGAGAGAAGGGAGAAGGCTGAGTAATGGCCAAGTTAACCCTTTGCATGCTGGCATTTTCCAGGCAGTGAGCCAAATGACTGCTCGGGAAGATGTATGTAACACATGTCTGCAGTCTCCAAAGGGTTATTAACTGTGCAATAATGGCCACGAAACTTGGCTTCCTCCACCTACATTTCAAATTGCAAAAAAATAAAACAGGAGTTTCAGGGGGGGAGGGGGCTTGTTTCCTAGAGACTGTGGGGCCAGGTCCGCCCTCTGTGATGGTGAGAGAAGGAGAAACACACACACACACCCCCCAGGCTAGGGGCAGGGGAGAAAGGCAACCACCACAGCTGTCCTGCAGCCCCCTCCAGCCACACACACTGTCCTTATCACTAACAATTTCAAGACAGTCCCAAAAAGCCCATGGTGTTAAATTAATGAAGAAATTCCGTGCCTGAGTGGAGCTTTGGGATTTGGATTCAATAAAAATACTGCTGCTCCTAAGACAGTTCCCTCTTTTGCTGCGTGGGTACCTCTGTGGAGACTTGTCCCTCACTCCTGGCTCCAGCCCTTGCCAACACCAAGGCCTGCCTGTGATGTTGCCCCCGTTGTGGGGGTGTTTCAGCCCCTTGGGCCTTTTCCCAGATGCTCTGTGACTCTGTGGTGCTCAGTGGGGACAGCCCAGCCCCATGGCAACTCCCCATGAGCAGCTCCCTCCATGCAGTAAGTTACTGACTTCTCTTTATTAATGCCCCTCTTCCCCCACACTATTAAATTTAGTCCTTCTCTGTATTGTTGTTATTATTTTGGCAAAGGACTTGGGAAGGTGGGAGAAAGGATCTACCAATAAATTAAGTCTAAGCCCCCTCATCAAACCCTTTTGAGGGAAGAGACGAGGCACCGGCTTCGGTCCCTCAGCAAATGAAGGCGGCTGGTGGTCTGGGTTTAAACATGCCTGTTCAGGGCTCAGGCCAGATTTGGCAGCTCACAAATCAAATTGCCTCTTGGTTCTCAGGAGTGGAGGACTGCCACAGGTGGAAGAGTGGTGGGGGAGCTGCTGCCCAGAGCCGCTGTGCCAGCTGGGTCTTGGAGGGAGATGCTGAAATTGTTGGTTCACAACAGGTCAGGAGAGAAATTCAGGCTCTGAGGCTTTTGTTTTAATTGTGTTACATTACACTGCTGACATACAGCAAGGTAGTCAGCCTCCAACTGAAGCTTTGTCTCACTTGGATGGGTTCTGAGCCAGCCCTTTGGCTTTGGTAACTGTTGTTAGAGAGCATACCAAGCCTTGAAAGGCAGGAAAACACAGAGCTATTAAATCTCACCTGATCTCATGTTAAGAAAGTGAACTTGAGCCATGGGTCCTGGCTTTGCCCACATTTTGTCTGCTGGGAGCTGGTTGCAGGTCCCCAGTTCCGTTCTTGATCCTGACTGCTGGTAGCACCCTCCAAGTGCCACCACACTGGAGAGACGCTGCAGGTGATGGGACATCTGTGTGTACTCACGCCTGTAGAGTGCTGCAAAGGTCCTGCATAGGGTAAGGGCTTTCCGAGGTGTTATGCCAGCTCGCTGCGTGCCCTCAACACCCAAGAAAAGCAGAGCCATCAGCGTGAAGGGCTGGAAGCAGCTCAGAGGATTCTGGCCTGCAAGCAACCTCTCTACTTGTCGCAGGAGCAGATCTCAAAGAAAATGTGGTTCTTGTTGCCTGTCTGATGCCTGAAAAAGAGAAAACAGTGTTAACCTGCTCACCTCTCAGTCCTTCTCCTAGATGCAAACAGAGCCCTTTTCTTAGCACTGCCCCAGTTGCCTGCCCTTGCAGGGATGAGCATCCAAATCTAACTCCCTCTGCTCCCAGCTCAGAGCCATCGCCACTGTCAGCACAACTTGTGTAAGCGGAGCGCAGAGATCTGCCAGAGTCATGCACACGCTTTTATGGGCCTTCCTTTGAATTCTTCTGCAATTTCAGTAACAAAGCTGCAGAATTCTGCAGAAGTTTGAACTCCAGGATACTGCTTTGCTGGGCCACAGCAGTTTAAAGCTGCTGACACGTTGGGTCCTTAATGCTTTCCACCATTCAGCCATGCCAGGAGCAGAGGACCCGATCCAAAATCCGACAAATGCAGCAAAAGTCTTTCTACTCTTGGAAATCACCTGACTGCATTCAGCAGCCCCTGGATCAAGCTGACTTCTCCTGACCTCTGGGCAGCTGAGGACACATGGGATGTGGCCCAACCTTCAGGTAAGGAGGATCTCAGTGAAAATAGGAGCTGTTGCACCTGGATGTGAGTGTCCCTTGCACTGAGTGGCAAGGGAGCTGCTAGGTAGCATCCTTCTCTTCCTCCTCTCCGAACAGCACAGTTAACTCGCTTGAACAACACATCCTCCTTGCTTTACATCAGCATCCTCCTCTTATCCACCACTGTAAAGGTCAATTTTTACACCTCCCAGGCTCTATGCACACGTTTCTTGTTTCCCTCCATGCGAGGAGTGTCTCCAGGAGCATGTGAGACCACTGCCCAGGATCAGCACTCCAGCCAGCGGTGGAAAAGGCTGCAGAAGGGAAGGACAAGGTGAGGTTTTTCAGGAGAGCGTCTGGGCACCGAGTCCTTCTAGCAGGGAAGAGCAGGGTGTGCAGAAAGCAGGGAGCAGAGGCCTGCCCGCCGGCTGCTTTGCGCCGGCTCTCCCATGCCCCACACAGGGGCACTTCCAGCTCCTCCTTCCTGTGGCATTTCCACCTCTCCCAGGGGTATTACCTCCTCCTTCCCTGGCATTTCCAGCTCCTTCCCAGGGCATTTACAGCTCCTTCCCAGGGCATTTCCAGCTCCTTCCTGGGGTGTTTCCTCCTCCTTCCCAGGGCACTTCCAGCTCCTCCTTCCCTGGCATTTCCAGCTCCTTCCCAGGCCGTTTCCAGCTCCCACTTCCCGGGCACCCGGCCACACAAACGTGCGGCGGGGCAGAAGAGGGCGCCCCCTGCAGGGCACCCCCACCCACGTGTACCCCTCCCCGCGCAGCCCAACCCTCCGCCCATCGCGTTCAGCTTGCAACCAATAGAGGGGCGAGGGGCGGGGCTCAGTGAGTGTCCGCGCCAATGAGCGCTCGGCGCCGCGGGGAGGGGCGTGGCCGGGCGCCCACCACGCCGCGGCTGTCGGCGGCGCTGATTACTTTTTCCGAGGGCGGGCAGGGCTCAGTCCGGCCCGGGCTCTCGCCGCCGCCGCCTCCGCTCTGCGCTGGGCCCCGTCGCTGCCGTAAAATGTTTGACGGCTGCCTCCTCCTGCCTCTCGTGTTTCCCTGTCTGCTGCTTTGGGGATTGGACGCCGGCACAGGTAGCGCTTCCCTCCCCCGGCTCCCCGCGCCGGCATCCCCTTCCCCCGGCGGCGCTGACAGCCCTCGCCGCGGGCAGTCGCGGGTCCGGAGGGGCGAGCGGTGGGCTCCGGCCCCGGGCGGCAGCGTGCCGGGCGCAGGACCGCAGGGCACGCACCGGATCCCCTGCGTGGCCGCGGTCCCACTCTGCAGGATTAATTGCTCCAGGCTTTTGTATTTTCTTTTCCTGCCCTCTCGCTGCTGCTGCTGTAACGTTTCATGTGGAAAGCTGCTGACTGTCCTTGGCTGCGGCTTCGGCTTGCTCTGCTTTTCCCCTTCTCCCTGCAGATTTTTATTGGGGTTGGTGAAATGCGATGCTTGTGTCTGAGCTATATATTTTCTTTAATGATACAAGTAGCTTTAGCATTTGCTTTATTCCTCTCTTCCCTGCACCTTCTGTCCCTAATATATGTGTGTGTGTGTATATATACACAGAGAGAGAAATAAATCCCTTTCCTCCGCTGGCTCCATTGTCTCTGCAGCCTGTTCACAGTTTCCAGTGCATGAGTATCTGCGCTGAAATCCGAGCGCAGGGCTGTCGCCCCGGCAGGACGGGACGTCCCCGCGGGGAGGGGTGGGGGGAGGCCGGCGGGGCGCAGAGCTCCCGGCCGCCCCGTCGGGCCGCGGGACCGGTCCGCGGGGGTGCGAGCGCCTGAGCCTCTCTCCTTCTCGCCTGCAGCTGGCGGAGCGGAGCTGGAAGTGGTGATCCCGGAGCGAGTGGCGCTGGAGAAGATCCACCTGCTGCCGCCCGCCGTGCGAGGGGATCGCGGCGGCCCCCGGCGCCGGCGGGCGCTATCGCGGCAGCGAGCGGCGGCGGAGGCCCTGCTGGGCTTCGTGGTGGAGCAGCGGCGCGGGGAAGCGCGAAGGGCGCCCGGCCCCCGGCGGCCCCCGGAGGAGCGGCTCTGCTTCTACACGGGACACGTGCTGAACCGCAGCGACTCCTTCGCCTCCCTCAGCACCTGCGCCGGGCTGGTACTGCCACCCCGACCCGCCTCCCCTTAGCGCGGCCGCCGCCCCGACCGCCCCTCCGCCTTCCCCGCGCGGCTTTTCCTGTCAGCCCCGGCCCCGGGAGCTGCCCGACCCCCGCCCCGCTCCCAGCACGGCGGAGGCGGGAAGCGGCCGTTAGGCCGTGCCCGCGCCTCACCTCACCTCAGCGCGGGGCACCTCCTGCCCGCTGTCTTGCCTGTCCCTTCGCCGCCCCGGGTCCTGGCGAGTGTATTCGCTGTCCCCCATGAAGACTTTCCTGTCCGCCCCGGTCCCTGCTCTGGGAGCTGCCCCAGCCGCCCGGCCCTCGGGATGCGGCCGTGGACCTGTGCCCATACCTCCGTTGTCCTGCCCGCCCCCTCACCTTCCCGGGCCCTGGCAAGCAGCATGGCCCTTGTCCCACTGTGGGTTTTCTCTCTGTCGCAGCTCTCTGCTGCAGGAGCTGCCATAGCTTCGGCCATGTCTGAGGGGCTTCAGCCACAGCATGTCCACTGTGGTGGGCAGCAGGGCCTCAGGACACTGTTAGAGGAGCATCCTGGCTGATGGACTCTCTATACCCTTGCCATCCCGAGGGTGGTGGCCAGGCCCTGCTGTGGGCATTTAGTTGCCTGCCTGCCCAGCTCACTCCTCCTCCCCTTTCCCCCCAACTCATGCAGTCGGTGTTGGTATGTCAGGGTGTTTTGGGAGAGCTGTAGTGTGGGGACACCTGGTGTGGTTGGAGGAACTGGTGTGCTCAGGGTTGCTTTTCCCACCTTGGGTGTTTGGATTTCTGTACCTGAGGTTGTAGCATTTTCAGGTGGCTTTGCAGGGCCTGGGTTCTCCTCTGAGCATCCTGATACGAAGAGATGAGCCTGTGTGGGACACCCTTTCTGTTTCTCAGCTGCTTAAGACAATGCCTAGTTTGTAATTTTTGTTGACAACTTGAAAGTTCTTTATAAAAATTACTGGGGTGTTGAGCAGAGACTCCCAGTACGTGGTCCTGGGATGTGTGCTTAACATCTCTGTGCAGACCTGTTGATGGAGATTTAGTCTTAAACCTTGCAGTAAGCAGAACTTCATGCACTCTGCCTTTGGGGCTTGGGCCTTCCTTCCTGAACCGTTTGAGGGCGCTGGGCCTCAGTTTAAAAAAAAAAAAAGTAATTTAAAAAGGCTCTGAGATGCTGAGTATTTGAGTGGCACTGTAAATTGAGCTGTATACCACGGAGGGCTTTTTCAGTTTAAAAATGATATCTCCAGTTCAAGCTTTAAATCACTCAGGGCTCTATGCTTTTGTCACTGGGCACGTTTTGTTAATCCCGTTCATGAAATGCTGGGGTTCCAAAGCTACCTACTCTAGCAGAGCTGAAAAGCACAAACAGGCGGAGAAGGAACCTTTTTAAAAGGAGGAATGTAGTTGTAGGCACAGCATTAACTGTCTGAGATCAGGGAATGGAGGAGGGGGAGTGAAAAAGATTGGCGATACTCCCAGCAGAGAAGTTGGAAAAGAAACAAGACTAGTTAGTCTTTATTCATTAGTGTGCAAATAGGAACCACGATATTGCAGTATCTTTGTGTTGTGTGAATTCTAAGCAAGGACTAAACTGATATGACTGAGCTAGGTGAGCTTGGGATCAGAAAGTGATTGGTGTCAACTCTGCTTGTTTGTGGCACCTCTTGGGGACCAAAGCCCAATACATCCACATGTGTAAGTGAGAGTGTTGGTAAAGCTCTGCTTGCCGTATTGCCTGCAGATCTGGTCCTGGAAGTGCTGAGAGTGGTGTGTGCAGAAGTGTGGAGAGAGGTGTTTCTGTGTGTTGGGATGCCCTTTTCCTGTGAGAGGAATCTGTCCATTTACTCTTCTTTCACATAATCTCCAGGTATGGGAGAAGGGTTCAAAGCAGACTGATATGTAGAGTGAGTGAAGGTTTTGAACACCCTTGTGAACTAAAAACTAAAGAACAGAAAACTCGAGCATCTTTAGCTTGAACCTAAACTCAAGATAAGCCTCATCAACTTTTGAAGCAGTTTGGTTAAATTGATCCACATCACTATGTAAACGTTCTTATTCTAGCTAAATGGACCTTCTGACTTCTTAAATCTGTTCTTAAATATGAAATATTGGATTTTTATCCTGCTTGCAGGGTTTACACAGCCTTTTGCAGTGGCCATGCTAAATCAGCATACCTGTAGTGGAAGATAGGCAATTTAGTGGCAAGATGTTTTCTGGGATCAGAGGAATTAAAAGTTTGCCTCAAATTATCTTATCAAGTCTTGAATCTGCCAGGAGTGGAACTGAGGTTGGGTGACTTTAGAGTCCAAGTATTTTGCCTCCTGGTCTGGCAATTTGAAATACCAAGACCCATCACTACAGTGGGTTTAGATTTTTCCCATTGTTTCCTTAAGCCCTATTTGCAGCAGAAGGAGTAAGCCCTCAGCAGCAGCACAGCTTCGCAGGTGGGGATATGGACACAGTCTACATGCTGGGCTAGAAGAAAGACCTTGGTAGTGGAAACTTTGCAGCATGTTTATTCTGGCATTTGTCTTCTGAGCAGTGCTAGTGCTGTAGTGGGAGATTTCCTGAAAACTCCAGTGTGGGAGTACTTGTTGGACTCCAACTGGATGACCAGGACATCTCATTCAGAAAAGCTGGTTGCAAAGAAGTAGCTAGTAATACTATATCCTGATCTCCAGCTGGCTCAGACTTTGTTGTGATCATATTCCTCAACTGTGCCATAAATCGCACAAAAAGTGATATACAATGATCAGTGCAAGCAGAGCTCAAATGAAAACAAACCCCCTGACACAGTGGCTTGAAAACTGAGCAACAACCAGCCTGAGCAACTCCTTCCTGGTAAGGATGTCTGGCTCCCGGTGTGGCATCTAAAGGTTATGTTTTGTTTCTTCCTGCTGTTAACATACTACATACTGGCTGTAGTTTCCCTCTACAGCTCACGATTGCATTGAGAAGGGTGGCTGTACTCTTGTAGCTACGTTAGGCCATGGCATGATTAGGACTGTGTGTGAGGATACTCCAACCCTCCATTCCCTCTTGACGACCTGGGAGATGCAGAGCAGACAAGAGGTACTGTGTCCCTGGAAAGCAGTTCAGCTTGGCAGGACTGTATTCTGTCTGGGGAATGCAGTTGTGTCAACACTTGGATTCTGACCACACCGCGGGACTGAACTGTCCTTTCCTGGTGCTGAGGAGGTGCAGGCAGGAGGAAAGCTCTGCAACTCGTCTGGACACTAGGAGACAGTAGGCAGTATGGGAAATTGCCTCTCATTTGGAAAACTGCAGCTTTGTAAGGCCTCAGTGTGTGTTACCCTGAGTTGAGTTGTGTAGTGGGACTAAGGTCTCTTCTTCTAAGTCTGAGATCAGTTCCTAGATGGTGCGTTAGGTCTCCCTCCAGCAAAGAACTTCTAGTTTGCCCAGTAGAGCTTGAAGCTATTCATCCATTGCTTTCAGGTGCAATTTCACTGTTACATTTTGACTGCTGCTGTCTGCTTCTTGCCCTTATCTTCTCCAGCAAAGTCTGGCAGAGCAGTGTTACCTTCTGTGGAGCTTTTTGGTGGAGAGCAGAGTAGAGGAGCTCCTTTCAGCACCATGTATTTATGCTGTGATTGCGACAAGTCCCAACAGGGTGCTGTGCCCTTCAGGGAGACTTCTTCCCCAGTTGTACATTGCAGAATGCTGCCTCAAGCTGTCTGCAAAATGTGGGATTCCCAGACTTAATTTGATATATTATTTTTTTACCTTTTTTTATATACTAGAGTCACTTTCACATGCTGAAGTGCTGGTCTGCTATGCAGTCTGGTGGAACACCACACGGGTACCTTACAACTGGTGTAGCCTTTTCTATTTCTTGTACCTAATTTTTTTTTTAAACAGTTGCAGGTTTAAGAGGGTCACGAGTTCATGTTAAAATAAGCATTAGGTTTTGACTAAGAAATAAACTTGAAAACACTTGTCTGTTAGGAAACTTATCTGGAAGTTGAAAATGAGCAGTTAGAGGTTTAACTCCCAAGTAACTTTTCTCTTTCATTTTGAAATCTGGAATCCCAGACTTTAGGTTCAGGATTGTCTTTATTTAAAGTGGATTGTCCTCAAGTGAGATAAGAGAAGAGGTTGTGGCTCCCTCCTGTTCAGGCTCATTCATATACCTTTTTACATCATGTGTTAATCTTTGAATTCAGTGAGACATCCTTGTGCAGACTGCATCTGTGGAAATGGATGGTCGATGTACATGACAGAGGCTCATGGAATGAGAATAGTGATGTTCTCATTGTGGGATGGAATAAGTGAAGCTACACCATAAGATGGGAAACAAACATTTTGCAATATAGTCTCACAGAATATGTGCAGAGAAGAATGGGGCTGCTTTTCTTCCAAGCTTCCTGTGCATTTACCTTTGTTAAACCTCTTGCAACTCCTGGTGGACAAATCTTCCAGCTTGTTAAAATATTTCTGAATGGTGGCTCTTCATTCTGGTGTGTCCCCTTCACTTCCACAAATGTTGAGAGGGTGTAGATGTAGACAAGCTTTGGCAGGTAAGGACAAAGAGAGATGATAGAGCTTCCATCTGGACATTGTGTTAGCTGGGTGTTTCCTTTTTTCAGAAAGGGCAGAAATGCTGTAAGTTTGGTGGCAGTGATATGGGGAAATGGTGATTATTATACATTGAGACAGTTTGGGTATTAAACAAGGTTAAATCCCAGAAATTTATTTCCCAGCTAGCTGGGAAATTCTTCCCTTGCTATTGCCCATGTTGCTGGTCACCAGTGATGTTGTGGGTCCAGATACAAACAGTGTTTGATGCTTAGCTGCTTCTGGGGTCTCTTGAGTTCCCACTGATTTCTAGATGGGTGTAAGTGCCTGTATGGAATCAGATGTCTCAGTGAGGTTTTGGATCCAGTATGCATGTCCACTCAGGGCAAAGAGAACTGAGTAGGTTGGACTGCAGCCTCCAGGGAATGAGCAATAACTCAAAGGACTCCTAGTGAAATGGTAAACCTGCTCTGTCCTTGGGAGAAGGAGGAAGAAGAATACAGAAGAGTGCAGCCTGTTGGTTTTAAGACTGACTCTGGTTATCAAAGGGAGAGCAAGTGATAGCAATGGGTGCATCCAAAGAGTGATGGGTGCATCCAAAGAACGATGTATACATCCAAAGAGCAAAGCGCTTCCCCTGATGGTTCATCATGTTTCTTAAGTACTTCAGATTAGTCCACTGTCACTTTGGAGGTGTTTGCCTTCCTTTATTGACCATGAAGGGAGATGATGTGTGGTTTTGAGCAGATGTCTGAAGTTTGGGATTGGGAGCTCAATCCCTGTCCAGCGGTACTGAGTGTTTTCTGAGTGTGCAATGGGGCGGTGCTGCCCTTCAGGTGACTGCAAGAGCCTCTGCTGTTGTGGGAAGCAGTGCAGGCATGCTAGGATTATGAGATGATACGATTTCCCCTGAGGAAACCCTCAGCTCTGCAGAATTCTCTTGTCTGGGAGAGGAGCTAGCTGTCTGGCATTCATCCATAGCTGGTCCATGAGCTGAAAAGTTAAACCTCTTAAAATTACTGTGCTGGGTTTCTTTGTGTTGGGTTTTTCTTTCCTCTTCCACGGTGGACAAAAGGGAGAGAATGTTGTGGTTTCCTTGTATAGCAGAGTCAAAGGCTGGGATAGAGGTATTCCCAGGGATAATCTACTCTCACAACTGAGTGTGCACCTGAAATTATGCTGGAGCAGCAGGACCTAATTTAAAGCTCTTGTTTTACATTTGCTTGCATTTCACTTATAAATAATAATGAACTTAAAGCTGAAGCAGGGTTAATAAGGACAGGAGTAAAAGCCACATGAAGTTTATTAAACTGTATTTATGTTGGGTTTTGTTCTCAACTTTAAATATTAACTTCCTTTTAACTTTGAGGAAATGGTTAAACTAAGATTTACAGTGTAACAGTTGAAAAATTGAGAAGGGGATGGAATTTGTCAGATGTTTAAAACTTCTCTTTTCAGCCTGTCGGTACGTATGTAACTAATGAACACTTAGGAGCAAAAGAAAAATCTGTTAAAGATTCAGCATTTCACAGATCTTGTTCAAAGACTCTGTGAAAATATAAAGGGCTGGAAAAACAGTGTAACTGTTGGAGAGTATTAACGTGTGGGAAGGTCCAGAACCACGTGCAGACAACATTGGAGATTTGGATTCCTGTCCTGAGTTAGCCCTCGAGTTGTTGTAGCTCCACCAGTACTACCAGGGGACAGTCAGAATAGCAGAGCCAGTGAAGCAGGATGCTGTGATTACAAATGCTATTTGAGTGTCAGCACTAACAGTCCTGTTGTTACTGTTGTCTTTTCAGTGATAGGGTATGAGGACCTTCCTTCTTTCCCTGATGTCCTTTAGCCTGAGGGAAGCTCCAGTGGCAAGGAAGATAATGTGTAGAAGAATAATGAACTATTGGTGGTACTAGAGTAGATTAGAGAGTGAGTACATTGCTCCAGTGACCAATGTTTATAACTTTGGATACGAGCATGTGAGAATATTGTGGCTTGGAGAAGAGGGCCTTTTTTGCCAGTGAGCGATGTTGAGCTGACTCCCTAAATGAAGGATACTTCATATCCTTAATATGAAAGCTATTGCCACTGTTAAGCACAGCAGTGAGTGGGGCTGTAGTGGGAAGTGTGGGTTGTTGTTTATTTTAATCAACTTGTCAGTTTGGGTGCCTGAAATCATTCCAGCCTTTCCTGTTAGCTGAGCTGAGTGATCCTGTCAGCTATGTGGTCCTGTCATGTTAACTCTAACTCCCAGATTAGGTTAATAAGGCAGATGATGAACTTCTACACTGCTCCTGATGACTTCTGTGTCTCAGGTGCTTTGGGATAGTGGGACTGGGCAGCAGCTGCTTTCCCAGACGCTAATGCTGGGGTCTGGCACAGTGGCAGGTCCTGTTTGTACTGGCTCTCACAGTGAAAGAAGGACAAGAGGGAGTAACTGAGCTTTTGATATGCATATCCCCAGGCAAACGTGAATTGGCAGATGCAAAGCATTTTATTTAATTGGAATGATTTCCAGAGATGTGGGGGAAATAGCTCTGACAGTTACGTGGTCTTCTGTTTTGCTGCTTTATCTTTAAAACCCAGCTTTCTGCTGCACCCTGAACATCACACAGATGAGAGAAGAAAAGCATGGAGTACTTGCCTAGTGCTGATGTCTGATATCTCATGCTGAGATTAGCAGTGTAGTATCTGGTAGTTGGAGGATTTGAGGGAGGCTACATGAGGAATCCATTTCTTATGGAAAAAGCAAAATAATGACCAGAGTTTTCAAGTTAGCACGTCCAAAAGATCTCATCTGGGCCAACAGGTTTGAGGACACTTTAGAACCCAACTGGCAAGTTGGGGAAAAATTTAACTCCCTAGGAGTACTTTACACACTCAATCCTGCAAATCCGTCCTGCTTGAAACTCTACTTGGCTTGTCAGATTAAACTTGAGATTGCTTCTTAACCTATTCCATGGTGAAGACACATGGCTCTTTCCCTCCATAGGTTTCACAATTCCAAAGCAAATGTGAAACATAAGTCTTTTCCAATGGTTTAAATTATTTTCACACTTGATGCCAGAAAGTTGGGATAATGTTGGGTGGTGATGAAACCGACTACTTCTTACATATTTTTGGCACCAACAAAAATGGTTGGCAGTCTTTCAGGAGCTCTGGTGTGGCTTTTAGTACCATGGCACCAGATTTACAACCCTTCTTCTGAATAATTAAAACCTATATTAAAAAAGGGGGCTGGGGCTACCTCCCAGATGGAAGATTGGAACAAGGATGGGAAGTTGTGAAGAGCATCGTAAAGAAGGCTGGAAGAATAAGTCACAAGAGCTTTTGCTGTCTCTGAAACAAGTCTGACAAAGCACAACTTGTAACTGAAATGAAGAGGCAGCCCTTTTGGAAACTCTAGGACAGAGTGGGTCACATAAACAGGTACGCATAATGTAGGGCCAAGAAATAATGTCAATTTTTCTTCCTAAATGGGAACCCTTCTGGGAGGTGTCAAGGCATTTTATACTTAATCAGCGACCTTGCCCCAAGGGCAAGGTCTCTTTTGAAAGACCTCAAAAGAGGGGTCTCTTGTCTCTTTTGAGGCAGAGGACTAATTGTCACTGCAGTGCTTAGCAGCCATGGCAAATAGAGACACTGATTTATTTAATTTATTTTTCCCAAGTGTGCTTTAGAAATCAGTGACCCTTTCTGAGAGACCCTGGTTTGCCCTGAACGCTGTTCAGTTAGTAAGTATGGCTGTCAAAGGAGGAGAGCTCTCATTTCTGTTAGCAGAAATTCCTCTTGCTGGAAATACTAGGCTAAAGGGATTTCCTGGGTGTACGTGAGGACTGAATTTGGCAGGAAGGTGTGGAAATGTACAATATACAGTATGTAATGTATATTATAAATCATATTAGTACAGTCAGCTGTTGAATATATAGTATTTGCATGTACGTGCAGAGCATTTATTTGGATGGTTGCCTGGCTGGCACAGGATGCAAAAAAGAAAGTCTAGTGTCTCTGTATATATGTAGGATGGGCCTTACAGGGGTGTGACTTAGCAGGACCCCTTTGTGAGCTCCTTTACCTGAAAGGTGTGCCATAGCCATGATCTGATGCCTCCTGACAGGCTAGATGAGGCCTTCTGTTGCTAGTAGGAGAAGTTGGATCAGAGCTGGAAAGTTCTCTCAGGGGGGTATATGGCAAAGAGCTTTTAATTGCAATACAAATAACCGTTGGATTAGTACAATGAAGAGTAAGAAATTCTCACTTTCTCCAATGTGCTATAACCTCTGAGTTGATTACTAAACCTGGAGGCTTTGTTAAGTTCTAAGGTGATATCTTTGCTTTCATTCTCTTTTCATGCCAGAAAAGGAGTGGAAAAGGCATAAAAGAACCTTAAAAACTCTGGGTTGCAAGCAGAGAAGGCTCTCCTGGGGCAGAAGCTGCCTTCCAAAGATGTTCTTGCCAGCCCTAGTGTAAGGTCTGGACTTGGTGCAAGAAAGGCAGGGGTTCAGTGCTCTGACCTGTAGGCTATGGAGTCTACTGTTATTTAGAGAGGGTCTTTGCCTTCCTTGTGTTACTTATTCCAGGGATGGTGGAAAATGTAGTAACTGGGAAGGTACAACAGTCCATTCCCAGCTTGACCTTTGAAACCCTACCTGTGGCTCTCAGAGAGCAGTGCTTGCTCTGTGGCCCCTGTTGTAGTCACTAAGAGGCATTTGGTTCCCATAAAAAAAATGTGGGTGTCTCTGCAAGTTATACTTATGACATCAGTTCACTTGGTGGTGTCAGCAAGAATGATACACATAGGCGGTCTCCTGTTTGCAGGCAGTTCCAGCTCTTTGCTCTACTAAGAGAGTAAATGCTGTTTAATAACAATGCAGTTCTAGCTGGTAATTAGAAGGGTGATTATGAAAGGATTTCTGTTCATATGATTTAGTTGTCTTCATGTAAACCAAGCATCTCAAAAGACTTATATATTTATGCTTTCAGCTGGCTGCTGTAGCTGGAGGGAGAGGAAGAAGGGAGAGGAAAGGTGTTGACAAGAGCCACCTACCTTTTCTTTGTACAATTACAGTGCATGATGAGGTTTCTAAATAGTGCTCAGTGATATAAATATAAGAGCAGATGAAGTTCTTTAGTCTGTATTACACAGACTGAACATGATCATAATCCCTTTTCCTTGCACCATTAATTACGATTGCGGCGAAATTGTCTGGGTTCAGACTGGGTTGATAAGCAAGGTTAGGATACCAAAATGTCTGATGGGAGTTTTTTTTTGTTCTCCTTTGTGGACAGGTTGGCTATATCCAGATTGGATCAGAGCACATGCTGATACAGCCAGTGAATACATCAGAGACCTCATTTAGTGGAAAAGAACACTTCATCAGGCGCAGACGATCCCCAAAATCAAGCCATCCCACGAAGTCACGCATCCCTGATGAGCACTGCAAGGTTGTAGCAGGTGAGCTTGAAGTGGCTCAGGAGATCAGCCATGAGTATGCATTATATTTTTAACTGTTGTTCTGCTAGAGATGTCCATGTTTTGTAATTCAAGTGTTTGGGCAGCTGGAGCTAGTGAAAGATGGAATGTGTTAATGAATCCTTCTGCTACATCAGATATAAAAGTTATTAGGACATATGCTCTAACATTCTATTTGTGAGAAGATAAACTTTATGATAGAGTTAACTTCTATCTATCATAGAGTTAACTTCTGCTCAGGAAGCTATTTGCAATGGTTTTAGCAAAGGCCCAAAATTTGGAATTTAAGTCAGTGGTGAGAGGTGTGTCACCTTTGCAGTAGAGTTGTGCTGAGCAGACAGGGATAGAATGGTGATCCTTTGTTTCAGAATGCAAAAAGTGTTGCTTCAGATACTTTAATATAATTTAATCAGAAGTATCTGTGGAGTGCAACTCATAACAAGATGAAAAGATACCTGGAGAGGGGAAGACATGCATAGCTTCTTTTGTAAAACAATCTACTTTTTTACTTTCTCACATGCCATCATTTTTACTTCTGTTTAGCAGAGCACACCACCCATTATAGAGTGTATCAGGGTGTGAGGTCAACTGGGCAGACCTTGTATTATTACTTTTTAAAATAATTCTTGTATTGGTTTATCTGCATTTGAAACTGCCAGATGTAATTGGGCAAGGTAATTTTTTTAACAAGGAACTTAATTTTGCTTTTTCTTTCTGGTGTATTACTCATCAAACTTATGCTGTATTGAGTGGCAACTTTTAAATTGTTTGATACAAGGATTTGTGAGATAAATTAAACTTTTTTTTTCCCTCTACCTTCTGTTAGAAGGAATGGGTTTATAGCAAATAAGCTTTTAAGGTCTTTAGCTTTCCTTGAAGATCTGTGAGCCCAGGTTTGAGGTCTGAGAGTCCAAAATGTGGTAGCAACTCCTATAGGTATCCCTAGGGTAAATTTAATCTAGTTAGATAGGATATTGAAGGAGCTACAGTTGTGGCAGCAGGGAGGGTGTGTGAGTTAGGTGGTGGAGTGTTGTATAGTTTTGGTGTGCCATCCTGTTTACACTGTATGGGGAAACAGTAGCAGCTGCAGTGCAGATGTACCTTGTGTGTGTGCAGCTGTTCTGGACTAAGCAACCACCTCTCAAGCAATTTCCAGTGCTTTTCTGCTTAAATAATTTACAAATATGAGGTATGTTGTTTCAGTGAGGTTTCTGTGGTATAACAAAAGTTGAAAGATGAACCAGCTTCCTGAGAAATGGCAATGATTTAGAATGTAATTGTGTGCCTGGCAGTTAAGTGTAGGCATTCTCTCATGATCTGGATACAGTTTCCAGTGGCATGGTCCCACACCTTGCCTGTGTTAAAATGCTGGGCTTAAATCCTGTGGGTCTCCATGGGTATGTGAGGTGCTGATGGCATGTTCCATGTTGTCAGTCTACAGTTGTGACCCAGTGTGACAATATTTTAATTTAAAAGTTATAATTGTGGATCTGATTTTTAAGCTCTAGAGTCTCCACTGGAATGGGAGACCAATAGTAAGGAGATCCAGTTCTTTAGTGATAGTCCTGTCAATATTTTTCCCCTGTCTTTCTCCTTCCTTTGGTCAAGGCACCACAGAAGCTCAGTAGCTTTACTATCTTTTCACACTTCAAAGAGCCTGTGAGCTGCTGCAAACCTTGCTGGTGTTCTAGCACCTGAAACCCTAAATAAATGCAGCTGTCTTGCACCCTTTTCATGTTGGGGTATTTTTTTGTTTGTTTGGTGTTAATAGTAAACCAGCTGTTGACATGATTATTTCCTGTATTTTTTCCAGAGAAAATGTCTAACTCTATGGATCTTATCCTGTCTTCTCCCATGTTTAAAGCCAAATGGTCAGATTGTCAGCTAGTATAAAATGGTCTAGTTTCTGGCTTCTTTGGAGCAATTTAATTTTATCCTTTCTGGAAATCTGTCTGGGTGGGTTGCATAGAGGATACTTTTAATGAGCTCTACCAAATCTCTTCTTTAGGTTTCAGTGTGCCTGTATATTCCATTCCTTTTCTTCCTTTCTTGCCCCATTACACCACCAAGATTCCAGCTTCTGCCTTCTACTGGAAGGCCTGCATACTAAACGGGGGCAGAGGGTCAAGGCTTCTATGCTGTTTTCTCGTGCCAAAGGGATGAAGTGGGAAGCAGGACTGGTGGGTTTAATGGCTGCAAGAGTAAGACCCACTGGTATGAGAACAGTGGAGTGGTCAGGAACAAGTAATGTAAAGGGGCATGGCAGCAGTTGGAGGCACAAAAGGCTTCCTATTGGGAACAGCAGTGGAAGCAGAGATCTGAAGGAACTGACTGGCATAGGCAGCACTGACCATAAAGTTTGCCTCAATCTCTTAGGTTTTGTATCTCTTGGGTTTTGTAGTTGTTAACCAAGCCTGTGTACCAGCAGAGATGACCTGTGCTTGTTCATAAGTTTGCCACCTACCTGGCACTGCTTCATGGTAAATTCTGTAATGAGGACCTTTAGTTTCTCTTGTGTGGAGTTGAGCTCTTAGTAGTTAGTTCAGCAGGTTTATCATTCTCATGGGTTCAGACTAAGCCAATCTTCTTTTAGGTTCTCTTGAGTATGCAATCTTGGCTCTGCTTAGAGTTACAGATCCCCTTTTAAGAGGAAACACCAGAATTCAGCACCAGTCTGATTTCCTAGCCAAGAACTGGAGGTGCTGCAGCCCCCAGTTCATAGAAAGTGAATTCAAATCTCTTGCACTGCAAACTAAGGCAGCCATTATGTCAAAAGCTGAACTGAACCAAAATCAGTCCAGGCAATCTGCCTTGTCCTCTTGCCACTGGACTTTAGAATCATAGAATGGTCTGGGTTGGAAGGGACCCCAAGGATCATAATGCTCCAACCCCACTGCCACAGGCAGGGCCAACAACCTCCAGGCCTGGATCTATACAAGGTTGCCCAGGGCCCCATCCAACCTGGCCTTGAACACCCCCAGGGACGGGGCATCCACTACTTCTCTGGGCAGCCTGTTCCAGCCCCTCACCACCACTCTTTCTGTAAAAAACTTCCCCCTAATATCTAATCTAAACCTTTCCTCCTTTAGTTTTAATCCATCCCCCTTGTCCTGCCATTATTGCTCTTTTAAAAAGTTGAATCCCCTCCTGCTTATAAGCTCCCTTCAGGGACTGGCAGGCTGCAATGAGGTCCCCCCGCAGCCTTCTCTTCTCCAGGCTGAACAAGCCCAGCTCCCTCAGCCTCTCTTTGTAGGGCAGGTGCTCCAGCCCTCTAATCATCCTTGTGGCTCCTCTGAACCCTCTCCAACTGTTCCACACCTTTCTTGTATTGGGGGCCCAGCTCTGGACACAGGACTCCAGATGGGGCCTCATGAGGGCAGAGCAGAGAGGGACAATCCCCTCCCTGTCCCTGCTGCCACCCCTCTGCTGATGGAGCCCAGGATCCTGTTGGCCTTGCGAGCTGCAAGAGCCACTGCTGGCTCATGTTAAGTCTCTCATCCATCACAATCCCCAAGTCTTTCTCAGCAGGGCTACTCTCAAGAAGCTCTTCTCCCAGTCTGTATCTATGTCTGGGATTCTTCTGACCCAAGTGCAACCCCTGACACTTGGCAGTGTTGAACCTCATTAGGTTCCCCTGGGCCCATCTTTCCAGACATGTTCAAATGTCATTTTCCAAATGACTTGGTCCCAAACAGGATTTTAACCAAATTGAACTATTTATTACACGAATAAAAGCAAGTGAAGGGTGCTGGGGGGCACAGGCAGCACCGGGTGCCCCGGGAGTCTCTGCCCCACCAAACAGTCCCAGTCCCTGGCTTATATACCTTCCAGGGACAGCACAGCCCACCGGCTTAAACTGACAGACTGGAGGGCTGCCAGGCGACCCCCACAGGACATAACCATATACATCTTAAACTGACATGCTGGAGTGCCGGCCAGGTAACCCCCCCCCCAAGACATCCTGTAACTTTTGTCTTGCTAATGATGGGCAGATGGTTCTGCAGGTTCAGGGTACCTCTCTCTTCAGCTTCTTTTCAGAGGCAAGTTGTTTCTACTAAGGTATCACAATGCACACAATGTGCTACATTGTGGTCCTTTAGGCAAAGTTTTGCACATCCTTTATACAGTTTGTTGCTGCTTCAACATACTTCATTCAGGACATGCAAAATCTTAAACTGTCCCTCCTAGGCCCATGACCATACAAGGGTCTGTCATTCCCCCAACATTATTCCATATTAACAGGAATCAGAGGGACATATATCACAGGGAGACACTGGGTAATTGCATGGGGTCACAAATGGAAACAGGAGGTGAGTCAATACCAATGTGTCAGAACTGTAACAATAAGACCCTAAAAGGGGACACTGGAAAAAAACCAACTTGTTTCCAGCAGCACTTAGTTCTTCCTGAAGGGTCCTGAGGACCCACTACATGCTGCTCTCCTCTGCAGTGTCTAAAAGGGAATGTGAAAAAACCTCAAAGTTGCTGGGATCCTCCATACGAGCTTCGTCCCCCTTAGGCTGGCCCAGAGGTGATTGACAGGCAGGTCCTGAGCTTGGGGGGACCTCATGGCATGTGCTAGCCAGACCCTTGGTCTCACACGGTGTGATTACCCTTAACTCTGCGTGTCAGCAAAATTAATTACTTATCTGTTAGATTTCTAATCCATGGACACTCAGAGGAGGTAGAATTCCCTGTTTTCCAAGCAGAGTTGCTCAAGTTGTTCACATTTGTTGGGCTAAGAGCTCACATCCCCACACTTACACGCACACCCTACCAGAATTCATATCCCTTGGGTTCTTTGTGCTGACCGCAGGCTGGCTGTGCTAAAGGGGAGCAAAGGCTCCAAAAGGGCTGCACAGCCAGGAGTGCTGCTGCTTGCTCATGCAAACAGCCACCGCTGCAAGTAGCCCTGTCGTAAAGTAATGAAATCGCTCATGGGCTTTGCCACTTAAAGGCAGACTCCTGAATGTTCCCCATTGTTGCGGGAAAGAAATGTAAGTCATGGCTGTTAATAGGCTTAGCACGTTAACGACCTAATTGACTCCTGTCTGGTTTGGATTAACTTTTGTGCACAAGGAGTTTAGAAACAAAAAATTTAATCCTCTTTGACACACAAAAGGTCCGTTCCTAATGAAATTGTGTGGAAATGATGATCTAGGGGCATGCTTCCAGAGTTTCTCCTGGGAAAAGGTCTCTTTACCATGGCACTCACCAACATCAGCAGAATAAAGGACTGATCAGATTTGTACTTGAGGTTGTTTTTCATTGGCTTGTAATTTGGCTCACCCAGGCTAAAACCTGGCAGGGAAGAATGGAGGTTGTAAATACTTAGGAAATATTCACATGCTAGGCATTTTAGACACACATCCTGTATTCTGGAACAATACAGACAGAAAATACATGTGTAAATACAGTATAAACTGGGTATTTTTCAAAGCCACAGAATCACTGCACTTGGGCATATTCCAGTGCTTTGCTATTCTTGTATTTTCTGAACAGACAAAACCCCTCTTTAAAGATGCTTTCTTCTTAAAATTTTGTAATTCATTGGTACCTGACATCTCCTGGGGTTATTTGGGATTCAAATAAAATACAAAGCATTAGGTGCTGATATTTTAATGTTAGTTGTTGATCATGTCATAAGAATTCAGAGGAATAAATTACTCAATGGCAAATTTCTATTTCCAGTGTTGGTCCAGTGATGTGTGATCCTAAGAGACTGTAAAAAAAGATGCATGGTGCTGTAATGATTTGTATATTTGTAGGGGGAGAAAGAAAGCATTTTAAGAAAGCAAAATTAATTTAGTTAGGATGTGTCATGTGTCTGTGCTACTGAGGGGATAGAGAGCACAGCTTTCCAAGAGCATTCCTCCTGTGTTCTGCCCAGAAGTGTGCTTCTCCTCACAGGCCCCAGCCATCGGAGAGGAAAACCCAGCTGATCAGTTCTTTGGGGCTAGGTAATGCTAGCAGTCTGGTTTGATAAGTGGTTGCTAAAATCTCTAAAACAAGTCCTTTGGTTTAAGTGGTGTAACATGTCCTACAGCACTCCAAATTATTTTTAGAGCTTAAGGAGAACTTTGTGGGAGCCAAATTTCTCCTGGAATAATCTGTGTAAAAGGATTAATCTGGCTGTAGTCAGGAATGGGAAAGTACTTATGGTCTTGCACGATGGGATCCTTGACATGTGAATCTGAAAATGCCTACTAATGGGTTAAAAAAAATATCCCAGGTCTGTGGATTCAAAGCTGATGTTTTAATTCCTTTAAATTCTGAAGTGCTCCAGCAGCAAAGGACAGATCCCATCACCATGGGCCAGGTGCTATTGTTAGTCATATGATATGTGTGTACGTATTATTTTTATCACCTGTCATCCAGCAGGAGAAAGAGTTCAAGTCACAATGCACGTTTCTGCTCAGGCATGAACCTGAGCCCCTGTGAGGCAAACAGAAAACCTATTAAAAGGTTTCCAGGTGCATATGCTGTGAGGGGGAAGGAGGGAAAGGTTGGGTTTCACTTGCTCTGAAGCATGGCATCATTAGGAACATGGGAAATAGCTTCACACCGGTGATGTGAAACGCTTTCAGGTTCTCATCTCTAGATGCTGCACTGCATCAGGGTTACAAACCTGCTATCACACACTGTTCTTTTTTTAAAGAACAAATTTGGTGACTTCTTGTTAAAGGTCCTGGACTAGTCTTTCTGGAGAAAGAATGGAGTTACAGGGAGTTTTGTTTGTAATATTTAATACATTTAAGTAAGAATTTATCTGCAGGTGAGCCAAGTGGGGAGAGAAAGATGTCTCTCTTAATGCATCATACAGGATTTTTGCAGTGCCCTCAGGTTTGGCCTAGATCTCCATGAACAGAGTTCTCCATTTATTTGTGGGGACAAGAGGTAGCTGCAGGGCTGAGCTGTTTTGGCAGTATCTGTGACTTCCACCAGTCTCTGACCTCATAGGAAGAGGGGAAATGGGCAGACTGGAGAAGACTATGGAGAAGCTGTACCATCTCTTTTATTAACCTCCTGTAGCTAAGACTGTGGGTGGAAAACACCTGAGATAAGGATTCTTTCTTTACCTTGTCTCTCTGTGACCCTGTAATATATACAATAAAGCTGTTTTCATGTGACAATATCCACCACACCCTGAGCTGCAGAAAGTGGATTATTAGTTATGTTAAACTCTTGTTATTCTGTGATGGTGAACTGATTTGCTGAGATCGGGTCACATGTTTTGCATGTTTCCTATGCTGTCAAAGTCTATGGATGGGAAAAATGTCTCAGGTTTTCTTGGTGAGAGAAAATACCTTTGTTAAGGACAGAATCAAACCATGCTATGAAAGCATAGGAATCTCCTCTAACCATGTCATAAAACTTTCTGTTTCTTTGGGGAAAGTTAGTTCTGTTATAACTTTACCAATGGTCTCAAATGATGTATTAAAGTCCCCTTACATAGAAGGGATTTGATATAAAATACAGTCCAGGAGCATGTGAGAGAGCAGCTTGTCTTTGGAGGGAAGGTTGTTATTTCATGTTTATGATATAGACCTCATAAATTACTCTTAAATGTGGGTTTGTTTTAAACCCTTTTGTCAGTTTAAATGAAGCAGTTTTCATTTACTCCAAATGTGCTGCATGGAGAGAAGCACATAGTGAAAAAATGAGAAGATCAGCATTTTCCTTCACCAAATAACAATGTGTTGCCCCTCTGTATGGTTACTTCTCAACCTGTTTTAACAATTGATCAAAGCTGGTAATAATTTAAATAAGTGCTAGCATGCAGGTATCAAATGTAGGGAATGGTTTCCCTGAACAGGTATAAATCCTAAACACGTTACTGCTACGTTGCATTTCCCCATCTTTAATCATTGTCTCTTAGCTGTGTTTTCTCTGCAGGTTTGACTTGGCCTGAAATAGCAGTTGTTATGGCCAAAAACCATGTGCACTAAAAATAGAGAGATGTAATGCAACCTGTATTAGTCCATATTAGGAAGCATCTGTTGAAGAATTAAAGCAAGGATTTCAACAATGGGCTATGCAGAAGATGTAATGTGATTAAGTGTTTGCAAGCATAGAAGTATTCCCTGTATCAGAAATTCAGCACTTTACCCATGGGAGTATGTCTCACTTGTGTGGATAAATCCCTTGGTATCTCTAGGTCCCTGGTCTTCCAAAGGGGGAGTCTGGATTTTCCCTGTGAGTGTGTGATTGTTTCCTTATGGCTGATAAACAGCAGCTTTTTGGAGCAGTCTGCCATTCAGAAGTGTCCTTTTCCATCACGTGTGGCAAAGTGAAGTTTTATTGCTGGTCTGGTCTGGATGAAGCCCTCAGCATGAGGGCAGCATGAATAATGTGGAGTAGGAGGGACTCCAGTTTCTTCTTCCTTGACTGTCAAGGTGTGGAAGAGACCAAAAAAGAGGACATGTGCATACTTGTGGCGTATGGATTTCCTCCCCTTCCAGAGCAGCTGCACGCAGTAGAGCTCTACCACTCCTTCACTTGGTTCCTAATAAAACATGGTGCTAGTTTCCACTGGAACTTAATGAAAACTAAACTGACAGGTAGTAATGACCTAGGTTGTCTGGTGTATGCTGTCCTTGCCTCAGGATGTTCATGGGTATTTCAGTGGTCATTCTGGCTAGAAAGGCAGACAGGTGGCTCCAAGAAGACAAAGGAACATCAACTTTTAGCTGTCTTTGGGTTTTTTTCTGTATTATTTTAAATCATAGCTCAGGTTTAGAGCCAAGAGTTGGGAACTGGGATGCTCTTGGCCTCAACTCTTAATGTTATTTGACCGTTAGCAGATCCCTTGGGATCTTTCTTATAAAAGCTACTGAATGTTGGGCACCTACATGGTTGTGTGGCCAAGATGGGAGCAATTTGGGGTAGGTTTTGCCTCTGTTCAAACTTTCTAAGCTTCCTTTCATGTAGTTTGTAATTATGACTGCTCACTCATAAATGTCCCAGACTATGAACCCAAGACAGAAGATTGGAGGTCATTTAGACTATAACCTCAAACAGTTTCTTTATTTGCAAATAAGGGCTACTAACTCTCAATTAGCATGGGTACCAAAAGCCTTGGGATCTAAAGGTTGCTCTCTAAACTGCCAGTTTCTTTCTTGGCCAATCTTTCCCTGTGTAGTTTGATATGTTTGTGTATAGTAAGGATTAAAAATAACTTCTACACTAATTTTACTTCACTTTGACCTGCTATGCCAATACTGTTATGGGAGGGGAACCTGCATTCTTTACTGGCTTTTCCAGATCACCAGAGGTATATTGCCTGCTTTCATGGAGGTCTATGTGACCTCTCTCAAGGTATAGGTGTACTGGTGAGGTCACACTACAGGTGAGGAGCCCCTGGTTTGGTGAGTCCCCAAGCTCTTCCAACCTCAGCAGAAGCAATTGGAATTCAGCTGCCAAAGCCCAGGATGGATTGGTAAGGCTGGCAGTTGTAAAAACATTCTTTGCAAACTAAGCATGTTCGCTAAAGACTCGTTAAAATAAAATAAACCTGAAGGCCAATGATGCCATTTTTCACAGTCTAACTGCAGCCAAGCTTTCTGCAGTCTCTAAAGCCCTGAAGTGGATTAGGACTGTGCTCTGTGATTGGTCTCAGATCTGCTGAGTTTAGGTGATCAAAACCAAGGAGTCTGAGCTCAGAGTTTCATGTACCTCGCTCCTTATCACTTGGACTTAATTCTATTTGTGTTAAAGGGTCTTCTCCCATGCCCACAAGCAAGTTGAAATCTTTGTCTGTCACAAAGGAAATCAATTCAGCTTCAGAGAATTTACAGCTAATAACATAAGAGGATGAGAAACTGAGACATGTGGCTAAGAAGGAATGGCAGAGCAGGTATTGCCATTCCCACTTTAACAGTCTTACCATCAAGCCATGTTCACCATGCCTGCTTTCTGTGCCATTAAATTGTCTTCTCTGACGGCCTTACATGAGAAAGTCCTTGTTTCTATCTGGATGGAAAGCCTACAACAAAGGTCTCCTTTGAAAAGAGATGAGTGCATGTAATTCAGGAGGTGGCAATCTGAAATGACACTGACAAATTGAACCAGAGGGCAGTCGGAGATCGTAGTGCTTGTCCTGTGCTGTCTTACAGGCCTGCCATTAAAGACAGAGTCTTGATGCACTATGTTGATGACTGAGTGTGTTTTGCAGAACAATAAGGTTTTAACTGATGTGTCCAAGCCACAGACTAACTTGGATAACAATCCCTCTAATAAAATCTCTGTGGCATTTTGAGATGCAGCACAGAGTTCATGACTTCTGCCTCAAATTCTGGTTTTCTGCTGTGCCAGAAGAATAGTCATGAACTTGTGATTTGGTATGAAAGTAGCTGTGTTTAAAATAAATCCCAAAAAACAACCCCCCCCCCAAAAAAAAAACCCAAGCCAGCAAAACCCCAAACATTCTGTGATGCAATTTTTTCCTGCCAGCTTTGTCTACCATTCTAGTCAGAAAGAAATTGGGGTGCATAACCACACTGTAGGACAAGGCATTATAAATGAGAGGATGGCTCTGTAATCAGCTGTAATTTGAATGAACAACCATTTTTAATCCTGATCTTCAGACTACCCACTGGCATCTGCTAGTGGTGGTAAATCTGAATTCCCAAGATTTTAATGGAGATATAAAACACCAGCACACAGGGACAATTTCGTGTTGTGTCCTGACAGAGGTGGAGGGAGCTCCATGTTCCCATGGCTGAACATGGATTGGAGAGTGCTGGCTGTGGCAGCAACGTCAGTAGTGTCTGTTCTTCTTAGTTTCCTTCTTCAGTCCTTGCTTGTGTCTACTCCGAGGCAGATGCCGCAGGAAAGGTGTGAAGGAAGCAACTGTGTGAAGCAAGGTCCCTGGAGTTGAAGTGTTGAAATGTGGGGTGGTTTTCTTTCTTTTTTTTCTTCAGGAGATCAGTGTCTTGAAAAGAATCTCTTTATTGTTGTATGGATGAAAACTTCAGCTGCAAGGTAACCAGTGCACAGAGCTCTGGATGTGAAGCCCACAAGAGGCAGTGAAAGAATGTTCCTGGTTGCATCTATGAATTTTGAACTGGCCCCCTTTACGTGCCTGTGGCTCTGAGCCATCCTGGGATCTGTGGTTCTCTTTTAGCTCAAGCTGTGTTAGGACATGTCCTTTGGTGGGATGACTTGTGCAACAAATGTTTTGTCATCCTGGAAGTCTCAGATCTTTGAGCCCATTCGAATTTGTCTTCTAACCATGAGCAACCATGATCACCAGGCCAAGTAAACCAGGTTGCTGACTTCTGTGGGTTTTGTGAGCATCCACTGAGGTGATGCTGTACAGTCAGTCTTTTGAAGAAGCTGTTCAATAAACAGTTTGGAAGTGGCTCTGCTGTCAGATCCTGAAAGAGAAGATTGATTTAACTGCAGTGTGTTTCTCCTGATGTGTTTTTAAACAATAAACGCGCTTCTCTGTGTTTTAACCCACTACCCCTTGATCTTAATTCAAACTAAGAAGGAAGCCTGCCTGTATTCTGTTTTGGTTTTGCTTCTGCTCTGGTCCTGGGAATGTAAAATCTGCTGTTAACTATCACTTTCTGTGTCACTTCCTTCCTGGGCTACACCTTCACCTTGCCTTCTTGATCTGAAATTAAATCAAGTCATTATGCTAGATTGAAAAGTTCTTTGAAGTTAGTGGAGTGTCTAAATCAGATAGCAATGCCCAAGAGATCTACATGCAGTATAATGAACTCTCAAACACAAGCTTGAATGTCTTTTGAGAGGTGTTTGTATCCTACTACTGGTGGGTACCAGAGAAGCTTTGTGGCATCCTGTCCCTCTGATAATTCAGCAAACTTACCCTTCCCCAACTGACATATGGTTTCAGGTTGACTAGTAAGAACTTCCTTTCTTTAATGTCTAGGCTTGGTTTGTGTACAGGATCTCCTTTCACTCTCAGCTTTGCTTTGGAGAGGGTGATGATTTTTACTCCTTAGTGAAGCTAATAAGAGCCACCTAATATAAGCACCAGCAAAAGATTCTCTAGAAACTCCTGAGGAATAGGGGGAACTAATGTCAGCTTTCTGCCTTGCTTGCACACTCAATCCTTTTTTAATGCTGCTGAAGTAACAGCATAAAGGAAAACAGAGCCAGCCCTCCATGTGAAGGTGTATAGAGATGTTAAAGGGGTCATGGGTGGAGGGAAGTTAGCAGAGGGCTTCCTGAGGAAGAACTGGAGAGGATTTTTAAGGCAGCAATAGAAAAGAGCTTCTAGGGAGAAATCTGGCCTTGCAGAAAGGACTCTGCAATTTTACTTTTATTTGTGGCTTTTGTTGAACTGCATCCAGAAACTTTCAGTAGGTTTAACTAGAATGAGGTAGCTAAAATTACAAAGGGAAAGATTAGGCAGAAAAAAGTGGGAGGCTACAGGAGAAGAGGTTGCTTTTCAGATGAGCCTGGGAAATACTGTTGGAAGGGAGGTAGGAGGAGCAGGAAAGGACTTTGCAGTTACAGAAAGAATGTGCCAAAAACCAGACAGTGCTAGACAAGGCTTTTGGTGTGTAATAGGAAAAGGTCATTTGGGGCGGTTGCTTTGGAATTGTACATCTGTTAGGTTGCCATAAAAAGCACTAAGCATAAGGAGTTTTCTTCTGAGGCTTCAGGGGAGCTCTGTTGTGCTTCTGCTCACAGTAGGGACTATGGGGTTTTTTTACCTTCCTGGGGAATATTGCAAAGACTGTTGGACTGCAGAATGTGATATGATAATGTTGCCTTGCTGATGACTAGCCAAAGAATGGTAAGAGCCTGCAAATAAAAGCCAGCTAATGAGCTTGGACAATGTTACATCCATTTTATACTGAGGATCTAGGAGTGTCCCTCTCTTTTCCTATTGCCTGAATTTTGTGGAAATTTTGGTTAGATAGACTGTGTAACACACTGTCAAGTTGACTGGGAAAAGAGTAATGTCCCTTGTGCCTAGTCACCCGCAGCATATATGTGCTGTGTTGCAGATTGACCATTTCAGCTCATATTTCACCTGAAATTGTCTGACCTCTTAAGCGGGGAACACCTGACTCCTAAAATAGTGTGCAGTTTGGTTATGTGTGCTCCCCACAATGTAAACTCCTCTGACAGGCTCCTGCCCATGTTTTATGGCCTCTTATACCTTCACACTAACACTTAACATCTGCACCACAAAATTCGTAACATCAGTTTGTTCAAATAAAGAATCCACCGAGCATTTAATCCTTGTTTTAATGGCTGATGTTTATTTTAGTTTGGGGTTTCATGTACTAATGGAGAGATTCTCTGCCCATAGTCCATAAATCATGTGGGGCAGGAATGAGCCTTCTCTGTGCTGGCTTGTTTCTGAAATGAGGCTCTAGAGATGGGGGTTTTTTGATACCTCCATAAAGTTGACTCACCTCAGGTATTAGTTGCAGATGCATTTAATGAGAGTTTCTACTATTGGTTTTGGATCTTTTTCTCCTCTTCATCAAATGTCTGCAGTATGGGATGTGTGTATTTTGTTCTGCTTGTGATGGTTCATCCATGCAAATGATAGTTGTGTTTTCTCCATGGGCTTGATTATGCTGGAAAATTGTTTGCATGTGTGGTAGGCCGGAAGATGCAAATAGAGACCACTCTGAGAGTAGCCCTCTGCAAGGACAAGAAGGACTGAAAGAATAAAGAAAGGTTACTCAGTAGAGGAGCTGTAACTTAAAAAGGGAAAGGAAAAAAAAAGAAAGGATCTACACAGACACACTTAGTCCTCTGTTCAAGTAGTTTATGTTGCTCTGCCTTACCTCTCATGTAGCGTATCATCGGTGACCACCTGGGCTCTTCGTAAGCTCCCTTGAGTCCGTTACATGTCGCCTGGTTTAAGCGTGCAGTAGACTTATGCTTAGAGAATGTGAGGGAGAGGATGAGAGTGCAAGTCCAGATTCTCTAAGTTAGGTCACTTTAGCCATGTTTCTAGGCAAGCCTGTGGGGTGGTAGTTTTCCACATGCAATCTCTAATCCCTACCACTCAGTGGAAAGCAGCCAATCCACACCTTCAAGTGAAACTCATGGAGGAATGGGGGCCAGAGGCTTGGTGTGAACCAAGACTACCCAGCAATTTGCCAGGAGTCCCTTTATGCTGCTGCTCTCCAGAAATCACACCTTTCAGAGTTTTATACAGCTGCCTTCTGCAAAGAGGTGCTGAGTCGAACCAGCAACAGCCTTGCCAATTCCTTCATCTGCCTCCGGAGGAGTGACCACACTGGGCAATCCAATGGCAAGTGACCATGGCATGACCTCTTCTTCCCACAGTGCAAGGTACAGTCTAGGATACTGGGTTCTTCCTCTGGCTCAAGTAGCTGCTTTTCCACCAAAGAGAAGATTTTTGAAGTGAAAACCCAGATTACTTTGAATTTATTTTCTTCCACTTAAGCCTTTTTACACAGTTCATTCAGTGCCAGGCCCGGATGTATTTGAGTCTAGGTCTTGCCCCCCCCATAAAAGCAGCTTCTCTATAGGAAGAAGATTTATACCAGCTGAAAACTTTTAATTTATTAGGGAATTACCAAAATAAGAATTTGAGGGGGAAGTGCTGTTACTTTCAGGAAGGCTCTGATTGCTAGCAGCAAGAAGCAAAAGGTCAATGTTCTTAATGGAACAATTTGCCTTTTCTTCATTTTTCTCTGCGTTCTCCCCTGTTATTTAAATGATAACCTTGAAAGTACTGCAGCTAAGGAGGCATGGCTATGCAGAGGGAGGGATGGGTGGATGAATGGCATGAAATGAACAAACAACCGTGGGACCTGTTTCACAGAGTTTGGTGAAGTCATCTCCATTTCATAGGTGGCAAATTGAAGGTGCATTCGTCTTTCCTTCCTTCTGCTATAGTCACTCCATTTTATTTTATTGCCTTAGAAACACAGAGATCCCTTGTTCTGTGGCAGCTTTTTCATCATTGCACACTTTTCTCTAGCTGTCTTGCAGGCCATGTGAAAACAAGCCTTGAAATTTGATTATATTCATCTTTGCTGCTGGCATGTAGCTTCCATTATTTACGAGCACCCCAAGTTTTCATTTTTTGCTTCTCCATGGGCTCCTGTCTGCCTTTTTAGACCTGGGGGGATATTTCCAAACTCTTCTTAAACAGACTCAAATCAAATTTCATAGTTGTTTTCCCAGTTTAAAATATGTACCAAGTGTTGACAGCTGATGCCTTGGGCAGAAATGCATGTGCAGAGCTATACTGGATGTCTGCTAGACAGCTTGGAATAGGGATATGGGATGGACACGTGCAAATGTGCATACTGACAAGACAGAAAATACATGAACGAGCAGGAGGCAGGGAGTCCATTTCAGGTGGGCTTTGCAGAGGGCTTACAGCTGATGGAGTTTATTACCCTGAATACTAGAGGGTCAGTTAAGGAAAACTGATGATCTGGATGCAATCTGGATTTCCAGCTTGGGAAAGAAGGGAAATTTAAATTGACTTATGTAAGGGTGCTGGTAAACAGGCTGTGGAAAAAACATGATTGGTGAACGACAACTCAGTTCTGCCCACTGCAGAATGGTGCTTTGCTAAGAGAGGGTCTTAGTTAAATCTACAGAAAATTAAAATGGGATTCTTCCCTCTCTGAGGCGGCATGAGTAGTGTCAGAGATGAGGTATATGTCTGATCACCCATTATGGCCTATCCCATTTCACTTTTGCATGGAATATTGTGTTTATGCTGCTTCAGGACCTATTGTGTGTTCTGCTCCCTTTTGCATCGAAAGAAATCGGCATTAATACAAGTGTCAATATCGTATCCACAGTATATTGTGTGCTGAGCAGTAAGCAGATGTCCTTTCAGTGAATCTTGGCAGCTTGTTTCATATTGCAAAATAAACTCATTTTAATGACTTTAATCTACTTCTCTTTCATTTTACCATTGAAAATGTACATTTCTTGTGACTACAGTGAAGTGAGTAGATTCAGTTTCACATCTGAGATTGTTTCCCTTTGTTCATGCCTCAACTGCTTTGCACATCTGCCTTTGAGCTGTGAAACACGTTTCACCTTTTAGTTTAGAAGAGGACAAATTACTAATACATTAGTCCTTAGTTTGGGGAAGGGAGGTTAAACTTCTGTGGTTTAATTTTTGTGTTAACCGTAGCTGACCACTGCTTCACTTTGTAGTCCTTAGATTGGGTCTTTTTCACAAGTTCTTGTAACTTAAGTTTGTTAAAGATCAGCTGGTCTAGGGAGTCCCCCACTTTTGGTAACACGTACCACAATAAAGAGGCATGTGAGCTCTGCACGTAGGTGGCCGGTGAGTGCAGCTGCTCGTGCTGGTGCTCATGCCAATAGCAATAAATGAGCAAAGAAAGCCTGAGAAGGTCTTATCTAACCTGACCTTCTGCACTTCTGGGTTTCATCCAGACACTTCTGCAGTTGGCCAATAACGCATGTTCCAAAACAATCTGAGTGTATGTTGTATCCCAAAGCACGGTCTCCTATCCTGAAGTTTCCTTAAGTAGATTTTTCCTTAATTAGCACTTGTTCCATTACAGAGGAATATTCTACTCTTCACATACAGGATTTCCAATTTCTGAAATTTTTGTGAAAGCATCATTTCTTCTTGGTTTGAATAACAGCTAATCTTTTGCTCTTCTGGACCACTCTTCTCCCATCCTCTTTCCTATTTGCACGTGATCGGTTGCTCTCATACAAATCGTCATACAGGAGTACAGATGTACTTGCAGTGGAACCTCTTGGTTGCTTCTTTTAATCAGCAAAGGACACTTTAACTAAAGGTTATTGCAATCAAAAGGTGTTTGCTGAGAAGTGCAGGAATGTTTTATTATGATCTGCCAGCCTTAATAATTATTTTGACTTTCAGAAAAGAAGAGACAAAAGAAAATTAAATCAACCAGTGACTGGAGGGAGAGAAGAAATGCCATTCGACTTACCAACGAGTACACAGTAGAAACTCTGGTGGTGGCAGATGCTGATATGGTCCAATACCATGGTGCAGAGGCTGCCCAGCGATTCATCCTCACAGTTATGAATATGGTAAGTAGACACTTTACTCTTAAAATAAGAAGAAAAAGTAAACAGAGCATATCTGGAGTAGGTTAAAGCTGGCTTTCTTGACAGCTGAACTGGTATGAGTTATCGAAGACAGCAGTCATACTGATTTTCAGCAGAAAACCTGGCTTTAAGTCAGTTAGAAACACTTCTGATCTCTGATTTTTACCTAATAAAAATGTCTGCTTCCCTTGCTGTAGCAAACATAGGAAACTAAGCACCAAACTGCCATCTGATCCCATTCTCTTTACCCTGGGACCTCTCGTGCTACATGAAGTGGCACTATCATACCTCTGAATAGTTGATGGAGCTGAGATTTAGAAGCAGTCTAGAAATTCTGCAGAGAATTGGCCAGCAGTTGCTTGAAATTGCAAGCTCCTACGAAGTGTGGGTGTTAATTTGTTAGCTGTCCTAGTAGTTAAGCCTTCCTCTCAGTTGATAAGGAAACACAAAGCCTCTCACCATGAGTGCTTGCTCACTCACGTGTTTGCAGTGCCAGTACAGAGTTGATGGCCAAATTGGATGTGGACACTGAAAACTGTGCTTAGGGACAGCAGGGGTCCTTCCAGAGGCATTTGCACAAGGAAGTCTTGGAGGAAGCCTGTATTTCTCTGCCCGTGCTATTGTAACATCCAGGAACAGTTCATTCTCCTGACTACTGCTCTGTTGTTGTTCATGAGCAGCAAATTGGCTTGGAGAAAAAAAATAGGAGTTCTTAATAGTAATTGACTGGTCATGCTTCCCAGTGAAGAGCTGAGTGATGGATGCTCAGTCCATAATCCGTCTGTGGGACGAGAGCTTTTTAAAAGCTCTTGTAGTCCTTTATCAAGCACTGGGGTGAGGGAGCCCTCCTGTAGTGAAATGCTTTGCTGATTAAGCAGGGAGTTTGTTTAATGAGTCTTTTCTGTTAACGAGTCTTTTCTGTGTCCCTTCCTCTACCTTTTATTTTGCCTCCTAGCATGCTGTGACAATAGTCACTTAATAGGGCTTCATTGTGCCTCTACGTTTATTTGGATTGATTTGTAGGAAATGTCTTGCAACAAATCCCCTCATGCCACTATCTCTTCAGGGTCTGCTTACTGGCTTCCTTGCATTTTAAGGATGTTTGCTGGGGGCACAAGAGCCTTATTCTTCTCAAAGCCATGGTCATCCACCTTCAAAATCACGTATCAGCTTTGCAGTGAGTGGGCAGATCATAAATCATATTCTGCTCTGAACAAATCTGCTTCTCAAGTCACTTGATGAAGTATCAGAAATGCATATTCAGATGTAATGTGTCAGGGCTGAGTTTCTTCCTTATCTCAGATGCTTGAGACCTTGAGAGGGGTGATGGATTCTTTCTGTTTGCAGTAGGAGCCTGGGGTCCTCCTAAAATCTGTTCTGCACTGATTCATCAGTGAGAAAATAAAAATCCACCATTGTCCCCACAGTTCTGTGGGGGCTGGGAGAGGACATTACAGCTGTGAGAGCTTTCAAAATGTGTCTAATCATCTGTCTTGATGATCCTCATACTGGAAGGTCAACTATTTCAGTGTAGCCATTACTACATCTCTATGTTGTGTGTAGCTTGTTAGGGTTGAATACACTGATGGACCAAGTTCTAAACAAAAGATGGCCATGAATACTGTTGTCTTTCCAGGCTGAGGAGTGCTGCAGAACATCTCAGCAACATCATCCTGCCAGGTGTTGAGAGGTGCTGATAGATGGATTGGGTTCCATAAACCCATTTACTCTACAAATATTGAAACTTAGTTTCCAATGGATTTGGCTGATGGACTTTTAAGCTAGGTTCTGATGCTGTAGTGTGAGCTCACCCCTTTATTAGACACTAGAGAGTGCACATGGAAGAGGACTCTTGGCTGAGGAACTCATTTATCTGACATCTCCTAAGGTTCAAAGTCCAGCTGAAATGCTTCCCACTGTTAAGTCATTACTTCTAGGGGCTCACCCATGTGGTTTTTCTGATGTCTAAAAGGATTGGAACCTGGTTGTCAGAGGAGCACCAACAGAATCTCTCTCCTTTGTCTGTCCACCTACATTCCCACGCTTGTAGGAACAGAATATCTCTCAGGCCTTTACCTTCCTGAGGAAATTGGTTGTGTGTGACTGGGAAGATCAGAAGATGCTGAGGAATAATAAAGGGCAAATACATAGGTGGCATGATTGCATAAATCCTTTATTCTGAGACTGTAAAGCAAGGTGAAATTCAAGGAAGAGGGGATTTTAACATTCCATTTGCCATAATGAAAGCTGATCTTAGCCCAGAAAAGAGGTTGAAGAAGGATACAGACAATATATTTCAAGAGGAGAGATAGGATAGCCATGTGGTTTAGGTAGGCCTTAGCTGAACTCTTCACTCTGCCACACTCTTTGGGTAGTACCTGACCCAGCCATGGCAGTAGTTTCTTCTCGAGGTAGCATCTGTAACACCCTTTTCTGGGTGAGGATCAAGGGTGCTCTGTGTCACCATGCAAATGAGGGCTTCCCTGCTGCTTGGGATCTTTGTTTCCTGCCTGCCTCGATAGGACTCCTGTCAGCCTTCTGTGACTGTGAGTTTTGGGGGGGACAGGATTTGCCCCATGATATTAGGCAGTGCTTATTCAGCTACACTGCAGGATGGCGGGCTGCCTCTAAAAGAAACCAGAATGTTAATTTTGGCTTGGATGCTTGCATTTAAGCAAATAGAACATTACTGGTCAGGGGTATATTAACTTAACTCCTCTCTGTAAGCCATTACGTTTACTGTCAAACCACAAAACAAGCATTAAGTGGTCTTATTAATGCATTTTATATTTATAGACATTTTAAATAAAGTGATCTGCCTTAAAGTATTTAATATCTATTTATGTTACAAGAATTTCTGACAGGAAAAAAGTCAGCATTACAAAATACTGTTTTATTGCTCCCTTGGTAAATGAGAATTTTTTGGGGAAAAAAAACCCCACCACCCTTCTCTAGAATAACAGCTAAGAAACATAGCAAATGCCTTTTGCAACCCAGAAATAACAGGTAGTACTTAGTATAGCAAATACTGTGTTTTTAATGATACTCTGTAATTCAGACCATCCCCCTGAATAGAGAACAGATTCACATTAGTTGCTTGTTTTTTCTGAAAGTCACTGTGAAGGTGCAAGCTCTTCCATTTACTAAACTAATATTTGAAGCTGTTAAGACAGATTTTTTCCAAGATCAAGGAAGAATGCCCCCCTAAGGTAATTTGTAATGTATGAGTAGAAACAAGCATGGCTCCAGGGCTTTGAGTTGACTTTTTAAAGTCACCACTGCTAAAAGGAAATCTTTTCTTGTGAAGGACAGTGAGTTTATGGTCATACAGGATCTAAGGACATGGATGTGGAGAGATAGTATACTAGCAGAATCATAGAAATGCAAAACCATCTACTTAAATATATACGTGCTGATTTATTTTTCTAACTCCCTTGGTATTGAGCTTTTGCACAGTGTTGCAGTGTTTGTATTTCACATCTTTTCTCCCTTTTGCATCCTTTGGCTTGAGTGCATCTCCCATTTCCTGCCTTCATTCATGTCCTTCAGTAGTCACCAGTGTTTAGAACTTCCTCTGAATTCCAAAACAAAGTGCCTTTGTGGTAAAACATGCTTGTGTTGCTCACCCATTCTGTTAGTCTGCATCTGGCAACTATAATTTCTCATCTTGTGTCATCCATGTGGAGGCTGTTTGGATGGATGGTCTGTTCCTTATGAAGTCCTGTGTCGCTCTTGCAACACTTCATGGCTTGATCGAAATTGAACTTCAAGTTTCTCAGCCAGCCTCTAGAGGATCAGTGCACTGTCTCTCTATTCCTCTCCCCTGAGTTTCTGTGTATTCACAGTAGCTGCCATTTTGGGCTCGGTTCAGGAGCAGTTTCTGAAGCATCAGGCACGCACTGCTTTCTTGCAGGAGTTTTATACCTTTGTTTTCCCTTGTGTTTTCTTTTTGTCTGAGAGAAATAGCCAATAAGGCAAAAAGGAGATGCTGGCCTCTACTGTGGCTGGTCTTTGTGACTTATGCCTTCAGCTTCCTGGAGAAAACTCTGATTCAGAAGGTTCTAAAGCATATGATAAATGAGGTGTGAGACTCTTTGGAAAGTTCTGTCCATGGCCACAGTGGTTTTAATGCTGAAGAGTGACTGGTTTCAGCTAGTACCTGAAGAGCAAATTGTGACTGTTGGCTCCTTGCAATTGTGCAGAGCTTACTTTGCAAACCAAGTCCCACTCAGTCTGACCCTCTGAGCATTTAGAGACAGAGATGTCTGAATTCTGAATATCCAAGACCACAACATAGTAATTTAAAAGCTGCTTTCTATGGTTTTTGAAAACCTGAAAAAAGAGTTGGGTGGATTTTTTTTCTCCCCTAAGTGCATTTTTGGGGATTTTGGAATAAATTACAACTGTGCCTTGGTTTTGAGCCTGCCTTTTTCTGAGAGAAGACAGCATGCGGTGGTAAGTTACTGTAGTATGTGCTAGTTCTCCTGCAGCTGTTGCTAAGCCGGGTGATTAGTGTGGAAGCTCTTTGCAGCAGCAAGCAGTAACTTGAAGTTAGTGATCTTTTGGATGTCATTAAGAGGGAAAAATTTTATGTTGTTCTTTGGGAATAATACTAGTTTACTCTCTGAAGCCTTATTTTACATTCTGCAGATCGTTTTTCATTTTGGGTTTCCCCTGTGAAAGATTTTTCTGGGTTAAAGAAGCAGATAAAATCATTTCTATCATGCATGCATTGATGGATTTATATCTCTGTGTTCTTGGGGGCTGGCACATAAAAGCTCCAGAGCTGTCACTGATAATTGGCTCCCTTGCCCTGATCTGGAATTTTCATGATGGAGACAGGGATGTAAGGGAAAAGTATATAAACATTTGATCACTGTCTACAGATTTCTCTTTTCACTCCAGCAGCCCCAGGAGAAAGAGTTATGTCAACTGTATCTTAGAAAGAGCCATGGATATGTTCTTTTTCATAATGTTTAATGGAGTAATTTGAAAGCTTGGCTTTAGGTGGGTGTTAGAAATCCTATAGCACTTTTCAAAACAAGTGAAAGACAACCTGAGTAACCTGACTAATGCTTCTGCTGTCCAAATGTCGTCCAGCAGCCAAGGCAATGGGGAGGCTCTTGCTTGAGTGCAGTGCTTAGAGTAGAAAAAGGAAAAAAGTAAATTTACCCTCAGGGTTGCTGTTCTGAACTCTGAAACATCTGAAACACACGCGGCTGCCTCTCCCTGTCCACCTGTAGAGGAAGCTCTTGAGAATTAAAAAAAAAAATTAAAAGAGGAACTAAACTACATGAGTTTAGCCCAATTCCTCATGTCTAGGTTGTCCTTTATGCATGCTGGGGCAGGTCTGGAGAGCTCATGCCAAAGCTGCATATATTCTCTCCCTTCCATGTCAAAGCTAAAAGGAGAAAAAAAGGCAGGAGGAATGCAGACAGAGGAGGAGTAGAAGGATGGTTTGGGCTTCAAGTTTTTCTGTTTTCTCTACGGCATTCTGTGCAGCAAGGCTCTGTCAGGGAAGGGCAGGTGAAGGGGGGAGATGTCAAAGACAGGCTATATTTTTCTTGTTCTTCTGCAATTCACCTTCCATTTTTTATGTTTTCTTTGACTCATGACCATACCTGTTTTCAAAGCACTCTGTCTACTTTTAATGACTCCTACAGAACGGAAGTCAGTTCACCTGCAACAGGCCAACCAGTGCTGATGACTGCACTTCAGCCAAGCTGACAAATTTTCACATCTCTGTTTAGCCCAGTGACCAAGAACCTCCATTGCTCTTCTAGCCAAGCTGCTGTCTGGCACTACGGCAATGGCCCAAACCAGCAGCCTTTGCATTTTGATTCATGGCAGTGTGTTAGTGGGTTTCACACAGCTAATACTTGTGTTCCCAGCTACCTCATATTTTAAAGGTTCTAAAATACCCCAATAATTTTACTTTTCCCCTGTTGGAGTTGGTCACAGCAGCCTCAAGGGTGTGATGCAATTGCAGCCTTGAGGGAGGGTGGCCCACAGTATTGTGGGTGGGGAGGTGTCTGTGAGTCAGTCTCTCTATTAATGCATTCTGTCCGTGCAGCAGGAAATCTTGAGAACATCTGCACTAGGAAATCCCATTCCTCCTTCCCTGGTACCAATTATCTCGGCCATCTCACTTGGCACTGTTAGCTCATGTGCCGATGATAGCCAGCTGGAAGTGGTGTCTGAACAGCATTGACACGCCAAGTCTGTGGGTGATGGTTTCCTTGTAGGCTAGGCGAGAAGGGCAGAAGGTGGTTGCTGCCATGATGGAATCCAGTTCCTAGTGGGAAAGTCCTATGGATTTGAATTCTTTTAAAGACACTTGGCTTCAGTGATAACACTTTTTGGTCACAGTCTACCTTGCAGTCTGGTTTAATACTGGCTGTGGCTGTGTGCTGCCAAAATGGCTGTGAATAACCTGTGCTCACTCGGTTGCACATTTTCATTAAGTCATTTAAGGTCTGGTTGTGTTCTCACTGGGGTTCCTTTTAGCTTTAAAGACTATGATATGAGGCAATTTGGGTTTTCATTTGAAAGGATAGTGTATTGGGCACAGCTGGCAAAGTGCTGGCAGTGGGGGGGGGCTGCACGGGCCTCGCTGAGGAGAGACCCAGGGCTGCCACAGCCGGTTCCAGCTGGATTGAACCAGCTCTGTGGCGCCCCCAGTCAGGATATAGCAGAACCCATCAGCAAAGCTGGTGGTGCCTCTGTGAAAACATATTCAAGAAAGGGCTAAAATCTGCTAGACAGCAGGGTAGAAAGTGTGAGGAGTCATCTGTGTGAGCACCCAACCTAGGGCAGAGCAGGACGAGGGCCAGGAGGCACTCAAGGTGTTGGAGCAGTGATCTGCAGACTCTGGAGAGGGCTCTCTTCCCTGAAGAATATTGTGGGCTATGGAGAGGAGCGGGACCTGGAGCAGGTTATTTAGGCGGGAACTGCGTCCTGTGGAGAGGACTCACGCTGCAGCAGGGGGAAAGTGTGAGGAGGAAGGTGTAGCAGAGAAGAGCTGTTACGGACTGATCATGGCCCACATCCCTGTGGTTTTGGGGCAAGGGGAAAGGAGGTGCAGGAGTCAGGAATGGAGTGAAGTTAAGCTTGGGAAAGAGTGGTGGGATGAGGTGAGAGGAAAGAGTTGTTATAATTTATCTTCGTTTCTCTTGATATAAATTCTTTTAATTGGCAATAAACTAAATTTGCCCCAAGTCAAGTGTGTTTTGCCTGGAATGATATTTGAGAAGTGATCTCCCTCTCTTCATTGTAACCCACCAGCTTTTTCATCTTATTTTGTTCTCCTGTCTTGTNGGTCCAGTCAGACAAACTCAAGTGCCATGTGGCTGGTTGCCTCTCAAACTCTGCGTCTCTGTTTCATAGTCCAATGTCTGGGCTAAATGCAAGGGCAAATAACTTATGCAGAATGGCCTTGCATTCTGTTTAAATTGAGAAAGTCCTCTCAATATAGTGATGGAGAGAATACATCCTGTACTCACTCAGTTAATGAGTAAAAGATGTTTGGGTGGTGCTTGTGCAGACCAATATTGAGAGACACTCTTAGGTCTGTTTTCTGCTAATTTGCCCGCAGATCTTAGCTCATTTTGACAGACAAGTTTATTTGTGGGTGGAGTGTGAACAGTTTCCAGCTAAATCTATATAGACTTTTCTGTATAAATTTACAGGGGGCTTTTTGCTAACTGAAAATGAAATGGAAGAATTAGTGAAAGCAGATGAAGCTGGAGATGTCTCCCCACTCTTCAACTTGGTTCATGAAAGACTGGAAATTGCAAATCTGGTATTTTGACAGTGTCCTGCAGCTCTGGAGCTGGACAGTCTTAAACCACAGTGCAAATGTCTTCTCCAGTTGAGTTTACTATGTTCATACTTTATATTCTAAGAAACAGAGTGGAGTTGTATTAAACAACCGACAAACTCTGGCAACTGTCTATTCATCTCTGAGAAAAAAGATTTTAAAACTTCACTTAGAAATTATTTACCCCAACATGAGGGTATTGTTAGCTGTCATACATTCTTGGCTTTTGCCAGTAATAAATCAACTACATAGAGATTTGTCCTTGTAGTTAAACAACTCATAAGCATGGCCAGAACATGCACTACCACTTTTGTTTGCACCACATCTTCACTTTGCTGCACACTGCCTATCCAAAAACATCAGGAGAAACGCTTCTTGCTTGTATACCTGGGTTTGTGCCTCAGCGATAGTCAGCATCCCGCCATTATCAAAATCGGTAGGCCAGCAACTGTGGTGTCAGGCAAGTTACAGTATGTTTACTTGTCCATACATTAGATTACTGATTGCAGGCTGAAGGAACCAGTCTGACTGCATTGAAGCAAGCTCTCCCTTTTAATCCAGCCAGAGCTCATGGACTGAAATGTCTGGTTCAGCCTCTGAGGCATTCAGAGTGGGGGAGGGAAGCAGAGCTAGCTGAAGCAGATCTCTGATGGGAAAGGGTCTGTCTCTTCTCTAGGTGGATTGTGTTTGAATGCTTTAGTTGTTCTGAAGTAGAACAGCCACTGGTACCAGTCAGGCTTATTTAGCAGAGGGAAAGGTTATTGTTCTTACAAGGCAACACAAACTGCCATCAGTCTGGGGCTTTGGGTTCCATTTAAGAGAATAAGCAAACAAAGCTTGAATAAACAGGCAAAGTAAAGTCTCTTTTGCATGCCTACTGTCTTTTTGTTTAGTATCCGATTGTTGCTGCTGCTAGATAGGTTGGGCCCTTCTGCAATCGCTGATGGATGCAAATATAAATACAGTCAAAGTTATCTTTAGGTCAGAGAGCAAAGATAAAAAGGAGAAGAGCTGACAGCCTCAAAATGATCTGCTAAACTCTCCAGCAGCTGGTTCTTGCTATGCAAGTTTTGCCACTGAAAACTACTTTCTGAAGTCAGTGGTGTTTGGAACTCTCTGTGCTGGGTCTGGAGAAAGGCAGCTTGTGTGCTCTGATGGAATGGCAAGCACCATCTGCCATTAGGCTTAATGATAAGAACCTGTTGGTTGCACTCTTGTTTTGTGAGTAGGAAATTTATGGGATGGTGAGGGCTAGCAGTGGGCTAGGCAAACCAAAGGCACCCATCACATGCAACTGTTTGTTAGTCTCTGTAGTGGTACATGAGATTGATGTGATCAGCATGATGCCTCATTGTCCCTCTCGGCTGAAATGTCCAGGTCTCGGTTTGCACATAGGTCAACTGTCAGAGTCCTTCTCTGCAAGTGTCAAGTTTATCCCCCCAGGTCTGTAGTGAGAGGCCTTAGCTACTCTACCAGCATACCCCTGAGCTAAGTAAATAATACCAGCACTTGTGTGCATTTGTACACCAGCCCCAGGGAAGATAAATAGCTTATTGTGCTCATACTGAAGGTCAGTGGGTTAAATACTGAGTAGCATCCCTCTTGCAGTCTGTGCGTAAATTATAGGAAACGTTTATGCATGTGATTAAATTCAACCCCAAAGAGCTTAAGAACACTCTTACACTGAGCACATTCCAGAGTATTTGCACAAATAGGAAAAATACCAAGCGTTGAAAGCATAATATCCGAAATGTGTTCATGTCTTGGGTTTATTGTGGGAAGTTAGCTGAGCCTGTGTGCTATTTCTAGCCAAACAAGATGTGAGTAAGGAATATAACTTACCTGGGGTCAGATGCTGCCTCCCATTAGATAAGAGTCTCTCTTTAGCGGTCTTGATTTTATTTTTTTGACTGAGTAGGGAATACAATATTCATCCAAAGGTATTTTACACCTTTTTAGAATAAGCCCCTCCCTCATCTTTTTTGATGTAGTCTAGTTAAAGAATTTGTCCATAGAGAAATGGTTGGAATAAAATTCTGGCATCAATTAAGATCTTATGTTCTAACCTATAAAAATGAGGTGAAGTATCTGAGCTGGAATGCAAAATCTGGAGAAAGTAGTAAGGTAGTTTCCGGTGCTATTTTTGTATTTCCTGAGGCTTGTGTCATTATGGGCTGCCTTATTACTATTCTCTTATATAAGATATGAAAATAACAGAGGGAAATTGCTTTTCCATTCTATTTCCTGAAGTCTAAAACACACCATTATTTCATCTTGCATTCAGATATCTCTGATATTTAAGTGCTGAAGATCCATATTAGTTGGATGCTTCATAACGTATGTCCATGTTCCTGAGACTTTGGTGGTGTATGTTCAGAGTTCCTTTGGAATATTTCTCTCCTTTCCATTGTTGTTCCTTTATTGTTTCTCTTGTTTCTATCAGTTAAGTCTTCTTTCTGCAACTAGCTTGTGTATTTTTGTTTTGCTTTTTTCTTTTTTTTAACTGTTTGTCCCTGAAGGTGGAATCTTGCTCAGGTTAGTCTGTGCAAATTGGTCAGGTGATGAAGCCCAGTGCAGTACAGTAGTAGTAAACCTACTGTGGTTTTGCAAGTGATTTAGCCACACTGTAGTATGCAGAACTGTTAGACTTGTAACATAGTAGCTTTTAAAAATCCTTTTCTTTGATTGAGTGTTCAACCCATTTGGCTTTGTTTTCATTGAGCTATTTGAAGGACAAGTGTGTAACCTTAGTCATAGTTCCTCAAGGCAGCTCTTACTAGGTCTTGGTATTGTTACTGATACACTGTGGATATTTTCTTTGCATTTTTACAGGTGTACAACATGTTTCAGCACCAAAGTCTTGGAATTAAAGTCAGCATTCGAGTGACCAAACTAGTCCTGCTTCGCAACCGTCCCGTGAGTTCCAACTCATTTTTACCCTGCTGTCATTGTACTGCAGCGGTCTCACAGGCTGTGCTGGGGTGGGAGGGGGAAGTGGGACATGTCTGGCCAGATGATCACAATTTGTAAGCAGTGCCTGCCACACTTCACTAGGCAGTACTTTAAAGAGGATCCTTTTATTTATCCTTCCCGGTAAATCTTTGTCTGCTTATAGTTGTGAACCAGTCCCAAGAGTTAACTGTTACAAAGATTAGAAGTTATATGGCTCTGCTATTGTATGTATAACTTCCAGACTTATGAGACTTTTGAATGGAGTCCTGTAGTAGAAGCTTATGACTGTGGCCAGCTCATGGATTTTTTTTCTGTAGATCAAATGACAGAAGGCAGTGTGGATTCCAAAGTCTGGCTCACCTGCTCAGATTAAGCTGGTTTTGCACTTTTGATTCTATCACATCCCTATCTTTCAGCCTTTGATTTTTTCATCAGAGGTTTAATGCTTTATGTAAAGACTGTGATATTTCTTCTTTCATACACCTTTTTTCTTTATTTTTTTTTTTCTTTCCAAAAGGCAAAGTTGTCTATTGGGCATCATGGAGAGAGATCTCTGGAGAGCTTTTGTCAGTGGCAAAATGAAGAATATGGTGGGGCAAAATACCTTGGGAACAACCAGGTTCCTGGCGCGAGGGATGACACCCCTCCTGTGGATGCTGCTGTGTTTGTAACCAGGTATAGTAAGGTCTGGTTTATCCATTTACTATAACCAATAATGGCCCATAGTCAATGATGGGTTTATCAGGTCTAGCAGTAATCTAATAAAAAGATCTGTTGATGATAGTATATTTGCTACATACTTTGTTCAGATGCCTGAGATGGAAGTGATTTGTCTTGTTTCTGTGTATACAAGGTCATGCAAAACCATCTCTCCTCTTGAATAAAGTATTGTCGCAGTCATTCTCACTACAGCATGTCATAGTCAGGATGCAGACAAGAGGTGGCTGTAGCACAGGTGAATAAGTGGAAAAAACAGGTGAGATTTTGAAGCATGAGCCCATGACCCCTTCCTCCTAGAAGAAAGCAGCTTGGAATGGAGAGTGCAGCTGCAAACAAGTGCTCTGTGTGTAATTAGGTATGAATCGATTGAAAAGTCTGAGAGGAGCAGTGTGGGGAGGTGGCAAGGGAATTACCTCCTGAAGAAAGTGAGAGATGAATACCATAAACTAAATTAATTTTCCTCTCTTTGCCCTAGGAAATAACCAGTTTAACACCCCTCTTCTATCACATCTAAGATAGAGAAGGGGTGTCATTCTTAATCTGTTTGAAAACTGCTGCATTTATTTTAGACCTGAAATAATCTGTATATGAATACTTTAGCAAATTTACTTGCAGCCCACAGCTCTGTACCTGTTGATGTATCAAGCACATCAGGGTATGGCCCAGATAAAGTAATCAAAAAGGGTGTTGTTCCTATTAACCTGTAGTTTTTTTTTCCTCTAACTTCACTATCTTCACTAGACCTTTTAAGTTGATTTCATACTTTAAGATCTGAATGAGTAGTGCTGTTATAGAAAGTATACGTCTCTGAATAATTAATGCAGGCACAAAAATATAGTGTAAGAAAGATGGATGCTGTATGTGCTAGAAAACACTGCTTCCTACCCCCTTCTTCCCAATTTGAGACAGGAAATGTCTGTACTGCAGTTTCATATTACTCCCCACTTTCACCTTTTTTCCTTCTGCCAAGGATGTAAGTAGAAATACACAGTTTTGCATAAACTGCCATTCTGATGGTAATGATCTATTGTGTTAATAGTTACACTGCAAACTGACTGTGGGGTTTTGGTGAGCGTTCTGTAAAATAGCTGGTGAGCAGGGCATGCGGCCAGCAAAGTTCCTAAGAATGCACCTTCACAGACATGTGTGCAGTTCCCTCAAATCCTTCTCTCTCCTCTGTATTCAGTGTAGTCCAACCAAGCACTTAAACAGATACTTAACATTTTAGACAGGGTGAGCAGTTCCTTTGAAGTCAATGGGCTGCACATCCTGGTTATAGTTAAGCATGTGCTTCATTGGATCAGGGCCTAAATAAATAACTTACATTTTTGTTAAACTCATCTGGGCATCCAGTTGTCCTGCATGACAAGCGAGGCATACAGAATCTCTTCTGATGTGCTCTAAGCACAGGGTGGAGGGAATGAGCAGAGCATTTCATCTGTGCAGTCTCTCTGTAGCTTATAGAATTGAATGCATAATGTCAGGCTAAATGAGTTGGACTCAGGCATCTGAGGAAGAATTGTAGAAAGAATTTGTAGGAGGACTTGTTCAATAGATTTGCAGGGGTTTGCAGTTAAAATAGCCTGAGAAGTACAGGTTTGGTCGGGTTAGAAACCAGATTCAGATTTTGGAAGGAATGTCAGGCCAGGGAGCACATTGCCATGCATAGGAGCAGCATTTGTCCTGTTCGATAGGCCAGCACTGTGTGCTTGTAGTCTTTTTCCTTGCTTTTGCTGTGTCTTGTCATCCTTAACCCCTCCTGCTTCTGCTGCATAGAGGATGCCGCATTGCTTGGAAGACTTCTGGCCCAGCAAGCTGATTCCTGTGTCAGTGAAATGAGGTTTTTTCTACTCTTGGCTTTGGAAGTGTGTGTCTGCGTGTGTGTCCCCCTGGACCCTCCCCAGACTGTACAGATGGACCAGTGGTAGAGGATATGGGAGCAACAGCATGTCCAGCACAAGCAATTGCGCCAGAAAAAGCAGAAGCTGAATTTTCAGCAGCTGCAGCTGCGTTAGGACTAGAAACAAGATTCTTTGGGGTCAACCTCTGAAGAAATCCCTCTGGTTCCAATCTGGCTGTGTTCATTTGAAACTCCAAGGCATGCCTGCCTTTTGAAACTTCACCTCTAACTGATGGTCCCCGTGTACTAATTAGTATGAAAAAGTAGATGACCTAGGTGGCAAATATCCCTCTTGTGGGATTTTAATAGTATCCACCTGATTGTGTTCCAGTACGAGGCATCCTATGGCTGTGAAATAAGATATACCATTGTCCAGGTCAGTAAATAAATGACACAGTGGGAATAATCTGTTAGAACCCTGAAGGTCTGAGTACAGTGTTGTGTTCTCTATAATCATGAAACTTTTCTTGTTCAAATTCTGGTTTTTGGACTTGTAGAAATTCATATCTGTGGCATCTATCTATGGATAATGTACTGCGTGTTTCAATGGGCAGCTGCCCAGAATAACTTCTGTCTGCAGAATCTGTATGAGTGATCTCAGAAGCATGTCTCATTTGAAACACATTCCTCCTCTTGATCTTCTGTCTTTTGCATTGTGTAGGAAATATTCAGATGTACTGACATCCTCCCCTCCTGTTCAGGACACTTGTTAGGCTATAGGTGACATAAAGAATGACACTACACTGCTGGGAACAGAATTCAAAGTTGTCATTAAACAAAAACTTGAGGTTTTTTTCTGACATACTGCTGTAGTTACTCCATTTGCAGCCTGCTCCTCACTTCCACATTTCTCCATCCCTCTGCCTCCCCATTAACTGGCCAAGTCAAGCAATTCAATGTGCATCAAGGAAAATGGGCACATAATGCTACTAAATACATACATGGATGTGCAAAGGGCTTTTTAACAGGTTTTTGACTGTAGCAGTTTCTTCTGTCCTTTAGCTTTTTGACCCTGCAGGGTTAAACTATTCAAAAGGCATCATTTGAAGGATGCTGGGAAGTGGCCACTAAACAGAATATTTCTTATTCGTGTTGCACAGTTCAACTACTGTCCTCCTTTCTTACAGGAAGGACTTGAATTGCAGAATTTAGCTTAGCACACTTAGGTATTTTTTTCCAGTTCATGGGAGCCAGATGGAAGAGTGACTGCAGGAGGAGTTTGAGCTCTTTTCTAGCTACTTTTATTGAACAAAACAACTGATTTGTTGTCATTTCTTTAGAAGAATTGTTTGTCTGTAAATGGATATGTTCTGCACAGTATCAGAAGTGATAATGACCTAGAATTTCACAGGTCACTGGAAGATGAGAACACATGTCCTGCTTGACTCAGTCAGTGGCTAAAAGTAAATTTCCTTCACAGCTACAGTGTGGGATTTCAGTATACTATCCAGGACTCAGTGTGATAAGGTCAGATTTTGGATTTGAACTGCAGCTCCTGGAGTAAGAGTTTTATTCCAACATAGCTCTATAAAAGATTCTGCTGACAAAACTGTGATGAGACCTCTGCACATGCAATGGATATTGAGCTATCTTTTTGATATCCTGGGAATACCATTGTAGTATCATTCATGTCAAGCTCTCACTTGAAAAATATAGATGCAGTCAAGCTCAAAAATGGTTCAGAGCAAGACCTGTGACTGAAACCTTTTTAAAAGTGCTTTCAGTGCTGTGATGGGACTGTCTTACCCATGGCTGTGACTGACCCACAGGTGTGACAGATCTTTCTAAGTGGCTTTTCAGTCCTTGGCTCCCCTCTGATGATCAGGAAAGGACTGTAGGAGTTTCAGTGTATAAGCTTCATGATGGGGGGGTGCTTACCTTTGGAAGAAGACCGAGAGCCACCAAGCTTAGTTGTGACAGAAGATTTGGATGTGCTTTTCTGTTTGGCCACAGAGTTTTGGAGTAAAATGTTTACCGCAAGTCTGGAGGGTATAAAGTGTAATATTTTGGTAGAAGATCTTTGAACAGAAGGGTGGTGTCTCCTGGGCTTACATTTATGACAGTTTAAAGGATGGGCCTAGAAGTTTTCATACTTGCAGGCCCACATGCAGTGAATTGGGCAGCTGTGTTCAGCTCTTCTTGCTGACCTGTTTCAAGTCCTTCCCTGACCAGACAGCACCACAGCACTCTCTTTACAAACGAGGATTGTTCTACTCCTGTAGGAGAGTCTGCAAGTTTTGCTGGATCATTTACAAGACCCTTCATTTTATGGCATGGTGGTAATTTCTCTAGGGAGCTGCCTGAAAGTGCCAGACACCTTTCTGTGTAGAACAAGAGTGCAAGGAGCAAAAGTGCTGTGCTTTATTTGCAGAGCTGGCCAGCCCCTGAAGAGAGATGCTTTTCTAGCGGTGGCCTCCTGCCATCTACTAATAGTTCAGCTATCTGTTGTCACAAGAAAAGCATCTGTTTGATTTACCAGTTTATATAATAATAAGACCTTAAATAAACCTCCCTCAAGTTGGCTCTGGGAACTCAAGCAGGCGCTGCTTGTGCCAGCTCCGTCAGGAGACTGTCATTAGTCTTCTTTGGAAAGGCTGGAATGCCAAGGTGTCGAGACACAGTAAGGCTGTGGTGAAAAATGAAAGCTGGGGCCGGTGTGTGGTTGTAGCTTCCGATTTTGTTTTATTCCTGTCTGATTTTTTTAAACACTTTGGTGGTCGTTATGGTTTTTCTGCACTGAAGCATGGTTAGTTTTCAATGTCTGCTTAACAAGAGCTGGTCATAGTTGTTTCTCTTCTTCCAAGCCCTTGACAACTTGATTTGTGACTTTCAAAAGAGTTTGATGTGAAGGGTTTGGGTTCATCAGCCAGTCCTGGGCATTATATCCCTTTTCCTATAAACTCTACTTTCATATTTTTCTTCAAGAAAATAGTATTTTAAATCGCTCTCTATTTTTATCTTTAAGGATTTATCTTTCTCTAAGTATTATCTTTCTCAAAGTATTTTTAATCTTCTCCCTGCCAAACTCTTAAAATCCCACTGAGGTCTCAGGCATTTCAAATGACACACTCCAAATGTGCTAATATGATTCTCTCACTAGCCTCCCCACAGGGTGAGGAAAGCCGTAATGATAAAGATTATGGTTCCTCAGCTTCCTTTGGGTTAAGGAGTTTCTGAAACGTTTTAGCACATGTGGTGCTTTTCTCCAGCTCCTCTTCGTAGCGGATAGCACTGCAAAGCAGGTCCAGTGAACACAGCTCCTGAAAGTTTAGGTCTAAGTACTTACTGAAATGTATTCAAACCGTTAATCTAGCTATAAAATTCTTTTCCTCCCACACCTGTTGTTATGTCATGAGGAATCTCATTTAGAAAAACTTCTTACATCAAGTGTCATTACTTAGATGGTGGGCTTCAAGGCTTTTTATTCTGTTTCTGTTTAACACAGCTCCAGGGATCCCTGCTTGGTTTGTGGGTGCCAGTGGCATGTGTAATATCTCTTCCTGCCTTGATCTGGGGAGACTGGATGAGATGTGGGGGATTAACTGAGACCAAATGAAGTCTCTGGAACCCTTCTGTTGAATTCAAATCATAAAATGCCAAATCTGACTGTACTAAGTTATGCTGAAGCCAGTTCATCTAGGTGTTACCTGGCAAATCTTTAAATTCTCTTTATTCTTCCTTGTCAGCATCTGTCTTTCTCTGCTTAGTTCAGCTTCTTTTGTGTCCTCTTCTATTCCAGCGGAAGAAAAAATAAAACCCAAAGAACTGAGAATTTCTCAATAGACATGATCAGTTCTTTGTCTTCAGGCAGTGTCCTTATATATCTCCTCTGCCAACTTTTGATGGTGCTATTGCATCACAGGGTGTCTGCTCCTTTTTGTTACATAGTTCTTCTGTGAAAATACGAGGCTCAGTTTTAATCCAGCTGCTGAAGAAGTCTGACATCATAGAGTAAGACAGTACTCTTACATGCTAAATCTTAAGTCTCTTAATTTGGACTGTAGTGTATGGACCTCATATAATTGCTGTAATCTTGCAGTAGCAATCAGTGTGCAGTATCTGTGCAGTATCTTGCAGTATCTGTGTTACCATCACATAGACTACACAGCAATTTAAAAAAAAAACCCCAAACCTCAACACCCATGATATGTGAGTCATGCATCACTGCTTTTTCCTAGTCTGCAGTCTGGAGACACAGGATACATTTCACTTCTGTTCTGTTTTTCTTTCTAGGACAGATTTCTGCGTACACAAAGACGAGCCTTGTGACACTGTGGGTAAGTCAAAGAAGTAGGGGAGAGTATTTCCATAGCCACCTCTATGCTAAGAGGAACTTTCTGGGCAACCTTTCATTCTTTGGTTTGCTGTAATGTTGCTTTTGTTATTCTGTATACCTTTGTGATGCAAATATAGATTACTTGAGCAAGATATGAACTGTAAATAAGCCATTAAATATTAACCCTTCGAAGCACTGGAGGTCTCTGGGTTCAGGAGTAATCTTAAGTCTTAAATCTGCTTCTTTCCAGCAGATAAGAATCAGATTATTGGAGATCAGGAAACTGTCTTTTGCTGTGTCTACCTATGTAATGCTCCTTTCAGTGCTCTCACCTAAACCAAGAATTTGCTGACTAATGAATTTGATTCCTATTGTAAGAACCTGTGTAACACCCCCAGATCAAACTTACGCTCAGACACAGGAGAAGAATACCTCATTGTAGGAAAGCCAAGTTAAATCTTCTCTTCTGTCTCCTACTCCTCCTACTTCCTAAATGCCTTTAATCTTATCCAAACCCTGGATACACAGGGTCCTTACATCCCTCACATTAAATACATTGCTTATTTATTTATTTAACTGAGGTAGCAGTAGCCTTCACTGTATCTGTTCTGGTATTTTTTTTAATCACCACAGTAGCAGCAGTGTTTGGAGGCATAGCTCAACATCCTCTCTCTGATGATTGCATGGGTTTTTTAGACTTGCCTCAGTCAAGTGGCCCCTTATCCTACATTCTGTGTAAACTTGGAATGGATCCTGATTTTCAGCTGATCTTACACTCCTGTGTTCAGAGACACTCGCAGACTAGTGGTTGCTATGCTGACAATAGTGGATGATGAAGAGCATGAAGTGCCTTCACCAGGAACTCTGACACTACCTACAGAAGTCTCACCTCAGAATGAAGGTCCTTCCTTGATCAAGTGAAGGGAGGAAATAAATAGCTGAAAGATGTTTTTTCAAACAAATGAACAAGGACTGGCTTCCATGTCTAAGTTTTCTTTCCAGTCAGAATCCCTCACAATGCATTTATTCTGTGCCCAATGGAAAACACACTTCCACTGAGGGATGTTTGCACACTGCCTACCTGCATCTGGAGGTGGCTGTGGTAAGATACAATAAAGAAGTAAAAAAAAAAACCCCACTTTTTTTAAAAAAAGAGAAGCTGATGGAAGACACGTGCTGACTAAGGTCAGAGCTCTTTCCATTTTTAAATACAGTATTGCTGAAGGTCTCTATTCAGAGAATTCTATTACCACAGACAGAATAACTAAGGAAATATTTTTGTGACTTCTTTTCTGTTGTTACAATACCCAAGTACTTTCTTGTGCTGTCACTTGCTGCAGGCTGTGGCTGCAGTGGAGAAAGTGGAAGACCAGAGCAATAAAGATGAAACTCATTTGTTACTCTTTCCAGCATAGTTTTCCCAAGAGATTTAGAAGGTGAATGTTCTTGGGACAAGACGAGTCTCGCCTCTTTGCTCTCCTCAATCCTACTTCTTCTTCCTTCTCCCCTTATGGTTTCATTATGTGGCAGCAAAGCAGTGTTATCTTCACTTACGTGTTTTCTGTGCCCCGCTGTTTCTGTTGTCTGAACCTGGAGGCAGCGTGCCCCATCCCTGAGTACAGATGAAATCCTCCATCATATGATACCATCTTTTCTTAGGTAATGCTGAAATAAGTCAATATTTCAATAGCATCAATTTTCAAGCATCAATGCCTGTACCCAACTTGGTGAGTTACTGTAGTAATTTCAAATTGCCTACAGTTTAGGCCCTTGTTTCTGTGCTGTATATGCTAGCAGCATATTTTGAAAGATTTCTTCAAAACTGTAAACTGAGGAACTATTCTGGTAGGGCTGCAGTCTGAATGAAGTTCACCCAAGTTATACTGCACTCTGATATCTTACCTGTCCCTGCCTTGAGAAATACTTATGCTTAGTGGCTGGAGGTAGAGCATGGAAAAGATAAACAATTCCTGCAGTCATCAGGTTGCTGAGGAATTATGCAGTGGTGCAGTATGAAACTGGAATGCTGGATTTTGATGGATTCCTATCCATAAAACAGATGTGTCGTGTTTTGGACTTCTTGTGTGTGTTCTGAACCAATAGTATAGTACCTGATAATCATGGACAGTGTGCTTGATGCCCTGAATATATCATATACTTGTGATTTATATAGCTATCCGTGCCTTCTGTGGATTGATATAGCACTGTATTAGCTTCATTCCCCTTTCTCCACCAAAAGTGGTGTGTTGGTGATAAAACTATGTCATTTTACTTTGCTGATGAAAGTTAGCTAATGTGTAATCCGTTCATAGTACAGCTGTTAGACTGGAAGGGAATTTAGCCTGGTTGTGTCATCTGCACACATGTCACAGCAGACGAGGAATAAATTAAGGAATGTACTTCAGTGGCATGCAACTGGCTTGAGAAAGTGGTTAGTGTCAGTAGTACCAAATGAACTGTGTGAACGATTCTTCAGTTTTCCTCCATAGTCAGAACAGGGGAAAATAAGTGTCAGTTGTAGAGAAGTAGGATTTTAATAGCTGCCATTCCCTGCCCTGTATACATGGGTTATAGAAGTAGTGATGTAGCATGCCATCTACATGGGCTTAGTACGTGTGCAACAGTCGCAGTAGGCTGATGCCCACTGGTATACGATACTGGCTGATGAAAAACTATGTTGATATTTCAGCTGTCTCGGTTGTTGCCAGATTCCTATTCCTCATTCCAGCTCCCAGATAGTCCCCTCCAAATTAGCAAGACTGCCTGTGAAAGGAAGAAACTAGTCCAAAGAGTGGTACTGGATTTGGTCTTGACAGTGATGCTGAGGTTATACCACTCCACGATATCCTCTGCAACAGTGACTGACTTTCATTTCTTCCCGTATACTTTGCTTTTATACATGAAGAATGTGGCTTCAGCAGATGCATATGTGGTTTTATACCTGCTTATGGAGGAAGTTGACCATTGCAATGTGGAGCACTGCTGTCTTGTAAGGGAAAAAACATCTTTCTGGTGAGCAGGCACTTTCCTAAACTAGGAGACTGAGGCTACTGCTCTATATAAGGCAGAGAATCTGGACTCTCAACTCCTAATTTCTATTCCCAGCTCTGGCATTGACTCATTGTGTGACATTTGGCAAGTCAGTTAGTTACATTCTGAATGCTTCTGTCTACCTCTATGAAATGAGGCTTTTGAGTGCAAAGCTACAGGAGATTGCATGGCTTAAGAAGTTCTCAGTGTGATGTCCTTGAGCATATGATGCAATACAAGCCCATAATCTAACATTTCTTAGTCATGTTTAAAAGACAATAAATAATCTGTGAGATTATATGTACAGAATTAAGAGGATTAAGAGTGCTGTAGGTAACAGGGTTTTGAGTGACAGTGCCTTGATTTTTCTTACGTTGTGAAACATACGGAAGCAAAACTTTCCCCAGTGGAAGTATTGGGGCCCAGTTGTTGTTTGGAAGTGCTATTATAAAGTTTAAATGTTGTATAAGAGGTGTTCATTCGTGCTCAAAAGGATCCATATTGAAAAACCTGTCTGGAATCTCTGCCTGCCATGCAGACACAGAGAGAAAACAGCGGCAGGAGGCTTGTATTTGTATTCTGGCAGGGGCCCCTCACTGAAACCAGTTGCTTTGGGGACTTCGTTCAAATTTTCTTGGCCCAGCTGCCCGGGTAGTGTGGAAGGTTACATAATGGCTGACACAAGCTCAAAAATGGTGCAAATATGTAGGTATGTCTTGGGGGGTGATGCCCCACTGGCCACATCAAGAAACAGAACCACATTTGTTTAAAGAATAGTTTGTTAATGCTCGTTGCCCCACTTGGTTGTGTAAGTTAACCCTATGGAGACATGAATTTGAGAGGTGGACAAGAAGGAAAATGATCTGCCTGTGTGCAATACACTCCCAACAGTTGTGTTTCCACAGCCTCAGTGGGTGGGACTGCAGATAGCTCTGTGATTTGAGCAGGGAAGCTTTGTGCACCACAGCCTTGTCACACGCCGGTCAAAAAGTTTGCAGGCTGCTGCTGCTGCTGCTTTCGACTCATCTCTCGTGATGTGACTCTTCCCAGGTCTGCCGTTTCCTGCAGAAAAATCTTTGTTCCAATTGAGCTGCCTCTAAGCCAGCCAAATTGAGAGTTTAACGTCTAGCTATTAATATCAGGCTGCAGCTTGGAGCCTTGAGCGCTGTCAGAATCCAACCTTTCTGTGACATAAGCAGATTGAGAATGCCCCTTTCGTTCAGTATTTCCACTGCTAGTGCCAAATAAGCAGCTTTACGGTTAGTTAGGAATGATCCTGCATATTTCAAGGCAAAGCTTGGCCTTGATTCCTCAGTGTACATGTTACCCCAGATCCAAGCTGAAACTTCCCTGTGTTCAGCTAATAATAAAAATGGGGGCAGTGTGGAATTGGGAAATGGAAAATGAGAATGTGTCTTAAATATCCTTAAATTGCCCTGGTTAAAAATGTCTTTACCTCTGCTGCAGTCACATGTGCTTTTCTGCGGCTTGATGTCGGGGAAGAGAAAGCAGAGCATAGCGTATATGCTGCAGATGGGCAGATTTAGTTGAAGGAGTAGCTGCCTGGAGAAAACTGAGCATCAGAGTGAGGTGATTGAGAAACACAGTTTTCCAGACTGTTTCCACACGTGAATCAATGTTTTGTGAAAAACATTCCCATCTCCTGGCTGGCTTTAATTAAAGGGCTCAAAGATAATTTACTGAGAGTCCTGAAGATTAGAGATCCTTCTGTAATTTGTGTAATTTTATTCTAGAGTCTTCAAAACACTGATACATGAATGGGGAAATCAGGTTTTGGTTTTGCCCCTGTGCCTCTGGGTGACTGCACACATGACAGACATCCTTCTGCTGTACCAGTGTGTTCATACAGCCCTTTCCTTCTTTCAAAAGTGTAGAGAGCGATGGGTGAAGGGTGCTATCATGGAGAGCTGCATGCTGTGGTGCTGCTACATAATTCCCGTCCTTTGTGGCTATACCCCACTCTCTTCTTAAGAGTTTATCATGCTAAAGTGTTTCAAAATATGTCCAGGTTTTGCAAATGAGACATTTGTTTTATGTCTCCAAGTAGATTTCATGCTTTTTTAATTCCATGTATAAAATCTGAATAAAGAACTGCAGGTTTTTACCTTTTCCTTGGCCGTTTGCTTGCACAGTCAGGTGGCCTCTGGTTGGTCCCACCTACACTGTGTACTGTTCATTTTAATCTCCTTCCCTGTGTAATATTGATTCCAGTCCCCTAGCAGTGTCACAACAGAGAATTAATCCCCAAGGAAAGGGAAAAGCCTAGCTGGTTTGCTGTGAGTGGAAAAGAAAAGGAATTCTCACATTAAAACATTTTCCATAGTGGTTCGTGTTGAATGTTTCTGTATATTCCAGGGCGGGTTTTTATTTGATGCCAGAATAAATAGAAATACCTGCTGCTTAAAACAATTCATTAGAGAAGCAGTGCCTGGCTTCAGAAAAGCCTTGCTGGGACTGCCCTTCAGACCAAAATCAAGCACAATTCAATGCATTAAAGTGAACATACTGTAGGTTAAAATGTCCCTTAAAGAAACACTGTCAGGTTGATTTGGCATTTGTGAAAGAAAGGGACCTTGCAGCCCTGCAAATTTTTAGGTCACCGGTGTCTGTGTAGGGCAATGGAGACTCAGGCTGCTGGCTTTATAAAACCAAAGGCAGCCATGGTACTGTGCAGTGGAAGACTTTTTCCCTTGCCTTTTGGTTGCTAGGGAATAAATACTCGGCTGCACAACCCAGACGGTGCAGAACTGTGCTATTGGGCATATTCATCACTACCATCCCTCAGGCCCCACCCTACCCACAACAGCCTTCCAATTTCTTTTCACCAGCTAGCAATCTCTCCTCTTCCAAATTCCCGCTAAAAATTTCTGTGCCAACTGAGTGTAATATAAGATTGCATAAACGTTAATAGAAGCACTGGGATGAGCACAGCCACTGAAGTAATGAGGAATTCCTGCTGGCGTAACCCTTGCTCTTCCTTACTTCAGTGTCCTGTGTGTGCTTTTCCTTCTTTCTTGTTTCAGGAATGTGGCTTCAGCTAGGCTGCTCACAGCTAAAGACCAGAGGAAAATCCTGCTTAGGCTGAACTCAGTGAGAGTTTAGTTTTTTTAGTGATGTTAGCAAGGTTGGGATCCTCCTGTTCTTATATACTGAGATGTGCAGCCACCATCCTTTGGGCCTCTGTCAAAAATCTGGCTGAGGTTTGTTTTCTAGAGAGACCAGTAGGTTTGGGGTACCTGCAACATCTTTGGAAAACGCGATATCCTGAGGATGGTCCTTTGTACATTCTGACAGTCCATTGGTGTATCTATTAAGCTGTCTAATTTGAGCATCCAAAATCACTGAAATGTTTACAAATCTTGCAAAGAAACAATGTGAGAGCCAGAAAACAAGATCCGGTAGAAACCACAGTGAAGCTGACCAGTCTACTTTTGGAAAGAAGTAAAACAGAAAATACAAACAAAGGCCATATAAACACAATCTATTCCCCTCCATCCAGTCTGTAAACATTTTTTTTTTAAAAACCAGCATGCCATTTTTAACAAACTGCACATTTACTGTTAAATGTGGCAACTTTCTCATTGTTTTATATGAAAACTTCCAATGTGTGCAATGTATTCAGTTGAATGAAATGCTGATATGAATTTACAGAGACTTTTTTTCTTGTTATGGAAAGTAGAGCATTTAAATTTCATTTGCCTTTGGGTTTGTTTTGCAGCTCAGTAGTCCTCTTTAGGTTTGGATCTATTCTTTCCGTATAATAAGGGCAGTGGTGGATTCTTAGCTGAAAAATGACTGTCTTTCTGCTGTAGCCAAGTGCAGGATACTGTCCTTAGTTCAAGATTATATGGTCCCATCATAAAGTCTTTTCATGGAAAAGAGGTGATTGGTCAGTTCTGTTCTTAAAATTTACTAATCAGTGAGTGCTATTGATTGAATTTCTAGTTATCTCAACATTTTTCTTCATCTTCTCTCTGTTGCTTCATGTCATGGGGGCAAGAATTAACCTGCATAATTAAAATAAATGAACACATTTAGTGGAGGGAGAGTTAGTGACAGGTTGTACGTTTGTCATTGTTCCTTCTTCCATGTTTCCAGTCCCTGGCTCTGAAGCATCATAGACCTTGGTGCTCTCACAATTAACCCCCTTCCCTTGCCTTTTTACTAAGGGTCTGTTTCTTTTTGGTGGTAGTTCAGAGCTCTTAGAAGTTCTTGCTCAATTTTGTTCCTTCGTCTTCTCTTTGTTCATCTGGGCCTGGACACCAAGAGGCTCCTCTCCCCAGAGAGGTCTGGATGGTCTGTCTTCCATCACGCTAACCGCATGGCTTGCCCACTGAGGTCATGGAATTTCCCTACGTTTACTACACTTTGTTCTTCATAAACCTCCAGCAGTTCCTTATTAGTTCTCCTCCATACATCATTCTCCTTTTGTAGCCCCAAAATGTGTTTCAAGCACTTTTATTTTCCGATTATTTATCTGTCTGCCTGTCTTCTTAGTAAGCACCCATCCCACAAGATAAAACAATAGGCCTCACAGTGGTGGTGTATGTTTGAAGCTAGCTTGTTCTCAGTAATTTGGAACTAAACACTGTCAGTGGGGAGGAATAACACACTTCCTGCTCTGTACCTGGCCCTTCATTTCCTCCACCACCAAACTGCTATAGGTAATTAATGCTCACAGATATTTAAGTTGGCTTGCTGAAATACATGCATAGTCTTTGTCAACTGCAAGGCAGCATGTCTAAAATCATCTCATCAGCTTACCCCACTGCTTTTCTTTGTTAGCCTATCTTTGCTGATCTTGTCTCTTGTTTTACTTGTCGCTCACTCAAACCCTCCAGTCAGGCTTTATGCCAGAGCTTTTGTCTTCCTTACTGGGACTCACCCCAAAGGAGATGGAGGACATTTAAGCTCATCTTAACTTACAAGCTTTATAGTCTCCCATGGTTTGATTAATGGTTCATGGTAATGTGTTTTGGTAAATACAAGCAAACGACTGTCTCAAATGCTATGGAAAGGAATCATAGTATTCCTTTACCAGGCAACTTATTTCTGAGTAAATACCCTTCAGGGCATCACATCTCATCACTGTTCAAGGTGAGTGTGGATTACTATTTGAATGAAAGAGATCTTTGGAAAAATCACTGGCTACAAGAATTGTGTTATGGTACTTTACCATCAGGCATCTAGGACTCCAAACCAAATCCTAGCCTGATGTCAAACTGGTGTGTAACTAAGTGTCTTTCTGTTGCCTTTATTAAAAGGAGGATGTCAGGAGGGAAAATATTTGCTATGACTTTGTTGATATTTATTCAGATCCTCTAACTTTATTCTTCATTTCAGCTCGGTGTCAGAACTCACTCCACGTGCTAAATCACTGTGCAGTTTGACTGGTGCAGGTGCAAACATGTACTGCATTCCACTCTGGGGCCATTTATGTCTGTGTGAAATGATATAGACATGTACACAAAGCACCTGGGAATTTTGGTCTTCTAGCTTAAAGGGCAGATACCTGCATAAGATGTTCCCTTCCCCTTCCTTTGGCTCTTGGACGTGCAATCATTGTGGGGAAAAAGTAACTCCTTGTTACTTTTCCCAATGAATTTACATGTTAGTGTCCCTCAGAAGAAATACAGTAGATCTTCTTGCTAGCTTGGAGTAAAAAAATAATCAAACCCATAATTTTTTTATGTTTCTTTTTCTATTTTTTTTTTGTGACAGGCAGTTCTTATGCTTTTGGTTCACCTGAATGTATTATGCTAGAAATTCTAAATTACAGTTTTATCTCCTCAACAGTTTCCTGCCTGGATTATTTTCTAAATTACAGATGATTTGTAGGACACTGCCTAAGAACCAAGGCTTTGCTTAGGGCTAAATACTATTTAATCAGGATTTAAAGAAATCTCTGCTGTTTATCTCTGAAAGTGGTCAGTGTGTTTGCAAACAGACAAGCTGAAGGCAGAAGCCTAATTGATGTCCAGCTAAGCACACACGGCCAAACAACTGTCAAGAAAAGCTCTGGAACTGCTCCTTGCTACTGTGTGTGTGTGTGTGTGAAGCTGAGAAGCCTTTGAGGCAGACATGAGCAGAACAATCTTGTTATGTTAGGTCTGTGGACAGCCCAGTTCTGTCTTTTGGGGTTATGTTCTTTCTGCTGTTGTCTCTGGCCTCATCCATGTAAACGGAGACTTGCAGACTGCAGATCTTATATGCTTTCTGTGCCACTCCACCAGCTTCACACCTCAGCTCCATCATTTCTCCTTACTGAGGATTTCTTTCTTGAAGGGATTCTTGCAAGAAAGAATATTAAACAAATAAAATAATCTCTTCTGCTTTCATAGCTCATCTTCCTTCCTTCTTTCTCTTTTATAATGCAGAAAGAGAAATAATATTTATTTTCTACAGTGTCAGACTTGCTGTCAGTACACTATAAATAACCCATCACTTGCTATTGTTATCTGTGCTAGAAATGCCAACCCCAAACCTTCTGCAGCAGAAAGCAGGATTTTCTGTTGTGATGCACTTTCAGACCAGGTGGGCAGGGAAAACATGTGAGTCATAAAAGCATTTGCTCATTGTTTCTTATCAAAGAGCAGGGAACAGATTTTGCTCCTCCTGTCATCCAACCTGGTGCCTCACCTGTTCCTTCATGGTCCCTCCCAGACAGATCTGTGCCATTAAACTATGCATTGGGGCCTTTTTTTTTATTTTTAATTTTACTTCCTTTGTAAGAAAGGATTTCTTGAGAGGAGAAGGAAATGAATTTGTAAATAGGGCTTTTTCCTCAGTGAAATTCAGAGCCCTTTACCAAAGAGATCATAACTGTTATCCCTGTTGTGCTGAGTGAGGAAATGAAGCCTAGAGATATGAAGGGACATGCCAAAGGACAGAGCTGGCTGGGGGCTAAGCCACAGCTCTTGAGTCTCAGTCCAGACCCCTCAGCTGGAGGCCATGCTACCTCTTCTCAGGCTTTCCCAGTGGAAGTTCTTTGGACAGCAGCCAGTTCATCAGGTCAGTAAAATAATGATTCAACCCTACAAACAGAGGTTTGTATTTTTCCTTCCACTGCCCAGGTCTTTATTTTTTGCCTCTGTTTACACCTTCCAGCCTGCTCAGTTCACTGCAGGCTGCAGCAACACACTATTTAAGAAAGCTGATGCATTTATATTTGAGAAACCTCTGAGGTTTTTCTTCTTCTCCTGTCAGACATAGATGGCTTTCATCCAGTTCACTGCTTTACAGTGCCTTTATCCTTTGCTGGCTTGAAAACATTTCAGATAGTTTCTATTGTTTTATAGACCCTGTAGCTAAAAACCCAAGCTGTGTAAAAACATCTGTCCATAGCTGTGCAATAGGCTACAGACACGTAGGGTAATAAGGCATGATTGTATTCGTTGTAGTGTTTGCTCCACTGGATAATCAAATAGAAGCATTCCAGTTGCACACAGGATATGTAAGAGTAAAGGAAGGAAATGAAGGACAGTTGCCTACTGTATTTTTACATTTCTTTGTCTTTCAGCTGCCAAGACTAAATGCAATTTTGAGAGAAAGTTTTAAATAACGTAGAGATGAGATTTTACTAGTGATAACCAAAAAGCCAGTGCTGGAAAGTATGCATAAAACTCCTCCCCTCCCCATCCCCAAGAAGAAAGCTTGACCTGTATTGATTTTCTTTTATTATTTTTGTTTGTTTGTTTGCAACTTTGGTTAACAACCTGGTAACACATCCTAGTATAATACCAAACCTATTTTACACCGTGGCTGGTCCTGGAAGGGTTTTGCTGCACCAAGTGTACTCAATAGATTGAAAGTCAGTTTAAGTCCTTGGAATGTTGGTTTTTATTTAACAATTCTCCCACTTCTACTGCCCAGCACAAGCTTCCAGGTCTTGTTATGATTGTGCTACACATAATGCAAATAGGAATTGGGCACGTAACAGGACTTTGCACCACTGAAAGTCTTCCCTGTGTTTCTCCAGCATGATGAACATGCAGTAGGAAGCAGGCTCCAGCTACGATCCAGTAAAAGCTCATTTGTGTAAATGTTAATAGTAGGTACTGTGGGAGAGGAGATGAGGTTTTGAGCTGACCCAAGGATGCACAGACCATGGTTTGCCATCATGAATGGGAGAAGCTCCTTTGCTTTGTTAACAAAACTGGCATTTTACAGGCCCTGAGTGCATCCTTGGCCATCCTGGGAGTTTGGCTGCCTGGGCTAACTTGGGTTATGGGTCAGGTGCCCAGCTTTAAGGCAAGCACTTCAAGAAAACTCTGCTGAGAATCAATCTGCTTGCCCTGCTTGGGTACAATGGGACTGCCTCTACTTACCTTATTGTGCTGGACTTCATCTCTCATTCCCTTCTGGAGCAGCATCTGCCTTACCTACTCCCTGAGAGCAAACTCTAGAGAGGGACGATGCAGGAAACTGGTCATAATCCCATCAGCTGATTCTTGTACTATACAGGAGACTGTGTCCAGAGATAAAATGGTAACTTCATAATTTCCTCAGAATTTATGTCTTTGGGATAATTTTGGTCATCTTTTGGCCTTACCTTAGAACATCTGGTGTGGAGATAATGCTCAGCTAAGGATTGGCCTGCTGAATCAGCAAATTTCACATTTCTCTCTTCAGTGTCCAGAAAATACAGAACAATTCTTTTAACCTCATTTCTTGGGAAAGTTTAAATGGGTAGAGGTGAGCAAACAGGCCAAACAGATAAAAAGAGATAAAAGAAAGCCAACATGGTTTCTAGGAAAGGAAGCAAGATCATGGCTCAGTGACTTGTTGGAATTCTTGAAGGGTTTTCCTGCCAGAACAGACAAGGAGAAGGGGGAGATGCAGTGGGCTTCATATTCCTAGCTTTTTTCTAAAGGCTTATGATGGAGTTTCATTGAGTACTTATTTTCAGAAGTTTGTGGTCATGGAACATGAGAAATAACATGTTTCAGTGGCCTGAAGAGTGTGTAGGAAAAAGTACTGATAAAAGGTCCATTATACTTCTGCCAATTCAAAATGTTTAGTCAAATCCCGCAGGGAACAAAGGTTGCCTCTGGCCCTGTGTGTTTTGAGAAACAGATAGGCTGGTGAGGTCCAAAATACCATTTTGCAGTTTTGCACATGCTAGGGAGAGAGGAGGTATTAATAATCAACAATGCTGGTATACAGGGAAAGATTCAGGCTTTGTAGGATCTTTTGGCTTTGCAGCTGTCTTGCAGATTGCCTGGGTTTCTAGCTGGGAAATCACACTGATCTTCATTAACCCTGAGTGAATACAGCGTGGCACTTGTGACCAGTACCTCTGGTAGGCTTAACTTTTAGTTTTCAGTTTCAGCAGGTATTTCTTTTGAAGTGGTATATGATTCTCTGGGTTGGGATACAGACTAGTGAGAAATTGGTCCTCTTGCTTTGTTTATTTTTGCTTCCTGGTTAGATTGATGCAAAAATATGTGAATATATCCATATATGTGCACGTTTGTAGGTCTGTATCCATTTGTGTGAATGGATGCATCTTTTGATCATGCCCATTCTGGGAAAAAAAAAAAGCTGTTTCTAAATATATGGCTGAGTGATTTGAATTTTATATCCCTGAATTTGACCAGATCTTCCTTGTAGAAAATACTGGGGTTTCCTTAGCAAGGTTTTGCCAATTTAGACAGAAAAGTGACTGCAGGAGATGGTGAAATTGTAGCCTAATTCCCACTGAAATCATAGAATCATAGACTCTTACAGGTTGCAGAAGACCTCTTAAGATCTGATGCCTCGGAAAGCTGGAATCGAAACTCACCAGCCTTGGTGACTATTAAGCAGGGATCCTTTATTGCAGCGCTGGGCACACAGGGGATCGATTGCTCCTCCAAATGTGTGTGCCCATTAAAGCCAAATTTCTCATATTTATACAGATTAATTATACCTATTCATTATAATTTCTAAGAAAAGGCAGGATTATGCAAACTATTTCCAGGAAGTCATTTACATTAACTCCTCCCAGCTAGAGCATGCTCAGTGACACTCAGGGGGTCTTCCGGTGGTCTCCAGGGATGAAGGCTGGACGTCTTCCTCTCTCTCAGCGCATGCTCTTTACGGTTTTCTCCATGCTTATCTGGGCTCCCAACACCTGCACCGAGTAGTTTTTCACTGAAAACAAGATATACTCTGTCTCTTAATTGGTCGTTAGTCTCATTATTTACGACTCCTCCATCTCCTACTTCCTCTGGTTTCAAGGCTGTTGCACTATTATGGTTAAGTTTTGTAGCTGCTTTCATGAAACAGCTGATGTGATCACAGCCAAATTCTGCTAAAATTCAAAACTAATCTTTTCCTAAAAACACACCAATTCTTACTTCTTTATCTTCAAGGCTGTTACTGTTGAATTGTTATGGTTAAGTTTTGCTCTGCTCTCACAAGCAGCTTACACAGTTACAGCTTTCTCTTAAACTAGCCTATTCTTAAAACTATGAAAATTCTTATATTAAAGTTGTATTAATTGTCTCTTAAGTTCCACCTATATCAATCTATTCAGCATGTTTACTTTTCACTGAATCAGATCATCAAGTCCAATTGTCAACACAACATCACTATGTCTACTAAACCATGTCCCGAAGCGCCACGTCTACAATGTATATGTTGTGTGTATACATATATGTATTTTTATATATAAACTGTCCTTTGAACCCCTGGAATTTTATTTGGACACAGGCATTCTGCTATGTACACTTACAAATTTCAGGTTCAGAATCCTCTAATTTGCAAGGGGTTTGTCTGAATTCATTTGACAAGTCTTTTTGATCAGCTGATAGAAATATGTTGAAGTTATTAAACTAAAAAAATAAACAAAAAAATCCTAGATCCAACCCATCAAATATCTTTCTCCTGTACTCTTTCAGCATGATTTGCAGAATGTGAAGGATTTCTGTGTTTGCTTATCTTGCAATTAGCCTTGTATTTCTACTTTAGTGAGTGGTCATGAACAGTCAGCAGGTTGAGGATAGTTGTTGGTTTTGTGGAGTTGTGTCAGTCATTTTTGTGTAGCTGTTTTGCTCCATCTGTTTGCATTAAGACTCTGTCTGACCATAATTAGACTGCTGGGTACACATTAATGTTCTGCTAAGGATTTACTTGTTGGTTTTAGTAATGTCATCCACCAGGCTGTAGCGTGTACAGCAATACTCGCGCTGTAGTAGACAAATAGAGTAAACACTGCAGTTAGTTATAAGAAAACTGGCCAGTAGTTAGGAAACTCTGTGTGGATGTTTTTATTTATTGGAGAGTTTAACTGATACTCTAAAATGAGTCCATTGGTCTAATCAGACTTTGTTGTTCTGGAAATTAGAGAAAAGTAAGTGATTGAAGGTAAATTTCTGTTTATAATGTTTCCTTTAATATCTCTTAAGAAACCTCTAGACCCATGTTTCCTATTTTTTATGCCCTGCTTGTCTGTTTTTCTAGCTATGTCTGTTGAGAAAGTACTGTCTCCACCTTGGTCTTGTCTGGGTACAAATATGGATGACATTTCTTATTACACCTCTCTTGCCCTGTGTCTTCACTCCTGATCAGTTCTGAGGAAGTACTTGTGCACCTTCTGGTCCCTTTGGTGGTCTCTTACAAAGTGGCAGTGGACTTGGTCTTCAGCAAAGCAGCATTGTTCATTTGAGTTGTTCTGTCATTCCAGATGTCCTGTCATTTCTCTGTGATTCTTTCCTGACCTTCTATATCTGGACAAATACTTAAGCTGAATCTGAGGCAGAGATGCCTTCCTGAACCTGGGCCAGATCCTGCAACACAAAACTCTTCCTTAGGACCACTGAAGCCCTAACTCTTGACTGCTGTAGTTTGTGTTGCAGTGCAGAGGTGTGTTTGCTGTGCTGGTTGGATCCTTGGGATTTTCTTGTTTGAATGACAGATTTAAAAGTGGTAACTTTTGACTGGGTATCTCAGAATGATCCCTCTCTTTTCTATTTTTGTCTTTCTTTGTTGTATTTTTCAAACCTGGAAAAACTGTAATTCATATTTGTTCAATGAGCTGGTGTATTTACAGAGGCAGAATGCCTCAGACACCCATGCACCAGTGAACCACAACATGGTCTAAACCCTGAAGTGAATAAAGCATTTTGGCTTTACAGAATCACAGAATCGTAGGGGTTGGAAGGGACCTCGAGAGATCATTGGGTCCAACCCCCCGCCAAAGCAGCTCCCTATCTCATATTACATAGATAGGTGTCCAGACGAGACTTGAATATCTCCAGAGAAGGAGACTCCACCACCTCCCTGGGCAGCCTGTCCCAGGGCTCTGTCACCCTCACTGGGGAAAAGTTCTTCCGCATATTGGTGCGGAACTTCCTGTGCTCCAGCTTGCAGCCATTGCCCCTTGTCCTGTCCCCACAGACACTGAAAAGGGGCTGGCCAATTTCCCCTGCATCCCATGTCTAAGATATTTATAAACACTAATTAGGTCCCCCCTAAGTCGTGTTTTCTCCAGACTAAACAGTCCCAGTTCACTTAGCCTGTCCTCATACGGGAGATGTTCCAGGCCCCTAATCATCCTCATATCCCTTCTCTGGACTCTCTCCAGGAGGTCCCTGTCTTTTTTTATACCAGGGAGCCCAGAACTGGACACAGTACTCCAGGTGGGGCCTGACCAGGGCAGAGTAGAGGGGGAGGATCCCCTCCTTCGACCTGCTGGACACACTCTTCCTGATGCATCCCAGGATCCCATTGGCTCTCTTAGCCACCAGTGCACAGTTTACACTGAACTGAAAAAGATGAAGACCAGCCTTCTGGGGGTAGGAGCTAAGTAAAAGAAGCCAGGATATGGCCTAATGCACCTTCTCCAAAGCTGGTGGTAATATTCCTGTTGACTTCAGTAAGACTTTGGTTGAGCCCATAGTGATAATCCTAGCTGGTACAATTAGAGCAGATGTATTACTCAGCTTGTTTTCTTTGAATGCCATGAAGCTGTTGATGCTGTAGCAATCAGGTGGCTTTGTTGGGAAATGCACCTCATCTCACAGCAGCTGACAGGAGGCCCCTGCCACCAGGCACCAAAGCAGGCTTATACAGAAATATCCTCTGCGTAGCTGGGAAGTACAGCTGTTACCTCTGCTAATTCTCCGCATGAGCCGCTTACTGAGTGGGGCCTGACAGCTGAGAAACCCCCTACAAACCATGGAACAGACTCAGCAGGTAGTTCTCAATTAGGGACACACAGATTTGATTCAGAACTGGAGATGTCACCCAGACAATGTACAAATACATAGGAGCTTCTGCACTTCCTGGGGGGGGTTATTTAGAAGCACGTGGGATTAGAAGGGGCAGTTCTCCCCTTGGTGATCCTGATACTTCAGCACAAAGACCTAGAGCAGTCACACAAACCCATGTGCATGGAAATGTCCCCCTCTGTTCTGCAGGATACTGCGATCATTTCCTCAGTGCTGCCTGCAGGTACAGCCCTCCCTGAGCCTCACGTCCTGTCATTTCTGAATTCAGACTAAAGGCCTTGGGACTGGGACTGTGCCTTGACTTGTGTCTGTGAGGCACCAGGGAGTCTTCTGGCTGCTGTCAGTCATCTCAAGGAGCTCAGTAGCGTTCGTCCAGGTTTATGTTTTCTTTCACAGGAACTCAAGTTTAAATATGAGAGGTTTCTTTTTATTGAGTGTGAGAAAATCTCAGGATGGTCATTTTCTTCCTAATTTTTTTTCTCTAGCTTGTGATACTTTAAAGGTGACATTTTATTTTAGAGCAATTTAGATAAAGAGGTACTAAAGCAAGTAGATTAGGGACATATAAAGGCTATCTTCAACTGCATGACCTCTGAAGTTAGCTCTTATGTCTCTTCTGCCAGGCTGGCACTGTGATGTGTTTATGTCTTTGTGAAGTACCGTATGGGTCCTTCTCTTCCTGTGGGGTGGGAGTTGGAATGGACAACTCTGGGAACCCAGAGGAGCAGCCTTTAGGTTAATATTCATTTTAACCTGAATTGGTGAGCGCATGTGTGGAATGTGTGTGCTTTGCACTTATGCCTGTCCACCCCAATGACAGCCTTTCCCTGACAGCATTTTAACACATTGGCCAATCTGAGTGAAATTTGAGGATATGGATCTCAGAAATACTAGGTTTTTGGAAGTTTTCTGAAAACTAGGAAACTGAGTAGAAGAGAGAGCCATCTTCCTTTGATGGTACCACTGAGGGAAGAATTGCTTTACCCACATTTATCTCGGAAACCCTTAGCAGAAGTGCAGATGTTTAGGAAATCAAGCCATTAATTTTGCACTAAGTTTTGTCTCTGTTTTTCTTTCACATTGTCACCTCCCCTTCCACCATACTGTCATGCTCTGCCAGAACAAATGTGCTGGCTGGTACTGTGTGAGAGGAGAAGCTAAACCATGGCACTGCCTCTTCCTGCCCACCGACGCAGAAGGACCATTTTCACTCCCTACACCTGGCAGCACAGGTAGTTGCCAGTGCTGAGGTATTAGAGATCAGCTTCCTTCTCCTGCATGATTGAGCTTTTCAGCCCAAGTAACAGAGTAGCTCAACCTTATTGACAGTATCAGGCACAAACGCAGGGTTTGTGGGTTTTTCTCAAGTCAGACAGGCTCTGATGTTGAATCCACAGAAGGGCTGAACTGAGAATTGCTAAATAAGTTTATCAGTGCGTGTGTTGGCTGGCAGCCTGACAAAGTGAAGCCAGGAGCTCCCATAGCCCTTTAAGTCAGAATGTAGGAGCTGTAATTGAGAAGTATCACAGAAGCGATTTGGAAAAGCATCTGTTCAAAGTTTGATTCCTGTGAATCATCCCATTCTGCTGGCCTGCTCTGTGAGTCGCCTGAGCTGCTCTTATTTTGCCAAGAGAACAGTTTGACAAGCATACAGTGCCTAAAAATAAAATGCACTTTAAATATGAACATGTTTCAGAAGTATAGATTCATTCACCCTTTGAAAGTAACAATTGCTTAGTCATTCTTTAAGAACATGGAAAGAATTTAATTGAGAGCTGTGGAAGAATGCCATTCATCAGCAGCACAGGTGTTCAGCCATCTCCAAGGTGTCCGGTTCAGCAGACTGTGCTGAAACTCTCCAGACACTGAAACATTGTTCATGATACATTGCTGAATGTTGCTGAAGGATTGCAGGACTGATCCTTGCTCATGAACCCAGCCCCCAACTACCACTGTGTCTGGCTGAGATAGGCAAGGCTCAGTAAAGCCCTTGAAACTGTTAAAAAGTGTCTTTTCATTTATTTGAATAGCTTCATGAGTTTCTTAGTGTTTGCAATCACAGGAAAGAACAACTGGAACTGAGTGCTGGATCCTGACTGTTAGCTCTTAAAGCAGATGCTGTTTGGTACAGAGATTCCAAATATTTTTTTCTGATTTATTGCCAAGTCTGACCTTGTCTCTTCATTCTGGAAGGGAGATACTGTGGAATTTGAAGGCTCCAGGATCCCTGCTGCTGAATTTCATGTTCCTCTTTGTTTAGCAATCTCATTAAAAGCTGTTTTGATCTTTTTCTTCAGTCCCCTTCATTCAGTCTGAACTCAGGTCCTCTCTTGAAGCAGATGGCTCAGATGAGTTGTAGGGACAAACAGAAACATATAAAACTGAAAGTCATAGAACTTCTCTGAAAACACAGGATGAAAAAAGCCTCAGAGCTGGTTTTGAATGCTACAGAGTTTGCAAAGCTGCAGTTATTGCAAGCAATGCCAGGGTTGGTTTTCCAGTTTTTTGAAGATTATAATGTTCAGGTGGGACCCAACCTGCGAACAGAATGGGCGTTAGCAGACTAACAGGCACGTGGCAGGGTGGTGAGCATGTCAGCCCTCCAGCATGTCAGCCCTCCAGCACTTTCCTTTCTGATCCCAGAGCTGTTTGGCTTCTTTTTTTTTTTTTTCCTTTTGGTGAGTCATGTGTTTCCTGAAAGCTTAGGGGACACTGAAGCAATTCTGGAGTTCAGGCCTATTCCACCAAATAAGACAGGTCAAAATGAAAATATAGGATTGTTGAAGTATTTTTAATTTTTAATAACATCTGAGAAAGTGAAGGTGAGAGTCACAAAGGCTGTTTACAAAAAGGAACAAGTGGAGCTCTCTCCTCTTTTGTGAAGACATCCAGCATGTGAGAGATGTGGATTCATTTCTATCCTGTGTCTCTCTGCTTCAGTCACCGAAGTGACAGCTGTTCACACAGCTCCACAAGTCCTGAATCCAGTGCAGAGTCCTCCTGTTGCCTTGGTAGGTTGCCTGTCTTTTGCATATTATCATACCAATATTTGCACCCATATGAAAAGGGAAGATCCTGCTTAATTCTATGACAGTTTGTAGGAAGGACCAGCCTGCAGGTTCATCTCTGCATTGCAGTCTACATCCACTTAACAAAACTAGACCAGCAGAAGAAATCCAAATCAAATGCTCCAGGCAGGGGTGACTTTCAAGGGCCAGAATCCAAATCCTGATGCACAGTTTGGTTTCACAGGTGTTGGTGATGGTTTTTGGGAGTTCACAGTCACATTTCCCTTTGGTCTTTCAAAAGCATGAGATCTCTCCTGACTTCTGCTGGATCTGTTTCTTTTATGGTGTAAGATACCCTTGAACAACCTTGTCCACTATAACTGCCTCTCTTTCTTTCAACAGCTCGTTTCTGTTCTAACAGCTGGCCTTTCCTTATGCTAAGTGCCCTTTTTTTTTGCCCATGCTAAGGCACAGACTCCCCCTGTCTGAATGCTTCCATGTCCTCATCAGGAATTGTTGCAGTCCACCACCTACTTTTCTTCAAGTGAACCCATAGTGCCAGAGACATATGACCCAGGGCTGTAAGTACATTTTTCTCCAGCAGTAAGTACACACAGAAGTTCTCAGAAAGCTCATCTTCCCTTCTGATCTTATCTCCTGCCCTCCTTGACCTGTGCCTTCCACAGAAGTGACTCCCTGCTGCTTAGGAGATCAAAGTCATGTTTCTTGAAGACTTCTGGAAAACCCATGTTATCTCCCTTTGCTACATTTGTGTCCCCATCTTTTCTCATTCCCTAATCTCTTCTCATCCACCTGGTTTTCTTGTTCACTAAATTATATCAGGCTTCTGTGTGCTTCCCAGGACTATGTTTAAACTCATCAAGTCCATCAGTTCCTCCCATGTGGAGTATTTCTCTCAGATCCACCTAGGTAGCTCTTCCCCTGGATTTCTTCTTAACAGGAGTACAGCTGCTCTTAATTACTCTTTCTTTGAGTAATTAAGATCATATATTAGTAATTAAGCTTCTATATTTCCACTTGTGCGTGAGCATGGAGACTTGCAGCAGTGTGTAATGATGTCTATAAACAGATGCTGAATTAGCTGCCAGGATTTGGGAATCTATATTCAGGAACAGTGGTTTGATTTGGACTAAATAGCCAAAATTTCATATTTAACTGGAGAAACAGGAATGCAGAAAGGAACTGTCTTTTTGCCTGTTGGAGATCTGCATTCAGCCTGGGCTCCTGTCACTGGGGAGTGTGGGAGAAGCTCTCTGGAATGTGGCTGTTAGCATATCAAAGTAGAGTAAACATGTAGATGATACCCTGCTTCCTCTGCTGCAGTTAATTAAGCCACTCCTCATGTCAGGTTAGATGGAGAGGATTTATTAATGTGCTGTCATCTAGGGAAGCCAGTGGTTTGTTGAAAGGGAGGAGCCATGTTAATGGCACAGAGGATGTCATGCTGAACAAAGAGCAGATGTCAAATAAACAGGGTATTTCTTTTTATCTGCTGCTTTGTTGAAGTCTTAGATCCCAGTGCTTTATTGCAAAAGCTTAGAAAATTAGGGCAAGAAATAACTTCAGGTGGTCTTTTAATGCATTCCCTTGCTTGGAGGCAAGATCAGTGATAGCTGTGTCACTCCTGATGGATATCTGCTGTGTGAGGCTATCCTGAAACTTCTTTCCAGCCTTCTTTGAGTTGCTGTGAACACCATACCTCTCCTCAGGTATAGTCAGGGTGGTGAATATTTATGCTTGAGATCACAAATCCTTCTTGAATGGCATTGGAAAGGAATGTGGTGTTCAAAAATGCCCATGCCAAGCCTCTGAGGGTTTCTGGAGGTTGTCAGCTCTTTGCTGGTGCAATGCAGTGTTAATAGCCTGTCTGGCATGTTTTTGTAGGCCTTGGTCAAAGCCTTTTCTAGGCCAAAAAAAAGTGTTAGAGACTCTGTCAGCTTTCTGCATCTCAATGCATTTGGTGTCTGAAGTGACTTTTTACTAACTTGGCTGAGGGCATTTATCTCTAAAGTCCTGAGAGGTCTCTGGGGCTTTTCAACTGCCTGGGCAGCCCCTGGGAGAGTTTCTGCCTAATTCAGTGAAGTAGCACAGTGTAAATCCAATGCAAGTAGCATTAGAATAAGGTTTTTGACATCTTGGGGAATGTCTGTGTGTGGGAAGTTAGTAAAAAAGCAGGTAAATGATTCATCCACTAAGCTTAGAAAACCACAGGAGGGTTCCCAGGAACCCTGCAGAAGGACTGAAAGCTAAAGCTGAGAGTTGGCCATGCTGGGGAAGGGATTTCATGTGCTCCATTAATTGCCATCCTGCAGGGTAATTAAACAAAGAGAGAAGATAGGAAAAGGGCTGCTTTTATCTCTAATCATTTGCAGAATCCTCCCTTCTTTGCAGGTTTGCAGACATGAAGAGGTCTAGCCTTACAAAGGCCTTTTTATCAGAAAGGTGTAGAGCCAGGCAACTTGCATCGACAAAGGGGGCTGGATGTCAGCTGATCTGTTTGAAAATGGGGGCAGCACATTCCTACCCAGAGTTCTGTGTGGGCTGAGTCAACCCAGAACTTCTGTTGAGCTTCAGTGGTGCTCTGGCTAAGGCTTGGGTGTATCTGCATGAATCACAGTCAGTTCACAAAGACTAAGGCACAGGGTTGAATCTGGTGCTCACAGTTAGAGTCCTGGTCTTGTGAAATGTTATCCAGGGCCAGTCCCTAGACCCTTGTGTGCCATAGCAATATTTCAGTACCAAATACCTCTAAGTATTCCCAGGAGTCAGAAAAGTATCCCCTATAAAAGATATTGTGTGTATTTCATTCATTTGTGCTGTTAGGACCTCAGGTCCTGAGCAGTATTACATTATCAGCTCCAGGAACATCACAGCCAGTACTGTGAGTATCAGGGAGAGATTTTATTTGTTAGTCTTTCAGGGTGTGTGTAATGAAAATCAAGAGATTCAGAAAGTAACTATGCTTTGTGTTTCAGCTATTTATTTTTCTTGCTGGGCTTTTGGGATTCTGACAGCAGTTGTGTATACTGGAAGTGACAATGTTTTCAGAGTTAGAAGGAAGAAGAGATTTTACTGGGCACTACAGGACAACAGTCAGTCCCACTGGGGAGGTGTTCAACCCCAGAGTACACTGAGTTCTGGGAAAGCATCCTGCATCTCTGCAGGTCATGCTGGTTTGGAGGCAAGGAACAGAGTTTTATAGGGGTCATGTTGAAATTTGGGATAAAGTGGATTCTTGACAATGGGCACTTTTGCAACAAAATTGGCTAGGTACTGAAAGTCAAGGTCTGATGTATACTCTCAGAAGCAGTGGTGCCTTCTTGTGTCCTCTTGACAGGTATTTTAATGTTGAGCCTTAGCTCTCTTTTCTGTAAAGTTGGTGTAGAACCTAGCAGTTTCACAGTGAAGCAGGAAGGAATATACATGGGGACTTGGATACCAGTTTGAAAACCATGTATGAAAACATGAGTGCCATAAATTCAGAAGAGGGAACCTCACATGCCCTTAGCTAGAGGTTTCTTGGAGTTCCTAGGAATCTAGACCATATTCTGCCTGCAGAAACTGTAAGGGCTCACCAGTGCTCAAAAAAATTAGTGCTGGAAACTACATCCTCCATTCTACTTTCCTCCACCAGCTAAAAGAAAGGGAGTCATATACACAGTACACCTGCCTGGATAATAGTTGATCTTAAATTCTTACATTCTACAAAATTCCAAACTCCCTTTGAGGACTGTGACTGTTCTGTTGTTATCCCAGTGTCTACCCAGTCCTGCATCCAGAGGTGGATTTGGACCAGCCCGATGTCTCTTTGTTTCCTCAACATGGTTCATCCACCTCCCACCCCAGAAGGGATTTAACCCAGCAGCAGGTGGATGTTCTGCCACTCAGCAAGGTCAAGTGAATTGAACTAAATTCTCCCCTGGACTCTTTTGTCTCATGTATGGCACCCAGAGAATGAGACAGACAGTGGGTCATATTCTTTGTCCTTTTATTAAATGTAAACAGATGAAAAAGTGGCATCCCTGTTATCAGTGTAGGGTTGGGTGGTTTTTTTCCTCAGGCATGTAGAGTTTGGGTTTATTTCATATTTCACATGGCTTTAAGAGTGAAGACACACTTATGGGGAGACCTGTTTGAAATAGGCTATGGCTGACCTTGCAGTGTCTGGGAGCCAGTTCCATCAGATGGTGTGTGGCATCAGAAACTCCTCCTCAAGTTCAAAATATTGTGACTTGCATTGGGTACAGCACCTTGTGTGATTGTTAATTTGGTTTTTGTACCTGACTGTAGCTGTCTCCTGTACACTGGGTGGTTGTATTTGTGATCCATATTGGGTGTATTGTTTCCAGTGTGGTTTTCATTAAATACAGTGACAGTGAAAATTGCTACTAAGCCAAACGGTTTCCACAGGTGGATGTTTTAGTCTAATGGAAACCATGTTGATACTGCAAGATTAACAGACATTGGCACCAGCATCACTATCCATCACTAAGCCAAATTAATCTGTGCCACTCAAATTGCATGTCTGGCTTTGAATTAGCACATTCTCATAAAACGAAGGAACAGCTCACCCTGTTAGCTTCTTCTGGATGAGCCAGACTTGGAACTGGAGGCTCAGGAGTTATGGTGATGGTAACAACCCTAGCCTCTCTGTGGTGTACATGCTGGAGTGGGTCCTTCTATGGATAATGTTCTTTCTCCCCTGGATACCACTGACTTCTTGGGACCTCTGTTTATTCAGCTGTAGAGGAGGGATTGTGTTCTTACCTATCTTGGAGGCAGTTTAATGGGCACTTCTTTAATGTTATTTTAAATTTTGGAACCTTTTATATGCAAGCTTTATAGAAAGGAAAAGTATTTTTCATTTTCAAGTATTGTAAGCACTGGAGGATTCCCTTGGTGACTGCCTTGATGTGTAAATACAGGCAGGGCATCTCTGTCAAACATATTATTGCCATTGAATGGAAAGGCAGAACATGAATCACTCCTAGGGTTTCCTGATTTTACTTATGTAGGATGTTAAGAGAGGCTAGAGAAATGTAATTGATGGCAAATGTGTGAGCTGCACAAATTGAAAATCGTGGGAGGATGAGAAAAACATCAGCTCAGCACCAAACTAGTACTGGTGGGGAATGGGAGGTTTGCTCTGTGCATGTGGATATGCAGTGAGTCTCCATCTGTGCCAAGCAGACTTCAGGACTTCAAGTTTGGCTCCTTTCCCAACAGCAAATACACAGAGAAGAGGAAAGCTAGCCAAGTTTTAATCAAGTAAAAAGTTCAGTATCCAGAGGTGGCTGGCAAAAGAGGAGATTAAAGTATTAGGAGTGCAATGAAAACAAGACATTAGAGAGTTGAAAGCTGGAGTACCTGGACAAACCACTTGCTGAGTGAATATTCCATGTTTGTCAGAAGGAAGCCTCGGGTGTTTGGAGTAGGATGAAATGTGAACTCACCCACCAGACTCTTCTTCCAGCTTTGGCTATCACTGTGGCAAGTATGTAACATCCTAATGCCTAGCTGAGCTGGTAGGATAAATGTAATCATTCCCCTTAGAGATACTGCTAGTAGAGGGCTCATTAGCTGGCAGAAAGGCCAACAGCTGCAAACTGTTTATGTAGGACAACTTTTTGGATAAATCTGAGTTTACACAGTTGCCTGCACCCTAAGAACTGCTGGGGAAGTGTAGATAGCTTTGCATGGTCAAACCCAAGCACAGAAGTTATGGGCTGTAATTACACAACTTCTCATGAGAGAAAGGAAAAAACCCTCACACTTGGTAAAAATAGTAACTGGCTTTCCTTTTGCTCTGCTACCAATGCTCCTGCTTGACCCTTTTTCATATTGGAAATAGATTTGTGGTAATTGCTGGCAGTTAGTAGTCTTATCTGTAAAGGTCAGGACTTCCCCCCCCCCCCAAAGAAAACCACTGTCTATATATTTGCATAAACACAGGAGGAAAAAACCAAACAAAGGCAAACCAAACAAAACCACTTGAGCTTTCTTCCTAAGTTTACCTTTTTACCCACCTGTCTTCCAGACAGGACCAGAAGCAAAATTACCAAATAAGAGAAGTTCCTCTTCTATTATTCCCAGCCTGGTAGAACCACAGCATGCCATGATTTTTGCAAGCATGTCTAAATTCCTGAAATTTCTATTCTAGTTCTTTAGACTTGAAAGGCTTAGATAAAAATCTGGAATTTTAAGAGACAGACAGCAGTTTCCATCCATCCCAAGGAAGAAAATTACTTGTATTAAGGCAGCTACCAAAGCATTGTGCTCCTACCATTCTCAGTTAGAGGCATATTTTTCTCTGCATATCAATTACATGGATCACTGTATTGGGTTGCAAAAAGTGCATTTATCTTAATGGTTCAGATACATTTGCTAAAGAACTGTATTATCTTTGCAGATCAATAGTGGATTTGATATTTATGTTCTAATGAAAGAATTAATGGTAAAACATATTGGTCCAAAAGAAAATCATGGTCTTGGGAAATAGTTTAATAGAAAATATGTATTTTGAAAATATTTTTGAGGCAAGGTTTTTCAGGCTTAAAATGTTGTAACAGTTTGTTATAACTGGCTTGCTGTTCCAGGGTGACTCTCATTAATAAGCACTCAGCAGTTCATGAGCTGGACTTCTCACTGAGTTCGTTTCATGTACTGCAGAGTTTTCTTCTGTTTGCCCTTCTAGGGTGATGACTTTCCCTGCCCATTCCACTTCTGTTCCTCTACTGTCTGATCTCTGGGCCCTGCTGCAGCAGAAGTCTTTAATAATTGTAATAATAAACTAATTTTAGATGGGTACATTTTTAATTGGTCCTTGTAGGTATTATAAAAAGGCCACACAGGATTCACATTAAGCACTGAAAACAACTAATAGAAATAAGGTGACCAAGAGCCTGTAACTGAGCCATGGTCACTTCTTTTTCAGCCACTGAGGGATGTACAAGTCCTTGGTGGTTAGTATTCCACCTTTGAATAATGAGGCTTTTAGCACAGAGCAATGTTATTGCCAGTCAGTTTTGGTGGGGATTACAACCACTCAACAACTTCAGAAGAATTACTATTTGAGAGAATTGATTTGGCATTTTAATTGATATTTAACCTCTTTTAATATATTGAGAGAACTCTATGGACTCTTGTGCCACACCACATCTCCCAAAGGTGGAAGGATTGCCCCCTTCCATCTCCAAGTGACAGCAAACATTGAGTCAGCCCCATTTGACAAAATTAAGCAGAAGGAAATGAGCATGAATCATTTCTAGCTAAACTGCCTTGCCTGATTGACCACTGAGCTTGAGATGCACTATACTGTTTTATTGCCTCTCAGTTCAAATCTGATACAGATACAACTGAGATATAGTTTAGCACTTGTTGAATGGAAGATAAAGGTGGAACAATCAGGTTTAGTAGTGGGAATAAAACACTATCAGTAAGAAGCCTGTTAGCTGTACCTAAAAATGCTGTGAAAGGTAACCAAAATACCCCTCCCTGTTCAGTACAAGTTTTTTTTTGCTGGGTTGGGTTGGTTTAATGCAGAGCTGTTTGCCTCATCCCCAAAATGCCAGGAGGATCCACAGGAGCACCTCTTGAGTAGATGGTTGTTGTGCCCCAGGGTCATAGGACACAATTGTGGGAAGAGCCTGGGCTGGACAAGCTAATGAGGGAAGGTGAGCTCAGCAGCCCTCACTGGTTTCCTTCTCACTGCTGGGGATCAGGATTACCATCACAGGTTTGTCTCCTGTGGCAACACAGTATACTGCAGTGGAGAGGGTTAGCAATGTGGCCTGAAGCATCCTTCCTCTCAAGTACCCTGTTTCATATATGCTGGGATGGGATTTAAGAACTCAAAACTGCACAGAAGCACAAATCTAAAGCAGCACAGGATTGGCTGAGTCACCTAATTGTTTCCTTTCATCTCTGTGATTCAAATATTCAATTTTTAGTCTCCTTTAATCAAAATCTGGCACTTCCTTTTAATACTAGACCTTGTGCTGTTGGTTTTACAATAACTAACATTTTCCCAAATGGTATTTTCCTTCTGCTGAGAGTATTTCCAGAAATAGCTGATCCCAAATAGGGCTGGAAACAAGAGCCTGTTGCTAGTGAGGGTATTATTATTTGCAAGTCACCATAGGGGGGCGTGGTAGCAGATAGAAGTCAGGAGAATTATCTCCTTCCCTTTCAGAAATCAACCAGGAATCTTTTGGGACCTTTAAAAGAAACAGAAGGCATCTTCATAGCCCAAGACACGCTATGGACACCTACAGCTGAGATTCTGTTCTATGACCCATTTATTAGGTCATTGGGTCCCAATCTCCTTCTCAAAGTAACATATCACTTCCCCAGCAGTTCCTTGCCATGCCTGTTCTGTGAGTACAAAACAAGTTGGTTTAAGAAGAACACTGAAATCCAGCCTTTTCTGGTCATTGGCTTAGAAAGATAAAATCTCAATTTCATTTTTTTGCATGTGGTATGAATCTGGCCTTCCACCAGCAGCACTTTTAAAGTAAACAAATGGTAGTGTCTGATTTCTGCACTGCCTGTTGCAAATATTATCTGCTGTGAATAAAATGAAAGGCATTTGTGGAAGGTCACATTTCCCCTTCCTCCAGTGTGGTGGGATGTGTGAAGTGGCAAAGTGAACCCAGCGTTTGGGTTCCTGCTTGCTATCTGGACATCTTGTTTTGTATGCACATGGCTTTGAGATGTGCCTGTTTAGCAGTGGAGGACTTGTATAAATACAGACATCCTTAGGCTCTGGCTCTGGCTTTAATCTTGGTGCATAAATCCCAAGGGCTTAACTGTGGTTTCTAGGTGGCAGATGAAACAAAATCTCCTCAGCAAATTGTCCTGAGACTGGTCTGTGATGCCATCACAGCACTTCCAAGAAGAATGGCACTTTCTGGAGGGGACAGTCTGGTTGCAGGAAGGGCATATGAGGACTCTTGTTTTTCCATAGCAGAAGTTTCATGCCATGACTTGTGAATTCCTTTTTGACTTCAGCCTACAACCATTTGTGGTGCCCACACAAACAGGCCTAGTGAGTACTGTGCAATTGTCCCTGGGATCAAATCCTAAATTCCACTAAGTCAGAGAAGACTTCTGCCACCTGCACTGGCTTTCTGACTCACCATCAGGAGTTTGCCAGCTTTTCTGACTCTGCCACTGTTGCTTTCTTTAAGTATGAAAATAAGGGAAAATGTAAGATCTTCCCAGACAGTCTCTACTTTTCTTGGTTTATTCCTTCTCTTCAGCTTTATTCTGAAAACTGGGGCAGCTCCATCTAAATGCTTGTTCAGGCTACATCACTGCATCTTCTACCACTGTAGCAAGGGGCATTAAGACAAGCTTAGATTAATTTTTTGGGTTTGTCTGGACAGTGAAAAAATATTTTCCAGTGAAAGCAGTGAAGGTCAATGTGTTTGACTTGTGTCTTGTCTGACAAAATTCTAGACTGATTTTTCAATAGGATGATAAACAAAACCCTCAGATGATTTTCTGAGCAAACTATGTTAATGTTTTTCATACTAGGTGCCTTTTTTATCATTTTGGGTTGAGTGACTGCTGTATGTTTTGACTGAACAAGCTGGTTAACTGATTCTGATGGGAGGGTTCTCTGTGTTTCTCTTGCAGGAATTGCTTACCTGGGAGGTGTCTGCAGTGCCAAGAGAAAGTGTGTTCTTGCTGAAGACAACGGTCTCAATCTGGCATTTACAATTGCACACGAACTTGGGCACAAGTAAGAACTTGTCCTTTTGTTTGTTTCTTTCCTGACACCATTGTAGCATATGCTTATTTTAAGCCATACAAGTGAAATGAGTGGAGTGGCATATTTGTTATGGTTTCATAAATCTATCAGGTTGATAAACAACTTAATTTTAGGAGGCTTACATAAATATTCCTTTCAGCACACAGAAATCTATTGGATCCTTCTCTATATTCCACTCCATATTTTGCTTCTGAGTAGCACAAAAAGCCTTCATTCTCTTAAATTACTGATGGTAGTAATTTAGAGACAAAATCTGCTTGTCTTTATGCTGTAGGATAGGTCCACAAATAGGACATCAGCTTCAGAATCTTTGAACTTGTTAAATTTTCTCTGAAGTTCAGGTGTTGGTGTCAAGGGTTTGAATAGTTAAATACTTTGGTAATGGTTTCATCTCTGCATGTGAAGTAATCTACCACCACTGAAATTATAAACATGGCTGTCTTGGAAATGCCCTTAAGCAGAGTTGTTTGATCAACAGAAAGAAATCCTATAACTTGATTTATCAGCCCAGTCACAGCTAATGGACACACTTTGAACACTGACTGAAAAACCAGCAAAGAACATGGTAACTCCCAGTCAGGCAGAAATGTGCAGAATGAGGTTACAGGGTGCTTTCTGCAGGTGACTTTGAAGAGTTTTTAAAGCTGCCTGTAAATATTCCATGAATAGGAGAAAACAAAATTGACTGGAAGAGTCACCTGCATCATCTTAGTGCAGTTAATGAGTTAACCCAAAGGATGCACTGCTTTCCAGACCAAGTGTAATATGCACTTACTCATAATACTGACGAGCTTTTTTCCCTTTCCATTGACATCACTCTGGTTGCACTGTGTCACAGTTAGACTGTGTAAGGTATTGAATTAGACCAGGAACAAATTTATACAGGGGCAGGGCTGTACCTATGGGATTTTCAAATATGCCTTCCTTTAGCCTCTTTGGGTGGAAGGTGGGAAATCCCATCAGTGTTCCTTCATTTAGAAGTTCTCCGTAAATTCTGTCTGGACCCTTCTGGACTCCCTACTGTTCATGTTCATTCTATCTTCCTTTTCTACAGTAACAAGTATTTGACAGCTAAGCTAGAGCCAATGGATCAAGTTCAGATTCTGGCCAGTCTTTCTCCATGACAGAGAGCTATTTTATGGCAATATATTTCAAAGTTGCATGGAGGATATTTAGGTTACTACCAAAAGTGGCAAGATGAAAATGAATCTCCGCTTCACCCTCCGGTGACACCAAAGGCAGCTGAGCCAAACCAAGGGTGGTTTCAGCAGAAATGAAGGACATTTGGTTTTGGTTTTATTTAAATTGCATGCCAAAATGTTAAACTGAGCCTAAACTTAATAACAAATTAACCTGTGGGTAATGTTAAGGGAAATTCAGCACTCATCTTTGGATGGGCCAAGAGCAGAAGGGAAAAATACTTGAGCTGCAGAAAATCCAGCTGTGTAAAAGAGTGAGACTGGTCTGCCCTGGTGTTTGCCAAGTTTCCCAGCAGAGCTGTCAAGCTTCTTTCTAATAATGCCTTGCAAAAAATCCACAACAAAAATAGGGGGTGTAATGCTTTTGGATACAGCTTTCTGGCTGTGCAGGACATAGAAAAATAGGTTTTCTTTTCTGAGTGCAATTTTGGTGGTGAGACCACAATGTCTTCCCTCTGCTGGTTTTCTGTCTCTGCCTCTGAATGGAAAACTATTTCAATAGGTGGATATGAGATGTCTAAAGGGCCTGACAGAGAGTGACTCAAGTTTGGTACCCTGGACGATCTGGACACTGAGTGTGCTTTTGTAGAGTGTCTTCTGCTTCAGGAGAGTCATAGATCCCATTGTGGGGAGCAATCTAGAGCTTAAATGAAAATTGCAGGTGTCAAATGACAAGGGAGACTGCATTTTCTAAAAGAACTGCCTCACAAGCCCCTTGTCTCAGAGAGAAGAGACTAGAACACGCTCAAGCAAGAGACATTGGGAAGAGTACTTGAGGGACTTGAAGGGTCTGTAAGATTCACTCTAGGGACTTAAGGTGTCCTGGTCTGGGAATGTAGGTCTTTAAAGGCAGGAAGGCTCCTACTGAAGCAGCCATCTGGGTAAGGTTAGAGAAGCTGCTGGCAGGATTCTGCTGCCACAGGTGTTTTGTGGGCATGTTCCAGGTTAGCCTGTTTCACAGTTCTCTATCACACACTGGAGCAAGCCCTCCAGCCTTTCTGCACCCTCTACCCTTGCTTAAACCCAGCCATAAGCATGCATAATCAAACCCCAGTGTGCCCAATGAAATCACCCAACCTGAGCATCAAAATCATCCCTCTATACTGTCATCCACCAGTGGCTTCATTATTTCAGTCTGGTCAATTTACCAGTTCCTTTCTGGCATTGAAGTCAACAGGAATCTTTTCATTAACCTTATTAGGTGTCAGAATTCTCCTTATTTGTCTGAGCACTCCTGTTTCAGCATGTCTTGTGCAAATAGAAGGATTGTTTGCACATTTTATCTACAAACTTGTTGGTTTTAAGTGACTGTGAAATGTAAAGAAACGCATTGCAGAGATGAAGACAAAGAAACTGACATTAGCTTCAGGTCTAAAAATGAAAATGAAGGAAAACTGGGTGCAAGTTTATGAATTAAAATGAAAAAAAATCCAGTCAAAACTTATACCCATATTGGTAAATTTCTGTATTTTGGAGAGACAGAAGTGTGTGCTTTATTCAAGGCTCATTTCCTTATGTGTAGAAAAGCTGAGATTTATTACTTCTTGCCCTAAGACCAACAAATATCTCTGGAGATCACAAGCCCAGTTTGGCAATCACAGATAGTTTCTAATGTAGACTTTGGAAAAAGTGAATGGATTACTAATTGATGGATCAGATTCCTAATCTGCCACTAAAGTCATTTGGACTCACTGCAAAAAACCACCATTACAGACAGCTGCACTGTGAAAACATGGAGACATCGTTAAATAAGTCCATTAGGGTGATGCTTATAGATCCCATAAAAGTTCATCTTCAGAGTTGTTGTTGCTTGGTGATGGGATGTGTGATGTAGCTTTTATCTGTTGTAATTATCTCATCAAATCTGGAGCAATAATGGACACTAAGGGAGCATCCATTTCTGTTCAGGTACATTTTTTCCTACAAAGAGTCCAGGAGAAGAACTTTGCAGTTACAAAAAGGTTACGGGCAGGGTAAACACCACTGAATATGTGATGAGGCTGCAAATCATAAACTTCTACCATAGAAGACAGGACCCTCAAGAAACCCTTATTCAGCATAGTCAATAGTTGATGCCTTTTTAAATAACACACTTCAGTGTAAGCACAGTTAGCTGGTTTTTATCCAGGGTTTGCTGGGTTGGAGTACTGTGTTCTGACCTACACCAAAGGGAAGACGGAGATCATGGTGGTCCCTCGAGTCTCAAAGTCTAAGTCCAAGGTCTTTGCATTATAAACCATTTCATATGCTGAACACTTTCTTTCCTCAGACTAGCAGGGCAACTCCATCCGCAGGGCAACTCCATCCGCAGGGCAACTCCATCCCTAAGAGCTTGAATTTGCCCTACCATTGTCAAGGGGACCCTGCATGGGGCTTCCCTCCTCCCTGAACTGCACCAGTGTGAAGTTGATCTAAGATTCATACCTCAAAGACCGCCCTGAACCATTGTGAGTTTTAGAAAAACAGTGCTACTTCTCCCTCCCCTGGTTCTCTTCTTGTCTACAGCAGTGACATCGTTACCGTTTTCGAGCCATTCTCCAAACAGAAAGGCAAATCAGTTTTTTAAACAAGAGCTGTGATTCATCCTTATATCCATTATCCCCTAAATGAAGTGGGTGGGCTGTAGCCAGTGGTTTTTCTGGACAACAATGCCAGCTTTGTTGCCATTCCTGTTTCTTTCAACAGCTTCGGGTTTCCAGTTGTGGGATGGGGAACAGGCTTGGGTGTGGAGGGAAGATTCCCATTCATGAGCTAGCGGAACCTGGCACTGCCTGGATGGTGAGAGAATAGCTGGAGGTGGTATGGCTGGAAGCCATGCTGTGTCAGATGCCCTTAAGAAAGTGAATCAAAATCAACTCACAACAAGCAAGATGCAATCTGTTGCCAACAGTCTGAAACCGCATGGCCTCGAGCTTGAAGCTGAAACAGATGAGGACAAAAATGAGTCCAAAGGTAAAAAGCCTATAGTGTGCAAACCAAACAGCTCTGGATTTGGAATCAGCCAGGAGGAGAGTTTAGAACCATTTGCTTTCTGTCCAGTATGACTGTTTGCTTTAGATGTTAAGTATTGATTGATGTATCTTGGTTAAAATTACTTTAGGGTGCATAATTATTTGCTGCATAATTAAGTATGACCTTTGTGGTGTGTACTCTTAAGTAACAGTGGTGTTGCAGGTAAGGAAAAAACACTCCCTGGATCTTCCTGTTATGACCTAATATTTATGCTCATAAACCAGTGAATAAACTTCCCTCCCTGACCTGTCCAGTGCAGCACTCATCAGAGAGAGCGTGTCATGCAAATAGTTGTAAAGCAGAACGCGAGTGTATCACAGGCTGAAGCAGACTGTTTGTGATTCCAGCCAGTGTCGTGTTGGCAGCAGTGGAACCTGCCAGCCAAATCATGGTGGTGGTGTGAGGGGAGCAGTTCTGGAAGCGCTATAAAAATAGAGAGAACTCTGCCACAAGTGCTCTCATTTTAGCCTGGGATTAGAACATTTAGAGGCTGGATGGAGGAACAGAAAAGCTGTTTTGAAAAAAAAAACAACCCAAGCCCCCACAACCTCCTGTCTTTATTAGACCGGCTCACCTTAGTCTAGCCTTGAACGCATGGTTCTACCAGTGTAGGCAGCCAAGTCTAGTTTATGTCCTGACCAACTGCAAACACTAACTTTACTTTTCAGAAGAGCTCCTACCTGGGCTTCTTTTTCTGCTCTGTGTTGCTTTTTTTGACCACCTGCATTGTCACGATGGCAAATGCAAGGAGCTGGTTTTTTTGAAGTATGAGAAAACAACCAGTAGGATCCTCTAGTGTTACGGTGCTGACAGCAAGATCAGTCACAGAAAAGGCAGCAGACCTTGCAACTGCTCTTTCTGTAGTGTAGCAGAGGCACGAGTTAGTCCCACATTTATCAGGCAGGTTCTGCCTGTCCTGAATTTCTGTGGAATGTTTTTCTTCATTGCTATTGCTAAAGTAAGCCAATTAATTGCCAGGAAGCAATCTGTCCCCAGATTATGCCTTACCTCCCAAAAGGCATTAAAAACAACATTGCTAAAGCTGCAGAATCAAATATGTGGAAGCACCAAAGTCTCACTTCCAGGGTTATCTGGACAACTTCAATTTTAACTCTTGTCCCTCTGTCCTGCCAATGAGGCCAAACTTCTCTGCACAGGGTAGTGCTTCAGCACGTAGATAAAGGCTCTAGTTGAACACATGAATCTTATTCACTCCTGTCCATAAATGTTCTACCAGAGAGAACTTTGCAAAGAAGTGACTGTTTTGTGGGCCTGTAGGGTAGTGTCCAGTTACGTGGTGGCTCAGGGATGCAACTTGTGGCAACAGGATCTCTCTTGTGACTGGATATACCTCTCCAGTGGCACTGCTGCAGCTTGTGCTGGGGAGCTGTGGTGCAGTTCCCTCTGGGCCATTGTAAAACCCTGTGTAGCTGTCTTGGCCATGCTGCAAAAGACGATGTGTTGGAACTCACATGTGTACGTTTGCAGGGGTTGAAAATCAAGCTCACTTGGATCCCAAGGCAGGCTGGAGCCAGAGCCAGTGCCAGGCAAGCTTTACTCTAGCAAGCTGGTCACTGTGTTGCTACACCAAGACTTCCTGAGTAGCTGGGTAGTTTGATTCAGGCAGTTACTGCCCCAGCTACATTTCACTAGTATGTCACTATTGCAGTATATTGCAGTTGCAGGATTCCTGGGAGTGACAGACTGCTGTGTAGACATACCCTGAGGCTGGCTAAAAACGCTGGCAACAGTCCGTACCCACCCTGGAGTTGCTAATTTTATTTTCTGCCATTTGTGTTGTAAATCTGTTGTGGAATGTCTTTCTCTGTTCCCAGGCTCCCTTTTCTTGTTCCCCTCCTCCCAGGTTTCATTCTTCCACAGATAATTGCAAGCACATTTTCACAGTTAAGTTGCCCTTCTCTGTACAACTCCGAAAGGACGTACTGGAACATGGGCTGTTCGATCATATGTGTTTGAACATCAGAATTGGTATGATCTAGTCAAAGTAATTATTCAATAACCTATTCTGGTTTTGAGAGAGAACTAGGTGTAACCTAAAATTTCAGAAGGTGCTGCTTCACCTTTTGGTAAGACACTGAGGGGTCTGTTTTAGATAACAAAAAGATCTGAAATGCTTAAGTAGCTTGATATTAGTGGTTTGATAATAGCTTTCTGAAAACTGTGTTCTAAGTAAGTCAAAAGGAAACAGAGATCAAAACCAGATAGAGATCTAAACATAAATCAGTGGAGACTTCTGGAAGCATGGATGTTTTGACCTGAGAAAGAGGTAGTGATGGAGTACCAGTAAAGAGAAACTGTGTTTGCCAAGTGTAATGCAGGACATGACAGCTGAGTAAGTTAATTGGAATCCCAGAAATACAATGTCTCTGCTGTGTTAACCTTGTCTGGGCAAGTCATTTATGCAATGACAGCAGGGTATCACATAGAGAAAACTCACATAAAGAAAGTCACATAGAGAGAGAAAAGATTGTGGAGGAGAAATGGAGAGGTTTGAGTAGTATCCTGTGCCAGACTCTGGATAATAGGCCTGGTTTGGGTTTGGGGTTTTTTGTTTCATGTAAAATTGCAAGATATTTACAGGTGAGGTTACTGAACCTGCTAATCCTTGCATGGTGATGGGGTACCTCCCCCCATCGTATGTATCTTTTCTCACCCTTTTACCTTCCAAGTTTGATAGTTTATTTACAGTACTGGAATGCAACCACATTGGAACTAGGCGTGGGAATGTCCACCTCCCAATCCTTTCTGAACTCTTGTGGCAAGCATTAGTGTGGTTCTGGGCAAGGGTTTCTATGGTTTTACTTTGCGCTTTGTGAAGGATGTCTGTGTAATCCCTAGTGAAGCAACAAGCTCTTGCAGTCCCTCTAATTTCTTTGTTTCTGGTCATCTTGTACAGCTTTACTTAACATAATAAAACTGCACCAAACAGGCAAACGACAGTCATTTAGAAACTCCCAGACAAACACAATTTTCATTTAATCAATAGCTTTGTGACTTTGCCAGCTATGACTTTTTGAAGGTTTATTCTGCTGAGTAAGCCAAGGCCGTGTTAAATAGCTGGGCCGTAGTGATTTGGCAAATCTTGCATGTGCTTCCTGCTACAAGGGTTCTGGTTTCATACTTCATTGGCTTTGCTGGCAACAGCCTTGTGCACCCAGTGACCCAAAACATAGGGACAGTACAAGTCTTCATTGTGCAACCTCTCCAGTACGCACCAAGACAGGAAATATTAGGTTTGCAAGTGCCATTTACGAAATAATCATTTGTTTTTATACAAGGGCAGAAATCTAGCTGGAATATTTACTTTTCCACTAAGCAGTTGGGTTCCAATAGCCTGTAAGCCACGCTGTCTGCCTGGCCTGCTGAGTTCGACAGGTTCCAGGTGAAAATGACTGCAGAGCTGGGGAAGGTGATAAATCCCAAACTGTCACTTGGAAAAATCTTCAGTAGTAACTCAGCAGCAGCAATGCCAGTGGAAATGGTGTTGCCTCTAAAAATGTGGTTCCCTTTACTGTTATGTCAGTGGAAGGCTGCGCTGTAGTGGGACAAGGTTGGCTGCCTCTTGGCCAACAGTTGTGTTGGGGAATAAAACTCAGCAAAAAGAGTTTACTAGACAAATGAAATAAACAGGCCTTTGTTCTCACTGATCCCTTTCCATTTGCAAAATCCTCCCTACAGCAGATGCTGGGCCTCTTTCTATTGCTGGATCCAACCCAGCAGGCAGTTTTGTTGTCTATGTCTTTACTTGAACCCATTTTCAAAAAAGAGAAGAATAATTCACAGTTTTCTCAGTCTTCTTTTGTTCTTGTTTAGGTAAAACAGACCTAAGCAAAAGGTGTCTGATCATAATGGTTTGTTCTTGCTTGCTTGAACAGTTTCCTTCCTGCTGGGCTCTAATTAGCTTAAGGTGTTGAGCCTTAAAACCATGTCTTTTTTACTTTGCCTTCATTCTCTGCTCCCAGTTCCACCGAGACACTCATTTTGTCTGCCAGATCTTATCCACACATGGGACAGTTTGACCTTTCAGAAATTTCTGATGTCTACTGCTGGCATCACTCCAGAGATAGCCAATGAAGTGGCAGGTTTCTAATCTAGCATTTAAAATATTTATTTTAATCATACACATTAAAACTAGATAGGATAAAGAAATGCTCCCTAGGAACAGTTTGTTTCTTAGTTTAGGTAGTCTTTATACTTAGGGAAAGCATCTTTTCTTCCAAGGAGAAGTACAGCTTCCTTTTTTCCTCCATAACACAACCCTTAGCGCCTTTCAGTGGGTAAATTCTTTCCTGTGTATGACCTCCTTTATCTCAAGTCAAGCTGCTTGCTGTGTAACGTGGGAGAGATTTAGTCCAAGAGGTCTGAACTCTTTCCCAGTATCCATCATGAGCCACTATGGTCACCAATGGCCATTTTTTGATAAAAATGCAGACTGCTTGGGTTTAACTTGACACTTTAAAGTGTCAAACTGGGTTTTCCTACAGGAGCATTATAATAATAACTTCGCTGCTTTTCTGCTCCTGTGCACAAACATCAACTTCCATCTCCTTATTTAAATTGTCATCCTCTCCATTTGGCTTATTTTTTTTTACTTCTTTCTCCATTATTTCACTCTGTTACTCACACCTTTTCAATACCAATCCAGATGGGATCCTGAGGCTTCTCTCCATTCAAAGAAAAATAGCCCAACCAACTTGTTTTTTGGAGAAAAACGTGTTAGAATTTTCTTTTTGCATGGGAAGCACTATCATACATTCCTGCAGCTCATTCTGAAATGTTTATGGTGTTTTTTAAAACAAACTTCCCAGGTTTGCTGAAGGCAGCACTTCTGAGTTTAATGAACAGAATCACATGAGGAAAAGCTCCGATAGAGGCTCCAGAAAGCTGTCATCAGCTAAATGACATGCATGCTGCACTTCTTATCAGCTAAAGACCCTCTAAAGACATATCTTCTTATGAAGATAACAGACTTTTTTTTTCCTCCTCTGCAATTTGTCTTCACATTAACATGTTCAAGCCAAAGTCATCAAAGCAAGACTATCTTTTTTCAAGTTGTTTTTTGCTTTCTTCATGTGGCATTCCTAGACAATATGAAAGCAAACTTGGCTTCATTAGCCTTGAGGTTTGTAGGCAACTAGGCACGCACACTACCCAAAGAATTCCACTTCAGGATTGGTCTGAACATATCATTTCCAAACTGCTTTGATACCAAGCCATAATTTGCAAGGTTCCTGTTTGATATCAAGTCTCTCCCTGCCGACCAAATGATTGAGACTAAGTGAGATAGCGTGCTGAGCTTTTAAAATCATTTACAAAGAACCCAGGCCAGATGATTCTGGGATTATGAATGATTTTCCCAGCTGCACCATTATGAAAAATCCCAGGAGTTTAGGGAGCTGGTATATGAGAGGAGGATTACTGGAAACAAAGGTTTTCTAAGGATGGGGAGCTCTCCTGAGTGATGGGAGTGGCTGTAACAAGGACACCTCTGAAAATGCCATGTCCTTATAGCAAATGTCTTCAACTGAACTACTGCAGATTATTGCTAGATTATAACTGCAACTAATGGAACTGGATCAGGCATTTCCTGTGTAACTTCTTTTCTAGACAGGTTTGTTGGGTTGTGGGTTTGGGTTTTTTTTTAATTCTTAGAAGGAAGAGAGAGCTGTAGATTTGTTACTGCCCACTACAGTCATTTGTTGTTTTGGTGAACCAGTGTAAGAGGGTCACATAGGATGGATTTCTTCTTGCACTGAATCTGCAAGCCCACAGTGACTGGTAACATAGACCAAGAAAGAAGAATAAAAGAAAGAGACTGAAAAGTATTTCTTTCTGTGAAAAGGACTTCTGCTGCTCTGGGAACCATAAAGCACATACCCACTGGCTCCTCTGGAGACTTCAGCTAACTTGATCCTGGTAGAGTTATATATATTACAGTTATTTCTCACCTCTCTGTCTTTTGATATTGGCCATCTCCTCATTCCCACCTCCAGGAATGGAGAATTCATCTCCCCTTGTGAGGAAGGCAGCCAGTATTCCTGACTCCTGCAGTGCATTCCCCAGGCTGCCCCACTTCCCCCAGTGCTCAGCAGTGGGTGGCTTCCTGGTGCTGTAGAATGCGGGACATTTGTGGTTACTTGTGTTGCACATACTTGGCAGATACACTTAAGTCTCTCTCCCTTCCTCTGCATTTCTTTTTAACAGGGGCTCGTGTTGAATCTCTTCATTCAGGTTTGAACCTTGGTTGTTCAGGTAGTTGACTGGAGGCTTTCACTGGTTTCACAGGAGTTTTGGAAAAGGGCACTCAAGTGATTGCATGCAAGAGCCTCCCCATAGCTGCTAACACTTTGAGTGACAGACCCCTTAGCTGTTCTTATTGAGCTTTTGTCTTTCTTCCCAAGTGGGTGGGAAATCCCACCCAGCTCTCCCAGGGTTTTGTCTTTTTTCCACCCTACAATTTATATTCCCTTTTCATCTGCTGAGGAAATGCATGTCACATTTTTTGAGGTCTCGTTCTCACCCACTTCAGGCAGTGCTGAAAGCAAACAGCTTGTTACCCTTCAGCCTGTTACTGCTGCGATGCACCAGGGTGCTTTCTGCATGCAAGAAGCTACAGATGGAGCACAGCAGCCTCTGCTCAACAGAAGAGAGAAATGAGCAGTCTATCTCTGCTCACCAGTTTCATTCATAGTCACTGTCCTCCTCCTACAATAATTCCTTGTTCTCTGAAACCAGACTGAAGCCAGTGAGACAGAATATTTTATGTCCAAGAAGTGGATTAAATCTTTTGGAGGGCAAGGAAACAGCTTAGTGCATACATTTCCATGGGGATGTTACCCTGTGGCCCTAAGATAACTTCATTCTGGCTCAGCTGTGATCATGACAAGCAGCCAGTGTCTCCTCATTGATGGCTTGAGAGAAGGGATTCCCAGCAGAGTCACTCATGCATGTTGTACAGCGACCGGGTTTTGATATATCTATGTTCAGCTTTTCAACAGGTATTGCCCTGTTAAGACAACCCTTGACTGACTGATGCTGTTGTGGCAGAAAGTTGTTGCTTCTGTGTATTGTTGGCATGTATCAAAGTATGGGAAAGGGTTTAGAAATGCTGAGCACTTGGTTGGATGACTGCTGTGGAGATGGGGTAGTGCTCTAGGCATGTGAAGGGGCCATGGATCTACACGCTGCATGAGGTTACAGTCCATGCAGCAAAAAAAGAGAGGCTGGAGTGGCAGCCCTTTTATGCTCAGATCAATGTGAAAGGCAGTAAATTTGTTACTGTAAGTGTGAGCTGAGCTCCTGATCATGTCGGGAGGGTGTGAGGGCGGCGAAGGAGCATTTCTAGCCCTGGGCAGTCATTCCCATGTGGTGTTGGGCAGTGCTCATTTCAATAGTCATTGCATGAGCCTTGCCCATCTCTCCATTGCCTGCACAGGTTCAGGTGACTCCCTGCTGCATCAGACTGAACCACTCTGGCCGCTGTTGGTTCCTGATGCAGTAGGGGACTGTTACAGCCATTACTCGCACACCCTGATAATGGAGTTATACCTTACTTTGCATTTTAAGTCTTCTCTCAGAGAGGTGGGATTCTAAACAGGACAGGACCCTGCCTGTGCTGAGTTGGTACTGAATGTGTAATCACAGTCATTTCTGAGTCTGAAAGCATATTGCTGCAGCTACTCTGGTTGGCAGCTCCCTCATGTTTAAAGATTTGTATTAGATACTACATGAGACTTGGAAAGAAGTGAGCATTAAGATCAGAAGGAAGAAGGGTGTTTCCTTGAGGTAATGCTGCCTCTTCAATGTGAAGTTTCCACCAGGTTTATTTGTACATGTTGATCAACTTTAGCTTTTTCTAGGTCTTAGTGTTATGTGGAGCCCTCCTTTTTCTGCCCCAAGGTACGCTACCCCCTGCAGTCTCAGAACCTGCTGATTCTTGTCCAAAACACTGAACCTTTTTCAGGGAAAGGTTGTTGTGCTGGGACCACATCCTACAAATTAGATGCAGTGGAGGCAGGCCATCGGAATGGTAAGTGTTCAGTTGCATCCCAACTGGATTCCTTCATCTTACCAAACGCCTGCACTGCTGTGAATCAGCTGCTCTGCAAAACTGGAATGGATTCTGGAGAGAGAATCACATGAGCAGTCAGCTGCTGGAAGAAATAGTCAATAGTGTGAGCATCTGATATTATTGCTGGGGAGAAGATCATAAAATGATTCACCCTGTTCTTCATGGCCTTAGTCTAACTTCAGTCAAACTGTATAACAGGATTGTTGTTGATGTCAGTGGGTTTGACCAGCTCTGCTACAGGTATCTAGGACCACGCAGGCAGCAGCAAGCTTTTAGATGAAATGTCTGAATGAGTAAAAGGCCACAGTGCCAGTTCCTGCCATGTCAGTCTATGTGTGCTATCTGTCCCTAGCGGCACAAGCTCATACTTGCTGCCTTCCAGATTCCATGGGAAAAGAACTAATTCTTTTTAAATGAAAACCATATCATAAAGGGCTGGATCTGTCATGCAGCTGAATAAACCACAGCTTTCCTCACTGTTATTCACCATAGGCGTTCGTGTGTTCTCACTCGCTGTTGTTGACTTCTTGGCTGTTTGATGAGTAGATAACCATATAAAATATCTGGTTACTTCATTATTGGAGAGTGACATAAACTTGGTTATGAAAACAAGAGTCCAGTAGTCATGGCTCCCTTTAAATGGTGTCTCTCCTGATAAAAAAACCCCAAAAAACCTGAACATCCCCGTTGGGGATAACTTGATGTACACAATGACCATCTTTGATAACTTCAAATGCTTTAGGTAGATTCATCCCCCTCTCTTAATCACAACTTCCCAAAGTACCTCCTGACAGCTTCTGAAATAGCTGAGTTATAGTTAAGTGACTGTGTTTACATGTTTGAAAAGCACAAGGTGAAAAAGCCTGTTTTCCATTAAACCAACAGTTTTAGTGACCATTGTTTTTATAAGGAGGTTACGCAAGCTGTTTCATTGCCTCCTCCCCAGCTCAGCTCACCTCAGCCTTTCCCCAGCATCTGTTAGTTTACCCTCCACCCAAGCCTCGCACAGATTCCCTTCTCTGGCTTCCTCTGCCTCTTTTCAGTTGCTTTGCAGATGCATCACCTTCCTAGGTTGCTCTCTTAAACTCACTGTCCTCATTTTGCACTGCAGCTTGTATTATAATTCCAGCTCTAATGAGCAACCCCTTTCCACTTCTGCCTCTGGTATGCCTTTATTCTCAACTGGTTGGAAACCTCATAACTTGCAAGATATCAGCATTTTATATTGAAATGTTCAACATGTTGAACCAGTTCAGAAGTAGGCATCTTTCCAGTGATGCAGCTTCAATTTCAAACGTTAATAAAAATTCCTAACATTGAACTCGATTTGGGACTGGACGGCTCACAGGCTCCATTATGTGATATGCCGTCTCCCACTTCTAAGTTGCTGGTTCAAATCCAGCCCAAGTCAGTAGCTGCTGAGAACTGTTGACGTACATTCTCTGCTTAGTGACCTATATTGATTTGAGTTTAATGGCCATGTTTAATGTTCTCAGCTGTCAGCCATGCACCCTGTATAACCTCTTTCCATACCAGTATCTTCCTTTGTGGTTGAGATTGGATGGACTACAGAGATGGGACTCCCTTCTCAACCATTCATGGAGACCCAATAGGAAGTGGGAAGGGGGAGGAGTTTCATCTTTCAGTTATGTTCTTCATATGGATAAATGGATAGCATTTGTGCCCACATCTAAATTAGCATCTCTAAATAGCAGGCTTTCCTTGAGGCACTGTCATCCTGCCCACACTGAAATGCCAGAGCAGATAAATTATGGCTCTCCTTCTCCCTTCCCCCCCACACTATGCGAGGATGTTGTCCAGCCTCCCCTCCCTTTGCATTTATATTTCTCCAGTGGGGTTTAGGAAGAAATCTTGTGCTTAATCCTGGTTCTGCGGTTAATGTGTGATGACCACTGAGTGAGTCATGCGAGCTGGGTCACAGGGAATGACTTCTCACATATGCTCTTTTCCAAGGTCAGTAGTGACCTACCTTGCTGTGATGTACAACTCCTGGTGCTGCATACAGGTCTTAGCAACTCACTGTTGCCTTGCAGAAACAGTCTTTTAGAGAACATCTGTTGGCTATGGTATCTGTTACAAACACAGGTAGAGAAAACATGCTTTCCAGCAAGCAGAGATCAGCCAAGAATGTAAAAACTTTCGTGGCCCCATTGAGCTCTTCACGTGAAGCAAGAGATATCACTGCTGCTCCTGCCCTCCTCTGTATTTGGGATATGGCTGTAGCAGGCCCTTTGCTCAGTTCTTTGGGTCCATGCTGGTCTGCAGGTCAAGTGGCCCCAAGGAGCTCTTCCCTTTTGATGTCGTGCCAAACTTAAACAGTTTGAGTTGATTCCTCAGGAAGAGAAAGACTGTCCCTTGGATTTCGCTGCCTGTAGGAGTGACAGACCACTATCCTCATTTTGTTCTTGGTTGCTGTACAGCCTCACCATCCTTTGGAGAAATGGTGATTTTGAGGTTTGTGCCACTTGTGTGGAGAGCAACCGATCATGTGTTGTGCAGAAGTTGAATAAGCAGCTGGGGTGACAGCCAGGTTGCCTTGGGTAGCCTCGCTAGTCCTGAGTGTCATGCATTTCCAAAGTGAACCAGCGTTTGACTCATCCTGAATTATTTGCAGACCAGTGGAATGGTTTGACTTTCACAGGGAGGCTATGGAGAAGCTCTCAGCAACAGCCAGCAGAAGTGCTTATTTGAAACAGAAGGATTGTAGAAGCTCTTGGTGTTTCCACTTCTGGGTGTGGTTTTTTCAGTCCTCCCTTCTTTATAATTCTTTCTCTCACTTGCTACCTTGTGTCTGCCTTTTTCTGAAGACAAGCTCTTATTTTACTGCTGACGCTCTTTTCTATCAAACTTGCCTCCTGCCCCTACTTCATAATCTCTTCCCACCAGAGGGGGAGTGTGTAACGATAATCCTGGGGATTTCTCAAGAGGTCTGTTACCAGCCACAAAGTTTCAGCTGTTGGAAAAATTCTAAGTATCTCCTAAATCAGTTTCTCCCAGCCCTTGGTGTTATCCTTCAGCTCAGATTTGGGGCTTTTAATAGGAAACCTATCGAGAGTCATAGCAGTTCTGATGAAGATTTGTATACATGACCTTAAGAACTTGGAGGTGCAACGCACAGTGCATTGAAGGAGGAGGCTTTCCACAGGCTTTGGTTCGCTTTGGCTCAGGCTTTTAAAGAATAACAGGAAACATTGGAAAACACACCAAGGGTAAACAGAGCAGTTTAGTTACATTAACTGTCTAGAGGAGAAGCTTCCCTCATGATCGAAACAAACAAAGCAAGTGTATTTATTTAGCATTGCTGTGGGAAAACAAATGGCTGTTAATTGCATTTAGCTAAAAAGGGTTATAGAAAAAAAATTGGCCAGCTCAGGACCAGAGTGTAATTCTGGCATCCTGACCCAGTTCTGATTGCTGCATAGACTGAGATGGGGAAGAGTGTCCTGGAAAGGAGCACAGACCAGAGAGGCCAAGGCTTTGAGAGATTGCATACTGGGTTTTATCCATAGCAATGCTGCTTTAAAGTCTCATTCTAAAAAAAACAGCATCAAGGAGATATGTTGTTGCTGCCTCCCTGGGATTGCTGATAAAATTTGTCTTGCTATGATTCTGTTAAGCTGGTCACTCAGCTTGTTTCTGGTCTCACTTATAATCAGCAACAATAAATATGCTGCAGGACCCCTTCAGTGATGCCTTAGTGTCTTTGACTGATAACCAATGCATTATTTATATTAGAAAAGACACTGGAGTGTGAAACCACAGTCCCATTGTGCTTACTCAGAAGAAACACGGAGTGAAAAGAGTTTAAGAGCTGACAGTCTGAGCTGTTCTTGCTTGCCTGTGTGGGATCTCATTCTCTTCAGGAGGAAAAAGTGATGAACCAAAGGCTGAAATTTACCTTGCGCTCAGAACGGAGCTAGTGACTGTGGGAGTAACAACACAAAGGGAAACTGAGTCCTTCTGTAATGGCTCTGCTGGCTTTGCAGTGTAAAGGAGAACAAGCAGCATGTGTTTGTTGCTCCTGATAAAATGGACAGCTATGACTTGGAGAGCACAGAGGGCAGTGGCTTTGCAGGGTAGTGTGGTGCCATTTTGGCATTCCTATTTCTAATCTAAGAGCCATTCTTATCGGCTCCTTTCTCAAGATCTGTTCATGTAGGAATAGAACTCCTTCCCAAGACAGAATATTTCAAAAGACTGATTATCTGCTTCTAATTCCATGTGAACTTCTGAATAGCAGGTAAGATTAGATGATCACAAAGAAAATGCAAAGTACTGAATCAGTGCTTGAGCTGCTGTTTGTTACAAACACATAACGCTCTGTCCGATTTATTTCTGTTAAAAGCAGGGGGACTGTTCATTAGTGACAGAATCAGCATGGCATTACATTTACTATGTGTTTAGGAAAAAACAATCCCTTTGATGTAGCTGGAGACCCTTGAACTTCAGAAAAGAATGTGTTAGCATGCTACGGTATGCCTTAGTCCTTCAGGTCATTTAATCCTTTCCTCAAGTGAGTCATTTTAAGGTAAAGTAGATGCTGGGAAAAGTTCTGCACTGCCAATTAAAACAGGCTCCAGAGGTGTTGCTGGTTTTGTTCTACCAGAAACTCATCACAGAGAGGCCAGTAGAGGTTGCCTATGTACCTTGAGGCCAGATCCCAGGCTAATATAAACTGGCATTGTTCTTTTGACTTAGCAGAGCTCCTTTGCTTTATACTGATAGTTCGGCTTCAATTCGTTTATGCTTATGACTTTTGAAAGAATTTCTGTTAAGAAATCAGGAATGATTCAGATTCAGAAAGGTGTTGATTTCCACACTTGTAAGGGTTGAATTGATTTCAGAAGAAGACTGTAAATAACTCTGAGCTGTGAGTTCTGACTCGGTCTTTATGGAGAATACATTCCGTCTGCCTCAAAGACCCCTGCAAATCAAGATTGAGTAATGAATGTTAGCCTCAGCATTTCTCCTAGGCTGACACCTTCCATGAGGTCAGGTTTAAAATAAAATTAAGGACAGCAATGTACCAATTAGTTACTGTTGTCCTTGTTGTTTGCCAACAAAAAAAATCCTACTGTCAACAAATTTGACAAAGAATAAATGAAGTTAATCAGAAAGCTAAGGGATTTCTTAATTAACAGCCCCAGACCAAACACTGGTCTTATGTGGAAGAGATAAAATTGGGGAGCTTAAACCACTTTGAAAGTCAGGAAGATGGTTTGTTTTCACCCCTTACAAGTGGAACAGCTGAGGTGCCAACCAGGAGGCGGTTCAGGAAGCTGTCAGAATGGGAGGGCTGCCAAGTCCCATCCTACAGAAGCCCTGACAGAGTAAAAACTTGAAGGACCCAACTTTGAGTCTCAGCACTGTGGCAGTCGCAAGGAAGGCAAGCTGAAGGAAACCTTGGAAACCTGCCTTGTTTCCACTAGAGAAATTAAATGCTTGCTGCATGCCCACAGGCCTTCTAAGCTGGCATTTCTGGGCAAACTTTCCTGTGGAAGATTTCCAGCTAGCTTACATACCTCGCTTCATGGTACTTAGCTCTTTCTTGCCTGACTTTTAGGAATACAAACTTTAGATGGGCTTATTTGCATTGGAGGAATACTGTTGGAACGTTCTCCTTAGCATGTGAAGAGTTTTTGCTGTGTGTAGAATCAACATGGGTAAAATATTTGGAGTGAAATCCAGGCTCCATTGAAGTCAGTGGCAAAACTCCCATTCACTTCAGTGGAGCAGGAATTTCACTCTTCACTGTTTTGAAGTTAGAGTTACTAATAGACTGTTAAATTATTTCTGCGTGCATCAAACAAAATGTGCTTGATGTTAATGTTTCTGCTGTGTTGAAAACCCACAAAGGTTTAAAAACAAGAATAACTATGAACTTCTGAGTCTAAAAATTATGTTAAATGTAGTTTTGCTAGAAATAATAATGTCCCTGGAGATAAACCTAAAATAATAGACTCCACCATATAATCTTCACTTTAGGCTAAAAATAACATAGATGGTGGTTTAATCTAAGCCATAATTATCAAACTGCTGAAGCTGGTTTTGGTTCATTGCAACTAGAAATGTATGTTGTGTTTAGGCTTCGAACAGTTGAATCCCAAAACTTAAAGAGAAGCAAAGCCAAGATCATAGTCAGAAAGCAAACAGGAGCCTCTGATTTGTTGTGAAATAGCATGGATTAAAGAATCCAACACCATATTTAAAGGGACTGCTCCTGGTTTGCTCAGTCCAGCCAGCTGGAGACCTGCTGAGTTCCTATTAATCTGCATTTCCAGCCCTGAATTGGTGACTGTTATTTTGCTAGGAGGTGACACTGACCATACAAGGCACCTTTCTTCTGAAAGCCATTTTCCCTTTCTTGTTGGAATTGAAGGAAGAATGTTAATGTTTCAAAATGTTGTTATTCCATATAATTTTTTAAAAAACCCCTAGATGATCATTTCAAAGTAGGATGGAAAACCCTTCCCTTGCTTTTGCTGCCAAGCAGCGTGGTACGATGGATGGGCTGAGTGTAGGACCGCCAGTGGGGACTTCTGACATTTTGCTGGTGTAACAGGTGAAGTTGGTCACATCAGTTACCCCTTCTTTGCCACCCTGAGGGCTGTTCACAAAGGCTTACCTCCAGCAGAGGAGTCTCACCTTCCTATAATGACACCAGAGATTTCTTCTGAACAGTGATGTACTGTAGCAGCCCAACGGTAGAGACTCTGCTAATGACAGGAGTGTTTTGCTGCTTAGGCCATACTCTGTTCTTGCTGAGACTGGCATGGGGCAGTCTTGGTGCTCATTTGAACAGTGCTTGCAGAAATGAGGTCTTGAATCTGCCCCAGGCTCCCATCTGAGCGTTGCTGTAAGAGGGTCATAGACTAATTGAGGTTGGAAGGGCCACTGCAGGTCATTTGATCCAACCCACCACTCAAAGAAGGATCAGCTTCAAAGTTAGATGGAAGAAGAGTTCTACAGTACTGTCACAAATTTAGAAAAATGTTTTTTCTAACAGTAGACATTCCAAATTCATAGTGGTGCAACAACAAAATTGGCTTGTCCCCAGTGTTAATTTGTTTACCTTTCTCTAGCTATGATTATAGGGACCACTAGACTTGGAAAAGCAATCCATAATTTTCAATAACTACTGGCTTTGATACTCTGACAGGTATCCTTCAACTGTGCTACATCAATTCTCCAGGTTCACTTCTTGTGAACCCACAAATATTTACAGTCCCTGGTAGGAAAGACCATAAGCAGCACATTTACAGGTTTCAAACACAGAAATACTAAACCCTTTGTGAAATTAAGTTTAAATTAAAGGAACCTATAGTTTATTCATGCATTGGGTGCTCAGAGCAGTTGGTGACTGTTTCTGTGTTATATATGCAGCCTGTTTGTGACTTGTTAATTGCTGAGTGCCATTACAAGTCCAAGGGGAAATTAGAAACCCACATCATAACTTGATAGGGTTTTTTTGTCTTGTTTTGTTTCAATCAAACAGCATGGGAATGAGCCATGATGATGATCACCAACCCTGCGCAGGGAGGTCTCATATTATGTCTGGAGAATGGGTGAAGGGCAGGAACCCAAGTGACCTTTCCTGGTCTTCATGCAGCCGCGATGACCTCGAAAACTTCCTAAAGTAAGCATTGTGCTGATTATCAAACATCCTATCAGGCAAGAATCCACTGTGTGATTTGAAAGTGAAAGCCTTAACAATTTTCCTTAAAAAGAAAGCATGTGCATGTGTTATTAGGGTGTGCAAGTCTGAATCTGTCTCCATTACAGAAGCCCCTTTGAAAAAGGTTTGCCGAGAGGCAGAAGAATTGGATGGAGTTGTCAGGGTACTGATAACTTCTTAAAAACAATCTCAGATCACCTTCATGTTACAAAAGATGGCCTTTGTGTTTGTAATAACCAAAATCTGTGTGTAGGTGGCCTGAAAAAATCTCTGCTGAAGGATGCTACCAGCTTTGTGCTGTAGTTTTTATGGTCATTATTTTTCTTATTTTATGGAAACTTTACTTTGCCTGGAGGTAATTCTGATGTGTTTTCTTACTCCTCAGTGAATGTTGGTCTTAAACAGTTCAGGATAAACTTCTTTCCCATTGCATCTGTATTTCAGTTCATCATATTCAGCAGTTTAGGAAGGAATTCTGTCCTGCTTGTTAACTCTCATGTACGGTAACAAGCATTGAAATTGTCTGAACTCTGTAATTGTGGTCTTAAACCTACAGTGCAGCTTTGTGTCAAACAGTGGCTGGCACAGTGGCCCATGCTTTTGTTGCTAGAAATGGGTTCAGCGTGGAAAATTCCCCAATTTGGGGACTTTATGCCTCTGATGGGTAAGAAAAGAAGTCAGGGGCTTAAAGTTCAGCTGGGGGGTTCACATGAGACATGACAGAAGACTTTCTAACTGTCATTTTAAGGCTCACGAGACTTAGGGCTAGATAGCCTGAGGGCAGAAGTGACTCTTCATCAGATTTTTAGGAATAGTTTAGACAGATGTTTAACCCAGAATGGTGTGAATATAGTTGATTCTGCCCTGTGGCCTGAGGCCAGGGATGAGTTCCCAAGGACCTTGCTCTCTGTAATTTTCCATGATTTAGAAGGCTTCTAGATATACACCAGAGAAAACCACCGCTGCTTCACATGAGCTCATCAGATTCCCTGTTGAAGAGAGGACAACGGCTTCTCTACAGCAATGATCTAACACTCCAGTTCAAAGGTGCTTTCCCTTAAAGGCATATTTGATTCTTACACTCCACAGGTCCAAGGTCAGCACCTGTTTGCTGGTAACAGACCCCCGAAGCCAATACGCCGTGCGGCTCCCTCACAAGCTGCCTGGAATGCACTACAGTGCCGATGAACAGTGCCAGATACTTTTTGGGACCAATGCTACATTCTGTAAGAATATGGAGGTAAGAACTCATGGGCTGTACCTGGGAACCAGGTAGGTAGGGGAAATAAAGCTGTCAAACACACAGAAAAGAACCTGTACTTTCCTCAGAGCTACCTAATGGGATTTTCAGTGTGTTCAGCCCTGCTGATGCAAAATCAGTAGTCAAACTCCCAGTGACCTTTGTGTCAGCAGTACGTTCTCACACAGTCTTCCTCCTTTCCCCACATGGTCTTGTTAAGCTCCCAGAGCAGACCCAGAAAAGCATTTGTTTGCTCTTGGTGTTAATTTAGGGACTTTTGACACTGTTTTGCTGAAGTGCTCAGCAGAGATTGTTTTGCTGGAAGTTCAGCTAAGGTGAAAGTCTCTTCTCACAAGAGTTCTTGCCTGCTTCCACAGGGTTAGTTTACAGAATGATAGGGCTTGGAAGGGACCTCTGGAGATCATGTAGTCCAACCTCTCTGCCAGAGCTTGGATGACTAGATCTTTCAATAGACCTCGCCTTCACACTGCTACAATGTTCTTAGGAGCTGACTGACTCTGTGCCAAGGAAATATTAATAACTCCTTGCTTGATGAGGCCATTTAGAGATTTGGGCAGAATTAGGCCCTTTCCCATGTGTTTTCTAAGCAACATAATGTTTAGTCTGGATTTGGGTGCAAAATGGCTTATATCACATGATTGGTTGGCAAAATGAAAACACTGATTTTTGGTGTCTCTAAAAGTAGGTCATATTTGAGATGAGGCTGTCTGACTTGTCTTCTGGAATTTAGAGAACTAAACTTTTCCTAAGGTCCTGAACATAATTAGATGTCGTCATTCTGACCAGAGCTTCTCTGCTTCCCACTCCAGAGAGCGACTGGAGAAATGCTTCCTTCCAGTGTGGCCTTGGAGATAGCTAGAAGAAAGTCATGTCACCAGCACGAGCTGGTGGCATTCTGACCTACATAGACAGGCGTGAAGCAGCCGGGTTTCTTGCTGTTATTAACTTGCCATTTGTAGTTTTTAGTGGTCCCTTACTCCCTTTCTGAACAATCTTGGGATCTTAATTCAGTGTTAATAAAGAAAATGAGGATTGGTGATAACTGGGGTCCCTAAGTGCCAAATTACTAAAACTGTTGAACACATGCAAGTCCTGTTTCACATTTGCTGTTTTATTTATTTTGGATTTGGAAACTAGCTAATATAAAACAATAAGAAAAGAATCTGGGTAGGTTGGATTTTCCAGCTCCGTCAAGAAAATGCAGACCACCAGGACTACTGTACTGGAAGCAAAATATTAGAATATAGGTCCATAAAGAAAACCCCGGATCTACCCAGGATGATTCAAGTTCTTCCACTTGTGTGGGTGTCACCCAGCATGACTGCTGTTGGAAGGGATACTTGCTATTTCCCTTGCTGCGATAAAAAACATTCTGTTTCTGGATAGCCTGGTGCCTAATGAGAATGTCAGCCTACTGGTAGGTGGTCAGCATTTCTCATGCAGAAATTGCATGTCCAGTCTGGAATTGCTTCAGGGACAAGTTGCTTGCCAGAATAATGAGCCAACAGGCACTGTTCTCTGTAAGATACAGACAGCAGGTGTTTGTGTCTCCTAAGGTTTTTCACTGGTCTTAGTATTTGACGTCTTTAGAACACAGTGAAAATTATGCTCTTTTCCTCCATCACTCCTTTAGCATCTCCCAAAGACAAGCATATTTTGTGAAGACTTTAGTACTTTCTAATGAAAAGCCTCCTAGAACTTCAGCAGATTAAATCAATTTTTAATCACTTATTTAGAAGTATTTTTCTGTTATGGATAAGAGTTCAGAGTTAAGCATTCATACCGTGAAGCTTTGGATCAATTCTATCTCACACCATTCATTTAAGTAAATATTTGCATCCTGTATGCTACTCTGAATGGGTGTTTGAAGTCAATGAAAAGAAATCCTTTAGAGGAAATGATCAGCTTTAATTTTTAAACCTTAGAAGGTTGTGTTCTTTTCACCTTTGTGTTTCTCATGCCTCATCTGCAGAATGCTTGTATCCTGAGTCCCAAAGCTGTCTACAAAAATATGAACCAAAAAAAAAATTGGCACTAGTTATTGGCATTAGCTGGAGAAATTATTGGCAAATATAGCTGTCTCCTCTTTTAGCCAATGGCAATGTGGTATTTTTAATTCAATAAAGTATTAAAAAAATCCAAATGTAAAAGTAATAAACATTTGAGAGTAAATATTTGTTACGAAAAGGAAATACAATTCAGGAAATGAGCCTGCTCAATCTTTTTATGATTACATGTGTCTACTGTCTATTTTCTTATTTAATAAAAGAGTGACATTATAACATTTCATTGGAGACTGTTGAGCTGCATAATTATATCAGGCAAACTAAGGACCTATATTCAAAAATGCCATACAATTAGGTTGTAGAGCAAATTTCAGAGATTAGATGAATCCAGAATTTTGACATTTTTAAGCAACTGCACAAACTTTCTGGGCAGTTAGCTCTTTCCCTTAAAGGCATAAAAGCCCAAGGTTTTAAAGGAATGTGATCTTCTTTGCCTTCACAGAGTCAGGTGCCTAAATGCTTGGCAGTGTCTGGACCTCAGGCACTGGTCCAACTAGATAGTTAATCCATGAATATTCAACCTGATCTGGATATTTCAGAATGCATCTCCAAAATTCTTCTTCCATGTTTGTTTTTAATGATATCTCAGATGCCTCAGTACAAAATAGTAGCTCTCAGAATTACAAGTTTGCCAAACCAGCCATCCTGCAGCTATTCTGGTCCAAATTTGCAGAACAAAAATGAAAACATATGAGGTAGGCTCAGCTTTATGTACGTTATACTCTTGAGCTTGGACATTGCACCTACATTTTAATACATGAAAAATTAAGAAAAATGACCTAATTAACAGCATAAGTAGATGATAATGAGCTCAGTCATAGCCTATTGTTGTAATCTGTGACCTCTGAGTTGTACAGTTTAGTATCTGGTTTTGTAACATCAATGTTAGCTGAGAGTTACTAGTGCGTGCTGCCTGTTAAGGGAGCTGTGGAATCAGCCTTTGAGGTGGATGCTTGTTAGGCAGGGAACAAGCATTTATTTGAAAAGCACTGTTTCTGTTATGTTATTCTGTATGAATAATAAATGACAAGCTTAGCTGCCAGTCCCTTGTGGGAATGCAAGTCCATTTTGGTTTTATTGGCTTTATATACATCCAGGGAGCTGGTTTTGGATTAACTTTAACCTGAGTGGTAGATGGTGAGTCCTTGCTCATCATCAGGAAAGTAAATGTTTTCATGGCTCTGCAGAAGAATTGGAACTGAATAGGGAAATGGAATTCAGACAGTTTTTGAGTACAGAAGTTTTCACATATAATGAATACCTCAAGGCCCTTCAGTAGTTCTCCATATCTAAGTGACATAGTTTTCTCCAGTAAAGGGATCAAAAGGGCTTTCACATGGTGCTTTCTGTTAATCTTTCCCGTTGCAAATGTTAGGCATTATCTGATCCATGAGGTCACTTATCTAGCACTACATATAAATGTGCCTTTGCCATAACAGACCATGCAGTGTGGGAAGAGCTTTTGGACCACCTCAGACTTCTCACAGAGACCTTCATTTAGTGGGAGAATAGTTGCGTTTAGCAGAAATTAAATACATGACCTTGTCATTCTCAAGCTCTGAGCAAAATCCTGATAGGAGTTATCATTGTACCCCAAACACAGGGATCTTTTGGGATTCTGGTTGCTAAGTGTTGACTTGAGTCCAGGGCTAACATGCTCAGTTGTGGAAATTACTGGGGGTTCAACCTGTCTGACCTCTGTTCTTCAGCTCCGCACTGTGCTATGAATCAAGTATTGTGAATTCGTTTGACCCATACTCCAGAGGAAGCAAATCGCTTCAACCCTGCTCAAGTGATGAAGGCTTCTGCCCAGAACAGGCTTTAACTCTTTGCTGACCTCTTTGGTTAGCAATGCTGCCAGAGAAAGGCAAAGCACAGCAGGTTCACGCTGAATCTCTCGCAGAGCAGCGATGGTGTTTCTCCCCAAGAAGCGCCTAAAAACGCATTGTTCATAACCTCACATGAAAATATGTTGTGTATTTCATCAGAACCCTGGGTTTATTTTTCAGACTGGCATGCCTACTAACAGAGGCTTTTGCACTGAAATTGTATTTATGGAAAAAATGTGATTTCTATCTCTTGTATCCAGTGTTTGGCTTTTTGGTTTATATGCCTTTTAGCTTATTTATTATTAACACATTTTTGCGGGTTTTTACATAACCATTATCTTTCAGTATTGTTTTGAGTCAAAACTGTTCTTAGGCTAAAATGGCATGTGGGAAGAGATTAGCAGTGCTACAAAGGGCTTTTTTTTCTGCAAAGGGGACACTGTCAACTCAGATGGAACTGGGAATGTGGAGTTTGACATGACACTGGTTTTAGAAAAATGGAAACAGCTAGGATTAGCTCTGCTGTTTGTTCTTAATTTCAAGGTTTTTTTAAAAACCCAGTATATCCCATGACACTGGTATCTCCCAGTATCTACACACATGGAGCAACAGCGCAGAATCGGAGGGCAAAGTGATTGCAAGCCAAAGGAAACTGACTAGATTTCTGGGCTAAAATGGAAAAGGAAGAGGAATCAAATAAACAAAGTAAAGCAAAAGTACCAATTCTAATAATCAAGTGGATTTTAGATATCCCTTCCGTTTTCCTATCTGATGTTTTGGTGGTATAAGCAATTGTGGGTCTTTCTGCTCCCTCAGTCTTGCAAAGAGGCTGTCAGAGTGGACTTGGACTCCATGCATGCGAATCAATGGACCTCTGTCTGCTTTTCCTTCGCCGAGGCATTTGCAAGACCAGGCGATGATAGTGAGCCCTATTATTTAGTAATGTATAGGATATTTAGGAGAGCATGGTAATTAGATTGAGAGCTGATTTATCCTGAAAAGAATAGGTTGCATTGTCATTTTCTCTAAAACCCAAGACTTTGTCTACATAAGTTTCCATTACACTTTTTAGCTTTTATATAACAGTAGTAATCGTAATAATAATAATAACAATAATAAATAATATCTGGAAGAGGATGGGTTTGGCTTTCTTGAGGCTTGCAGGGTAGAAGCCTGGAAATTCTGAAATAAAATGATATTTTCTTTCTTAGAAGTAAAAGTAACAATTTACCTAATTGCCATACTGTATTTTATAGTTTTCCTAATGTAGGCTGTTAAAATTCAGACTATTTTCACATTGCCTGTTTCATATGAAGCTGAAGTGTCCTATTTCACTGCTTCTGTATGTTGCAAAAAACCCTTTTTCTCTTTATTTTCAGTGGAAATAATTTTTGTTTAAGGGAGAGAGAGAGAGAAAGAAAGAGAGAGAGAGAAGCAGAGTTCCTGCCTGGGCAGCACAGCCCACTTTACAATTATTGGAATGCTTTAGAAATTTTTGTACGTGTTTCAGTTTGGAAGATGGTCAAAACACATTCTGGTGCAGTGGTTTAAAGAAAAATAAAAAGAGAGAGAGGAACCAAAATAAAATTATAAAAATACAATGTGGAAATTTAAGAATATAAAAATAATAAACTTTTAAAAATAATACTGAGTGCCTATTAAGAATCGAGCACTTGACCTTGGCAATCCTACATTTCTTATTAAGACACAAGGGGAGGGAGAAAGAATTAGTGTAGCCTTGTGATGTGGCATCTACAGCTGAAGTTTGAACTTAACGAAATTAGCCAAAATACGATTGAGTATCAGCCTGAAAATAGTGTATAACAAGCTTGAAGGGCAGTCAGACCTCTCCCAGTGGCCTTCTGGGAACTTCCTATCTGCAAAGCACTTCAAAAGAAAACTCGCGTAAGCTTCAAACCACATCTGAACTGTGGGAGTATGTAGCTATATTTATTTTACTGTACCTTTCTCCTCTTTTCCCATGGCCAAGAAACACCATCCCTGATTTCATTCTTTAATTTTCCCAGGTTTTTGTTTGCTGGTGTTTTTGATAGACAACACTGCCTCTTAAAAAAAATCAACACTTTTCATATCCTACAATCAGGTGTTAGGGCTGAGGAGTTCTCTGGGAGTTACAGAGTCAATTTCACTCTTACAGAAGACAGTGAGAGATGGATGTTGCAAAATGCAAGGTCAGAATTTCAGGCTTTAAATTGAAAACATAATATTTGATGGAAGTGATCAGGTTGATGATGAAACTTTCCTGAAGCTTTTGCCCTTCCTTCATCGTGGGCAGATATCTAGATGATAGCATCACACTGTGAACTCATAAACCTTTGGTGGACTACATGGGGTATGATCCTTAGAGCAGCACTTAACACGTGGCATATACAATACCATGCTAAAAACTCAAACATTTTCTACTCACTAGTGCCTTCTCTGGCAGTATGGGAGTCTTCCACTGCTTGTCTGGCAGGATCCATTCTCATTTATTGAATTAATTGTGACCAGCTTCATTCCTAGCCCCTCATTGTTGCCTCTCCGTGCAGTGTCGTTGCTATTGCTGCTTTTGTCAGTTTTTCTTTCATCGTGGTGCATGTTCAGGAGGTTCAATCATGGCCTAAATTTTTAAGGGTAGAAATAGGTTTGAATGTGTTTAGTTTTTGCCATCTGATTTTGAATCTCAAAGAAGCTGCGTGGTTTTCCAGAAGCCCTGAGTTTCTACCAGCTTTGAAAGGTTGCCCTCCTTGAAATATTTCCAGTCAGGCATCTCAAACCACTCTTCACTTCTCCAAATACTGGTTTCTTGTATCTCCCCCAGATTGGAACAATTTCTGGATACTGCATTGCACATTTCTACTGTAAACGTAATTAATTCCAGTTTAACTTCCTCAGAGGAAGGGGTGAAGAGCTTCCAGTGGGCCAAACCCCTCTCAAAAGAAGGTTTATGTTTCTCTGTCTCTTACCATCTATCCTGCAGAGCCATTCATAGAGCCCCAGGAATGTTTTACTATGAGAGGTGATGGCACACTTGGCAAAAGATCCCTGCTGCATCCACTCTAGAGAGATCAGGGCTCATCTTCCTGTCTCTAAGTGTGTTTTGGGCAGCTCTTGAATAGCTTGGTTTTCCTTATGCTAACATGAGAGCTCTGGATTTTTCTGATTCCTCAGCTTTCGTCTGCAAGCAGTTGATTTCATTCAGACCTGAGCCACCCAGATCTGTCTGTGGGGAACACTGTGTCATGGTAAATTACTGGTTTTATAAGCTGACAGATATTTTGTCTTTCTCCCTTAAGGATGAAAAGGAAGCATTCTTATCTTTCAATTGTAGATCCAAAAGCTCTTGGTATCACTCCATGTGTATATATATAGGTACACAGAGTGATCCCTGTGTTGGTAGTTGGAGTGATGCATATCAAGCCATCTAGCTCAAAGTACCAAACCCATTGTGAGGCCCTTTGTGTTTGCTGGGTTCAGTTTGGTTTGTTTTCTCTGATACAGAACATTAACAAAGCTCGGAAATGACTCTGTTGAATTTTTTGTCATGTTCTACAAGGGAAAGAGTAGCACCAGAAAGCAGTTAAACTCTCAAGGACCATTTCCTTAAGAGTTCTTTAACTGTCAAGGGCCATTTCCTCTAGAGTTAAAACAGTCTTGTTGATTTTATACACTTGGGTCTGATGTTGGTGACTTTCCACTCACACAAGTTTTGATGAAGAGGCTGTTCATTGAGTTAATGGAGTTGCATTGATGAAATAACTAATTTGTTTGTTGGCTCCAATCAGGCAGGTTATTTGGGCCCGTTAATCCACAAAGCATAATGTACACGTCTGTTTTTGTATCATAGAATCCTAGAGTCTGTTTTTGTATCATAGAATCCTAGACTAGTTTGGGTTGGAAGGGACCTCAAAGCCCACCCAGGGCCACCTGTTCCATAGGCAGGGACACCCCCCACCAGCCCAGGGTGCCCAAAGCCCCATCGAACCTGACCAGGGACCCAGGGGCAGCCCCAGCTTCTCCAGGCACCTTATGCCAAGGCATCCCCACTCACACAGGGGAAGATTTCTTCCTAATATATGATGGCCCCTCCTGCAGCTGAAGGCCATTCCCCCTTGTCCTGTCCCTCCTTGCCCTTGTCACCAGTCTCTCTCCAGCTTTCCCAGAACCCCTTTAGGGACTGGAAGATGCTGTAAGGTCTCCCCAGAGTCTTCTCTTCACCAGGCTGAACCCCCACAGCTCTCTCAGCCCGTGTCCAGAGCAGAGGTTGCTCCAGCCCTCTGAGCATCTCTGTGGCCTCCACTGGACTCGCTCCAAACAACTCCATGTTGTTCATATGTTGGGAGCAACAGAGTTGTTTTTTCTGAAGAAACAAGGTGATCACCAGGGAGTAAAAATAGGGAAATATTTTTTAAAGAAACCTTTTATAATTGAATCTAGGAAGATTATATGATTGGGCTTTGTCATACAGTCGGAGACACTTTTTGTCCAACAGTAAATGTTGTAATTAATGGGTAAAATTGCACATTACAAGTTTGTGGGATCGTTGCACTATTTTGTTGAAATGAGAAGTTCCAGGATATTGTCCATTGCCTGAATATTCCAGGATGGTTCTTGTGATTCTTTTTCAAACCTTCCCTTGATGTTTGGATCAGGTCCGTCATTTGGACGGACAGATGCTTCCACTGTTGAACCTACCAACTGCTCCGGGGAATATCAGCTCTAGAGAAAGGTCAGCAGCTGGCCACTGATACCTGTACTCAAACTTCACAGTCCCCTTGTTTGGGACAGCATGTGGCTCCTTTCATCTAGTTTCCAACAGCAAGTTCCACCTAATAGCAGTGTCAAACAAGGTGTTCACCTCCCTTGTGGTCCATTGTAGATTGTCAGTTGCTTCTGCACCCAAAATTAAAGGCAGTGAGGTGTGTCAACTGGGGGCATTGTTTCTCTCACTTCCTTGTGTAAAGAATTCCTTCTCAGAAGCATGCTGTGAGGTTTCAAGAACCTATACATAGCGTTTTGAACAGGAAAGCATGTGTAAACTGTGTGTTTATTGTACTTAATAGGTGTTAATTAGGATTCTGTTTATAAGCATGTTTTGTCTCATGGTTAGCTATGTGCCAAGCCAAAATCTCGGCAACAGAAAAGAGATCCTGGTATTTATAAGCATGCCTGTGTGTTACGTGGTCTCTTGCTCCTCTTCCTAAAGGATATTTACTCTCAAGTCCTTCTTCATAATCCCTTTGGTTTGACAGAATAATTGGTTTCATGGTGGTTTAATTATTGTGCCAGAAATAAGCGGTTCCTCTCCTCAGTGAGCAGTCGGCAGCAGGAACAAATTCATTCTCAGGAGAAGTGTTTCTTGTTTTGGATGAATCCAGGGTGAGGGAGTGAATTTGTAGGGAAAGAAGCTTCTGTTGTGTTGTTCCTTGATGGGAAGGACACCTTTATTCATCGGATTCTGATGCTTTGGAGATTTGGAAACTCTCCCTTGCAGGTAATATCTGAGGCTTCGACACGGGGTAGTATTGTGAGTCCTTTTCTTCTCCCTGAGACCATATGAGGTCATTGGGCAGAATCACACTGAATTTATTAACAGTGGTGATGCAATAGCTAACCCAGAAACTAGCAAACTCAAGACTTACTGCCTGTGGGCAAAGAACTGGCTGAATTCATTCTGGCTTCTCCTCATTTCCAGCTGCAGCACTGAGTTAAAGAACCTAAAATAGATTACTTCCCTCGAGCCGCGTGTGAGTGGTCGTAGCGCTTCACACGCTGCGAGCCTGTGCTGGCACACGTGTGGGATGGAGTTACATGCAAGATAAACACCGTCTTCAGAAACACTGTGTGTTGTGAAAAAATAGGAAAAGCTGTGAAAGGTGGGAAGGCCCACAGCCAGACATGTTCCTGGGAGTATCCCAGGAGTTGTTTCTGGTTTTACCCTGAAGTTTAGCCAGAGCAGACAGTGTGAGCCTGTGGCTGTGATGCTGAGCAGAGGACTGCAGAGCTCTGAGCAGCAGTTTTCCTTGTTTCCCAGCAGACTTTCAGCAAAGAGATTTAATCCCTTTCTGTTCCTCATCTTCCCACCTATAACAGAGGGATAAAGCTTCCATTATCTCCAAGCTCCCCGGAGTCTGTTTAGATTGCAAGTTCTTTGAGGAAGAGAAAACACCTGGCACAGCAAGGCCCCTTTCTCAAATAGATGCCATTATAATACCTGTAATTGGAAGCGTCCTTCTCCTGCCGAGCAGATACCTCCGAGCTGGAGAGTTTCCGGACTGTGACCTCTCTCAGGACTAGTTTCTAACAGATGTGCAGACAAGTTTTCCTCTCCTCCAGGAATTTTTGAGAGTCTAAAATTTGCACCTTTATAAAAATGTAATTTTTTATTTTCTGTTTTTAATTATATTTTCTGTCTGTATGAATTCCTTAAGGTTTCAGTTGAACAAGTATTTAAATGGAAGGAAAGGAGGGAGGGAGGAAGGCAGGAAGGAAGGAAGGAGGGGAGGGAGGGAGGGAGGGGGGAAGGAGGAAGGGAGGAAGGAAGGAGGGAAGGAAAAAAGGAAAAAAGAGAAAGAAAGAAAGAAAAATTTACAACTATCTTGCTTTTTAAAAAAAAATTATTTTTCTCTTGGAAATATTTCAAGCTGGGAGCTGCTCCAAAGATGACCTTTCTCCACAGACAGTTTCAACAAATCAATATTTTTCCAGTGTAAAATATCTATCATTGGAAAATCCTAACTGGCTGTAGGGAAGACTTTGCAGGCAGAGACCTGCCTTCTAAAAGCTGGCTGCTGAATTTACAATTAGCAGTAAAATAACTCTTTTGATGGCTTCTATATCAGTGTAAGCTCTGAATTGCCACTCATACACAAGCAACTTCCTTTCAAGTCCTGCCATTTCTCACTTTGATATTTCCCTACAAAGCTGGCTATTTAACTATTAAAAAGTCACTCACTGCGACTGGTTAGCTAAGGACTGTTTAATGGGGATTTTTGTTTGGGTTTCTATTGTAGCTGAGGAGGATATATGATCTCTTTTGAAATGAGCTATTAACATGATAAAACATCTTGGGAACATACAATACCAAAGCTGATGGTTTAATCTTTGCTGGGGTATCTGAATGCTGTATTAAATACAGGGGACTGTTTGAGCTTTGTAGTGGTATGGCACTAGAACACAGAGCTGCAGCGCAGTTACCAGATTTGTCTGTAACTGTTTCCTGAAATATGCTTTGCATTTAGCATTGGGGATCAAACACAGGGATGCTATAAAAATCCTGTGCTTTCCATACCTCAGAGATGGGAAATTTCAGAAAGGTTGGTGCTGCTAAGAGATATTTTATTTCTTTATTTATCTCTCTATAAATCTGTGTGTGTGTGCATGTATGTATATGCACAAACATGTACATATACACACATGTATGTTAATACTTGCTCCAGTTATACCCAAGGGCTGGGCTCAGTTCTGTAGTTCTGCTGGTACAGACACTCCTGCTTGAGGTTATCTGTGCCCACTGGTCCTCCCAGGCTATGGTCATACCTGGGCATGTTAGCACCACCTTCCTTGGGCTATGGAGGAATTCAGGCTGGCAACCAAAATGTTACAAAAAGCTGCTTCATTTTTATGACTTTTTGGTTCCACCACCATCCCTCCTCCTCCCAGTTTTACATCGAAGGTGGGAATTTAACCCTGACTAATTTACATGCAGGTTACAATCCAGGGGCTTGGAGCTGAAGCTTAACAAATAGTGGCCTTGCAAAATGCACAGATATTTAGCAGTGATGCTCATAGGTGTGTAAAACAACTTCTTTAGGGACATAGTGAATTCCATTACTCCTTCAGCCATGGTTGCCTTTCTGACAGAAAGCAGAAGCAGAGGGTTTCCATCTGGAACCACAGGGCAAAGTTTCTGTGTGGGTCATTCAAGAGATGAGGCTGAAGGGTTTCTCATCACGTTCTGCTCCGAAGCTTTGTGGTTATATGTAAAAGAGGGGCTGAAACCTAGACAAGTGGCAATACATGCTCTCTGCACCCTTCCCCTCTGATGCTTCCCTTCATTTTACAGATCAGTATTCCCCAACTACAATTTGAAGGGAGGCACTGCTGATAGTACATTCACAAGATCACTGTCCTCAATAATCAAGGGAGAAGAGCCAGTCCAGATTGTCACTTAGTTCCTGACCTTGACTTAGTAACAACTTTTTTAGCTTTACAGCTAGAAACGCAAGCGTCCTCTCAGAGCTCTAAGTTTGGCATTTGGGGAAAAGCTTTTTCAGTTAAAGTGGTTTGTTGCCTAGATTAGTCTTCTTTCCATAACCCCTGACAGTTAATTGATGTGCTTTCTGATTTTAGTCCTCTCCAAGGAAGGTAGGGGGTTTGAGAATCTGGGAATTGGTAATTTCTTGGTAAGCTCTGAAATGTCTGACTTGTCAGTTCTTGTCAATGCCTCAGTATACCTATCTGCAAAGCACTATGTGATGTCCTTATGGTTAATTGGTGCTTAAATGCTTTCAGAGCTATGGGTGAACTGCTAGTTTGTCACAGTCATTTAGCCAAAGTTACTAAAGTCTGTTATTTTCTCATATGCTCTATTAGTACAGGGAAAATGTCTTGAAAAGTCATTGATTTGGGCTTCCCCTCTGTATTTGCTGTTGTTTGTTTGACGATGACTTTTTGTGTTGTGGTTGATACAGATGTTGCTGAACTGTACCATCTGCTTCTAGTTTTTGTGAACGTTCTTTTGGTTTAAATAGTGCAAAAACCTCTTTCCAGAAAGAGACAGAGAAATAAACCAGGATGCAGATACCGCTGTGATAACTATTTTGTTTCAGTATGTTCTACATCATCACTCTTGGTATTGGGATTTATCTCATCTGCAGCCTCTGCCATACAGATCTATTTTATGTAGACATACCAACATGCATGTACACAAAACACACATGCACCCACAGTCTCTTACATTACATTGTGAAAGAGCCATAAGGTTGAAGCGTGTTGACTCAACTATTTAATGAGGTGCAATAAATCTTGACAAGACCAGCTGGCACTTGAGTCAGGCTTCTCATCTTTTTACCATTACATTGAAATGTGAACAATAGTGGAAAGAAATGTAACTCTTCTTTTTCTTTTTTCTTTTTGGTACTCAGATGTGTAGCACTGTATTGAAATCATCCACTTGCATGGAATGCAAAGCACGATGGATGCTGTGGAAAATGTTACCAATGTAAAAGCCCCTTTTCCTGGTTCTTTTTCTCAATTTCTGAAAACCTTATTGATGTGACAGATCATGCAGGAGTGGTCAGCAGTAATATTCCTGCAACACACATTGGCTGAGCAACATTGAGTAATGATACCCAGAATGTGTTTCAAGTCTGGTGGTGAGATGTGCTGTGCCTCCTGCTGCTCTTGCCCTCGCATCTCACTTTTCACCTTCCCTAGCACGTTGTTCTCTAGCAGCTACTTCCCACCACCAAACCTTTAAGTAACTTCATCCCTGCTTGTCACCAAGCTCCTCTGCTACATGGCACATCATGAAATCCTTTCCTCTTTCTCTTTTAGCCTTAAGTTCTTCTCCTCTCAAAGGACATTGCTGGCTGATTATAACTACCACCAGATCTAGCAGGGCTGATTGTGTTTCAGCATGATTGGTTACTGGAGTATCTTTTTAAAGAATACAAGTAATTAAGCACTTTGGACATTTGAGCATGTGGCATGGTTCCAAAGCATCCATCTTGGCCTCCAATATATAATTCTTTTTTAATGGACCAGATTTATTCTTGTGAAAAGAAATCTGTTTAAATAATGCACTTCTTGTTTTGGGTGGGTTTTGTTCCTGACAATGGCATCCATCAATCTCTTTTATGTCCCCAGCCTTGCCACTTAATGCCAGTCTAGCCTTAAAAAATAATTGCTCCCAAACCAACCAGATGCCTCAGGGTTCACTTGAGAAAGGGTGCCTGAGCTTTGTGGTGTATCCCATAATGATAGCTGATATATCCAAAAGTAATAACTGCACCTCGTTGCTTTGTGATTACAGCATTTGATGTGTGCTGGGCTCTGGTGCCTGGTGGAAGGAGATACATCCTGCAAAACAAAGTTGGACCCCCCTCTGGATGGCACTGAATGTGGCGCAGACAAGGTAATCCAGACGCTCACTAACAGTCTGTTTTTTCCAGTGGAATAATATTCCCAATATGTTCAGTATTTGCCATAAGCACACAATCACAGAGCGTTAGGAATTGGAAGGAACCTTGAAAGCTTATCTAGTCCAACCCCCCTGCCAGAGCAGGATCACCCAGACTAAATCCCACAGGAACGTATCCAGGCAGGTTTGAATGTCTCCAGAGAAAGAGACTCCCCAACCTCTCTGGGCAACCTGTCCCAGGGCTCTGTCACCTTCACAGTGACAAAGTTCCCCTGACATTCTCATGGAACTTCCTCTGCTCCAGCTTGCACCTGCTGCCCCTTGTCCTGTTGCTGGCCATCCCTGAGAAGAGCCTGGCTCCATCCTTGCCCTTCACATATTTATAAGCATTAATAAAGTCACCAATATTTTTTTACTGATTCTGTTACAGAAACTGCTCAATTAAGAGACAGATTGCGTTAAGTCTTTCTGATTTTATGATGCATGTATTCTAGTAACCTCTGGAGGCCTCAGTAGTCAAATTCTTGTGGTACAGGGACAAAACACTGGAGGAAAACCCCATGTCTCACTGCTGAGTGCACAGACTAAGCACCCTGTGAGTTGTGAGGCAGCAGCTCACTCCCATCATCTCTGTTCATTGCTGTCAGTGATGTTCCATGACTGAGGTGGTTTGTTCAGTCTGAGCTAAGGTAGCAGGCTATACCTGAGGTAGAGAGTGTGAAGAGCATTTAGGGTGACATTTGGGGAGTAGAGAAAGAGGGGAACGAAAAAGAGACTATTTAAAAACTTTGTAGTTTCTAAAAGTAGCTTGAAATGTGTTGAACTCAATTTCAGTGATGTCCAGTTCTGAAGGATCATTTGTGTTACTGTTACATAAATACTCAGATGACTAAGGCCTGTATGGGCTTTCCAGAATCCAGGTCAATGTAGGAAATTGTTACAAGAAACACAAAATAAACTCACAGATTAGTTGATCTCCCTCCAGTGAAAATCACCATTCTGGTAACTGGCTTCAGTGCCATAAGGGTGGGAGTTACTGAGGCTGAGGGGCTGCCTCCCTGACCTGCTGTGCTAAGAGAACTTGACATAAATGAATCTGCTTGACCTCCGAGACGAACTGTGATGCGTGTTATATGGTTCAGAAGCATATGTGGTTGATTCTTACAGCATGGCTGATAACTTGTTAGGCTACAAAGGAACTGGTTTGGTAACTACCAACCCAATAGTTACTGGTTTTGGATTCTAATATTTTTGTATATTGTATGGTGGTGGAGGTAAGAAAGAGTAAGATTTAAGTTTGTTGCTAAAATGAAAGATTTGAGACCTTTTCCTTGGTTGCTAATGAACAATTACAAGAAAAGCTGGGTCCTGCAGAGTGTGACAAGGAAACTGAGACAAAAGACTTTTAGAAATATGTTTTTCTAATGACAAAGTCCAGGTAATTCCTTCCAAAGACTGCTTACTGTACCATAGCTGGACAGAGCAGCAGGAGAGTAAGCTAAATTTGCTGCATGGTCAGGAGCTGGCACAACCTAAATGAATCAAAGATTGGTTGGGACTTCAAGCCAAGTTAGGTCCAAAATACCTGAATTATTTTGTACATACTGTTGATGAAGACATTGCTTTGGGGTGTAATTCCTTGGACTCAGTTTCTGTGAGGAGCATGGTTTTAAGTCTTAGCACTTAGATAATTATCTGCTTTATAAATCAAGGGGCTCAATTCTGTCATTTTGTTTAATGACAGAACTCCCTTGAGGGGTTCGTTGTGGGTGACACTTAAATTTCTGTGTTTCCCCTCCTCCCTTTCTCCTCCTCCCACCTCTCCCTCACTGAAACCTTGAATCTCTAGAAACATAAACATGGGCTTGTTGTAATCTCAAGTCCACCTGTACAGGAACATTTGCAGGATCAGGCCTTCTGTCCAGCCTGTGCTAACACAGTTGCATTTCAGTGGTGCCGAGCTGGGGAGTGTGTCAGTAAAACCCCCATCCCTGAGCACGTTGATGGAGACTGGAGCATGTGGAGCCAGTGGAGCATGTGCAGCCGGACGTGTGGCACAGGGGTGCGATTCAGACAGCGGAAATGCGACAATCCCCCGTAAGTCTTCCCATCATGCTGATATCTTTATGCAAGTAGGACTTTGACAATCCTTGCTGCAAGAGTGCAGGGAAGAAATGGGCAGCAGAGCTGTGCAGAGGATACAAGAGATTTCTTGTTCACACCAGAAAGGACCAAATTGAGTAGGTTCTTTGGAAGTGTTACCACTGGAAGTGACCCGTTTCAGTTATTCAAACATAGATACAGTTTAATTAAAGACATACAGTTTTGCAGAAAAAAAAGGATGCTGTGTTTCCTCTCCAGCACTGAGTGAATGAGGAGGGGTTGATTCACCTAATCACAGAATGGTCAGGGTTGGAAGGGACCTCTGGAGATCATCTAGTCCACCCCCCTGCTAAAAGCAGGATCACCTCGTGCTGCATATGAAAGTTTTCCCTCACACGGAGTGCAGTGGGTGCTGTTTAGCTCCTGCACAGTGACTACAAATATGCTCTCTGCTTGGGCTTGGATTTTTTTTTCTGATTCAGGAAGAAGTGTTAAGTGATGTTATTTACCATGTGGCATACTTAATCCTTCAGGTCAGTTGAGGCACATCTGGAAGTCTTTTTTCTTACGGTAAACCTGAACAGGTTCCCATTGTGGCCATTTAACTGACCACCCCTGTTTGTGTTCCTTATAACTTCTGAGATGAATGAGGGTGCTCATAATCTTGAGAGCAGTCCTCCTAGTTGTGTATCTCTAACTTTATTCATATTTCAAGTCTTTCTCCACAGACAAAGCACAGGAAACTTTTCTTTTTAAATAGGGGCTGAATTTTTGGCTAGCAGCAAAGCCACTTTGAAGACATGCCTAAATGATGGATGGGCACACACTGGCTGCTGCTGAGCTGCATTCGTGTGAAAGGGATATTTTTTGTTTATTCCTCTCCTTAAATAACACTGAACTGCAATTGCATGTCTCTAATGTCTAAGCTTGATTTTTACCAGCTCATTTTCATGAACAAGGGGCTGAGCTGGTTTCTTTGCTGTCAGCTACGAAAAGTCTCTTTAACCACAGCACTGACCAACCTAACCCATTCATCATCGTTCCTTAAATTGCAGGAAATGCTCCCTCCAAGATTGCACACTGATTTGAAAATTCTCTTGCTCATATGCATTCTTGGCTGGGGATATACACGTGATCTTCTTTTGCTTCAAATTCCTGGCATGGGCCCACTTCTTCTGCAGCTGGTTTATTCACTGTCCAAAAACATTGGCTAAGGGATTTATCTTTTATTTTATATATATATTTGGTCTTGGGATTTATTTTTTTTTAAACTGGAATCTCTGCTCCTGCCAGCTGACTTTTGAGCCTGTGGGACTATCAGTATTTTTAAACCAGTTGCTTCACTGTTTGATTTGGTTTTTCCTCTCTGTAATTTCTGTGAGTATTCACATGCATTACCTCCAAATGATGGTAAGGCAGTGTGTCATGATCCAATTTGCACAAGCAGACTTTTGAGTTGTACTGCCTTGTGTTCTCCTCTAGGCTTTGGACTGTTGGTGAATAGAAAACCACTGGCTTAAGCAGAACGTGAGAATGAGATCTCTGCCCCTTCTCCAGTCCCCTCTGGTTGTGTAAAAGGGTCACAACAGTAGAAATGGGCTTTGATTTCCTCTTCTCTGTTAGTGAGGGGATTCTCTTGGCACAAATACACAGTGGAAGATGGTCATGAAGTTGTCTACCAGGAGATCTCTCACAGTTACTGTTTCAGGCATGCGTCAGGGGGGACTTGAATTGCACTTTATGGAAATCCTGGGCGGTGCTAGAGCCCGTATTATACAAGGCTTGGGAGTTGGGATGACAGGGATCTGTCCCTTCAGATTCTTCTGCAGAACTCTGGGTTCTGCTGTGACATCAGCCTTGAGCTCTGACTTCTATGACTTGGGACAGGTTTCTTAACTGATGGTGACTTGCGAAGGTTTGGCTTTGGAAGGTGCCCTGAGCATGACATGTCTAAGTATTATTTATAATAAATAATTGCACAGCCAGGCAGTTCAAAGGATTCAAAGGACAATCTGTGGTTCCATCACAAATACCAAAGTTAAATATTTGTATTCTTAATGGGGAACCTAGAGGCACCATGGTGGTGTTACTGTGCCAAGGGTCACACCGAATATCTGAGGCAGAGGGAGGCAACCCAAAATGTTTCACCTTCCTCTTTCCATAGCTTGTTTTGTCCCCTGCCTCAAACACTCTTAACAAAGGGGATACAGCAAATGTCCTCTAAGGTTCTGTTCTCAGCAGTTTGAAACTTGAATAACATAGAGTTAGTTATAACCTGTACTGCAAGTAGGGTGTCCAGAAACAAATCTGTGCACCTGATAATCTCCATCCATGAAAACCACACCATTTTACACATTTGGTTTTTAAGCATGTAGGAAAGGCTCCTAATCCAACATCAGGATTAAGCACCTGCAAAATCTATTTATTCTTATTTATGACTCCCCAGAGAAGAAGGAAAACTCAAACTCCTAACAATAGCCTGCATTTTCTTTGCAAAACAAAACAAAACACAAACAAAAAACCCAGTAAGCAAAGGCCTTAGCCATCCTAACAGATAATTTCTGATACTCTCCCGAACTTGTCACTTACCTGTATCCCCAGGTGGAGCCAGCAAAGAGGGATAAAGTCATGTTCTTACTTTTCCTTAACAGATGGCTATAAAAAGCAGCTCCAGCCAAATTCCAGTTTTTAGTAGTATGGCAGCTCACTCCAAAAGCTTCTTCCCCACTCCTTCCAAATACTCCAGAGCATCTGTTATGATATACCGTTTATAGATCCAGAATGGAGCTTCGATAATTTTTTAGCAGAGCCACTGAGAGCAGGATTTGACCTCCAGCAAGGAACCTCTGAGAGAAAGGATCCTTCCTGCTAGTTCAAGAGTTGCCTTGGACAGGGAAACGTGGGCAGTGGTGTGTCTAGGAGTGGCTGTACCATTCCTGCTGACCCTGGTTTGTCTTTCCTGCCATAGCCCAGGGCCAGGTGGGAAGAACTGCCGCGGAGCCAGCGTGGAGCACACTGTCTGTGAGAACCTACCCTGCCCTAAAGGTGTGCCAAGCTTCAGGGACCAACAGTGCCAAGCCCACGACAGATACAGCAGCAAGAAGAAAAGCCTCCTGACAGCAGTCATTATTGATGGTAAGTTTTTTCACCTTCCTCTCTAATTCCTTTCTGTTCTTTCAGTGCAGCTTCTCAACCCATCTTGATTTCATCTGCAAGACTCCCATTTGTTCATGAGAAGGCTACAGCATGTTCCCCTTAGCTACAGCCAAAAGACTAATCACAATTAGTTGTTAGTGCTGCCCTTCTGTTCTTCTAGCCTTCTTAACAGAAGATACAGAGCTGTCAGTTCTTTACTCATCTTTCTGGGGGAGAGCTGCCTTACCCACCCACTCAGACTGGGAATCACATTATTTGGGAATGAGAGTTTAAACATTGGAAAGGACAAATTAATTTGGAACTGAAAAAAAAAAAAAAAGGATTCACCAGGACATTTTTGATGTGTGTCAATTCTGGCCATTTCAGCATGGTTGTCTGTCCTACTCACATTCCTTTAATGCTTCCTTGGCTGGATCTTGCTGTTCAGCTGCTATTCAACCAGATGGTGGGGGGATATGAAAAAGAATCATAATAATGCCCCTTCTGCAGGAACAAACACCTTTTTCTGTACTCTGCTGAAAAACAGACAAGGCTGGTTTCATTTGTTCAGCTTAGCAACATGCTTGAACAGAGGAGGGTGGTGTTGAAACTGATACCAGAAGACCAGACAGTGGATAAACCCTTTCCTGTGCTAGCACTGACAAGTTAGATCTGACACCAGGACATGCAGACAGCACTTCGGTTCCCGCAGCAGACCCTCTAAAACCAAGAGTCCTTCAGATGCCCTAAGGGACAGGCTGGTTTTGCTTGTTGTTCCCCTCTGTCCCCCTCCCCAAATGGTTTTGCTGGGTGGATGCACAATGCAGAGCTACTTCCCTGACTAGTTGCAGTCCCAGAAAACTCCCAGCTTTTTCCAGGGGTGAGCTGTTTCACTCCTTTCTCTGTTTCCAGTCAGGAGCTATAGGCTGCTGAGAGTACTGTAAGTAGGAGAGAGGGGAAAAAAAAGCCCACAAATAATTCAGTGAACTTCTCTGGTCAGTGCTGCCAGAATTAGCAGCGTATTGCTGTGGGAACTGCATACTGCTTTCAGCTGCAGAAAAGGAATATGCCATGTTTTGGCCTCTAAAGACTGAACAAGCTATTGCTACAAGACAATAGCTGATATTTTTCCCACTCTCTAGCAAAGCCTCACTCACCAGAGCCACGCTGCCCCATTTCCACAAATGCAAATCCTGTCACAGCTCTTGCTGCTGCAGAAAGAGAGGCAGTGCAGAGGTGGTCAGACTAGCAGCTTCCTGCACAAGATGTGCTTCCAACAGCTTTCCCAGCTCCCTCTGCAAGTGAAACCAAAATCCAGCCTGGGCGAATTTGTTTTGCATCAGGCACAAGGCAGGGAGTTTGAACATCCACAGGGTACACCTGTAGTTCCTCTGTCAAGTGAGACAGATAGACAGAGGGCAGCTCAGCTTCACATCTCAGTGTCACTGTTTATTGAGACATGTTAGAGCACTCAAGCAATGTTTTTCAGTACCTTTTTTCAGCATATCAAAGCACCGCACTCAGAAGGGTTCAAATAGACACAGAGCCAAACCAGCCTAGAGCTGATCTCCACTGTGCTTGAACTCTGCTTACAAGTATTAGTGAGGTGGGAGCTGATTGTGGGGTTTTTCATTAGAAAAAGGTTTATGCCACTTAATGCACTGACAAACCTTCTCTCATATGTCTGATGAGTGGAGGTGCTTCACTGTGCAGAACAAACCATGTCTCCATTTGGATGTCTGTAGGTTCTTCCTTGGATGAAGTCTCTGAGTAGCAGAGTCAGCTCCAAAGGAAAAGCATTACATTGCCTAAATATCTGTTACTTAAACATATGGCAGATGCAGTCAGCAAACCCTGACATCTGCTGTATGCTGCCAGTTACTAATACAAATCTTGAAAAAAGCTTTTTTTTTTTAACTTAACTCCTTCTCCAGGTAAATTTAATAGTAGCTTTTCCAAAGTGAGGTCTAAATATGTAATATAGTGATTGCCATTGGCATGGATGAAAAATGCAGCTTTTCTCTACTGTTGTATTTCAAATGAATTTGGGGGTTCTTTCTCTAGATTCAGGCAGCAGTTTCCTGACAGAATAGCTTGTAGGACCACAAATATCAATTTAAGGAAGTAGTTAGGTAATATGTGTACAAGAATGCTTTAAATTTATGTAATCAAGTGTTCTTAGTGGCAAACTGATGCGACAAAGTCAGTCCATCAAGAGTAGAAATGGACCGGAGAACTCGGTCTTCTGAACCACTGTCTGTAGCCTGGATTTTGTCTGAAACATTCACACAGTGACTTGGTCATTTGATTCAGGCTACTGAGCGTTCCCTGTGACATGTTCTGTTCACAGACAGGTAGTGACTGCATGGTTTTCTCTGTCTTGAAAGGCCAATCTCATCTCTTTGAATATTGATCTCTCAAAGTGGGCATGAGAGGCACATGTTCCTTCAAAGATGACAATATCCATGGATGCCTTTCCAAAGGTATTCATGGAGGAACTGCATCATTATTGCCTCAAACACTTGTTTGTGCTGCTCCTGAAGGCAGTTGCTTTTGTATTTCTTTTTCCAGATAAGCCCTGTGAGCTCTTCTGCTCTCCACTGGGGAAGGATTCCCCTGTGCTGGTGACGGACAGAGTCCTCGATGGTACTCCATGTGGGCCTTACGAGACCGACCTCTGTGTACATGGCAAGTGCCAGGTGGAGTAACTTTCTCTTCTTTTATTTCTACTGGTATGTCTAACCCAGGGCAGCTGTGTGTATCCTGGAAGGACAGGCATCCCTGTGGGTGGCTGGGAAGGCTGGCTGTGGGGAGAGAGGGCAACCCTACCGTATAAGACCCATTGCAAGTGCTCCACAACCCTGTGTCTTGGTCTGGGAATTATGATAAATGCCTGAGGTATGAAGAACAGCTGGGAATGTTCAATGATTACATTTGCTTGTGTGGAGTCATCAGATGGCTTGGGTGGGAAGGGGCTTCTGTGAGGGGAGCAGATGGGAGTGGAAATCTGGCTTGCTTAACTGCTCCATTTTTGGTTATTAGAGGAATCACTGAAAAAACACTAATGCTGCAAACTGGATTGCAAATTTTCATGAGCCTGTTACAAGTGCCAGCACCATGATGCTTTTCAGGTCTACCTGGTTCCTGTCTAGAAATCCTGAGGAAGCTTTTTCAGTACCTGAAGCTGCATGAGCCAGTAGCTTCCACTGTGTAATTTTTGTTAACTGTATTTCTAGATAACACCATGGTGAGTTACCATATGGGTCCATCAAAGCCTTGTGGTAAGAAAAAGGTTCCTTAGATGTTAGGAAAAAATTCACTGAAAGAGTTGCCAGGACCTGGAACAGGCTGCCCAGGGAGGGGGTTGAGTCACCAACCCTGGATGTATTTGACATACAGGTAGGTGAGGTACTTAGAGATACGGTTTAGTATAGTACAGGAATGGTTGGACTCCATGATCTTAAAGGTCTTTTCCAACCTTGTGATGCTGTGATTCTACCCACAAACTAGGTTTTAAAGCTCCACACAATAGAGAACACAGGTTTAAAAAAGCAGATCCTTGAGCACAGCCCAAGCCAGTTTTCTTTTGCCTTTCATCTGCACTGTCTTGCTTGGATCACATAAAAGAGCAAACTAGAGAAAATTCAGAGTAGGCTTCCTTCTACTGTACTGTAATGGGACAATCAGTGTCCCCTTGGTTGTCCCTGCATGGACTGGCCAAACACCAAACTTGTTTGTTTCCTTCTGTCTCTGGTTAGGCAAGTCAAGAATGGAAATGAAGAGGACTCTGTTCAGGAGTCTTTGGATCTGATACCATTTCCTGGAGTGAAGGTGTGATGGCCTATAGCCATTGCAATGATCATTATTTCTCTCTAGCCAAATTACAAATGGTACCAAAATTAGGTGTGGGAGATCTTTGTAATACAACTCCTTATGGTCTGCTGGGCAGTAAGAGAGTTTGTAATTGAATGCTCAGGGAGAATCATCTCTTAGAGCTGATATTTCAGATTTCCTTCAAAATTTGGTGGAGTTGTGTAGATTCATATTAACTGGAAATTTCAGGTTTGGACAAGGGAAGGGGGAGAAGAAAACATTTAAAGAGCATAAATTACAGGAAGTCATTTGGAATGGATGCTTCTAGCAATGTGTTGCAGTTGGATTCAAGTCATTTGTCAAGGACATTATGACAGAGCCAGATACTTAATGGTTTTTCTCCTAATTATGTAGCATTTGCTCAAAGTTTGCTGCACAGACATTACTGATGTGGAAGATGGTTGATTCAGCTTCTGAAACCTTGCCAGTGCTGGATTCTTCCTTCTAAGTTTATCCTTATGTAGATTTGTATCCTATGCTAGGAGTTCCTTCTCTCAGTATTAACCAGCCTGTTATATCCACCTCAGCATCTCTCTAGCATCACCCTTTACTTCCACTCACTTCACTGGAGATGTGCTGGTTTGCCCAGGGGGCTCAAGGCACACCAAAATTCAGCATCATTTCTGTGAGCAGTGATTAAGAACTCACAGTTTTTATTGTTTTGAGACTTCCAGCCAGGGAGATAGATGAAAATGATAATTACCTGAGTATAAGAGAAGCTTTAGAGGAATAGCACAACTTTCCTAACAGCAATGCAACGAGATAAATGAAAAATCTTTATCTGGATTGAATTTTGCACTGCTGCAAGGAGACACTTCCCACTGTTTCCTGCCAAATGCTGCTGAAGAGGCATGTTTAATTCAGTCCTAATTTATTCAGATGAAGAATCTGAACAGCAAGTTGCTGGGGAGCCAGCACAGATTTTGATTCTTTACATGCTTTTTAGTATAAAGTGCTTTGCATAGAGCCAGGTTCATGGTGCATCCCAGGTTACTTATTTTTTCCCTGGTTTCAGCTGTATCTGAATAAACTAAAAAACCCCATTAAAACCCTTTTATAGTAAGGCCAGCTGTGCACCTCCAGCTGTGTGCCATTGACCATTACACTGGGCTGGCCAGCTTTACTGCTCCAACCACTCAGATCAACCACAAATGGTAAATCAGACATTATGGCAATGTACATATTCTTCTTCCACTGAGGAGTGGTAGCCAGCTCCCCTCCAAATGAAAACCTTTATGAGTGCAGATCTTTGGAGGTACATCATGAAAAGCAAATTGCACTCTTAAGTTGGGGGCAACTGCCTTTTACTGTGCAGAGAGGTGATGACAGCTGCAGAACATTCAGTCCCTTTGCATCTGGCTTAGAGAAAATGCAAAATGATGAATTCAAGCAGAGCAGATTTGAAAGCCTCCTGAACTCATTTATAACACTCTTCTGCCTTCTATGCAGTTCAGTGCTGAGAATTGCCATATGGGAATGTGTACCCCGTTTGCCACAGAGACTTGTCTAAATAGCTGCCTATTAAACCAATTTAATTGGCATATTTATTTAATCACTCTTCTCCTTATTTCTTTGCTCAGTGTAGACAAAGCCTGGCAACAAGCATTGCAGGGGGCCTGGAGAAGAGAATAAGTGCTGAAATCAGAGGGTGGTATTACTGTTATTTATTTTCTTGCTTAATCTTTCTAGTTAAAGGCTCTCAAAGGCAGGAATGATACATTGCCAGTGTAACAGGCAAATTAGCAGTAACCATTGTCTGTGAACATCTAGTCCAGGAAATGTAATAGCTCTTTTCCCTTCAGCAGTGGATGCTCCTAAGTGTATGTGTTGCATGATGAATGAATATAGATGAACACAGCAAAGAAAAAAACCTGTTCTTGCAAGGAGAGGGGCACTTTGAGAAGGGGAGCAGAAACAGATTCTTTGAAGCTTTAAAATACCCTAACTGTATCTGGACCTAAGGGAGGAGTGTTAGAAAGTTATGCCTTTAGAAGAAACTAATTTTTAGAGTAATGACAAACCTACTTGCCATCTTGTGAGCAAAAAAGATGCCCTGTTCAATGTGTATATACAGCTTTGAGCTTTTCTTCTTGAAATGCACACAGTCTTCTAGCAAGGAGAATTTCAGTTCTCCTGAGATTTTTCAGAGACAGAAAATCTGGAGCAGGCAGGAGAGCAGTCTGATGCATTTGAGAAGGAGGAGATTAAGTGCTCATGTATCTTTGCACCATCTCTCTCACCTGCTTCCACAAACACTGTACTCATGAAGATAGGATAGGGCTGTGTGACCTGCAGCTCAGATTACTTTTATCTTCTCATACTTCTCTTCAAGTGACAAGTGACTTTCAGAGAGGGGATTCCCTGCAGGTTTTGTTCTTCCTCACAACAGCTCGGTGTATGTTTCACAAGTCAACATTCATGGCAGCAGTGTGCTTTTCACTCTGCTGCTGATGTTAATAGAAAACTGCTGGCAGAAGTAGAGCTGAAAAAGGTGTCAGATGTCACACAGCAGTGATGTGGGGAGAAGACAAGCTGCTCAGCTGACTCTTATGACACACATGACTTTGTGCTGGCTTTGCTCAAAGGAGGATTAGTCTGAGGCTCATGATAGCGTGAGAACTTTCCAGTGGGGACTACAGATTGTACTTCAGGATGTAATCCAAGGTCTCTTTGAAAAGACAGACCTCCTGTATAGCAGAACTGGGCTAGAGGTCAACGGCTGTGATTTAACAGTTTAAGAGGTGGAGATGTTTTGGCTCTCTCTAGAGTTTTCTCATTAATATTTTGTCATGTCATGGCTACTTTTACCTTGCTGGTGAGTTCACAGTCCATCCCTGAGCAGCACACTGGGCTGTCCTGGCACAATGAGAATATTACAGAATGACTTTCTTCCCATAGTGATTGTCATACAGCATGAAAGCAGAGCACAACTTTGAAAATGGACACATTTTCAAAACTAGTTTTTGCAGACTGAGTAGGCAGGGTGCCAGGAGAGTGCCACGAGTGGAAGACAATAATGTGCAGTTCCTTACTGTACATACTGCTGGCAAACAGTTGTCTGGTACTCAGTACCCACTTTTTGTATTTGATTGATGCATCCAGCTCTGGCTTTGCCTTCTCACTTGAGTGTTTTTTGTGTATTGTATATATTCCCATGTTACAAACTGTGGTACAAGATGTTCCAGCCTGGGTAGCTTGTCTCCATACAACAACTTGGCTTAGCACTGTACTTTGATAAATTCTTTAGTGTATATGCACAAAGGCCAGACGGGTTGTTTGAAGTACAGAAATCTGTTGTGTAATTGCCTTTTTTTCCCCAATTTTGGGGACTCTAGCAATGTAATCTGAAGTCTAAGCAGAGTATCAGTGCTTCTGGTGAGAAAAACCAAGACTTTTTCACTATCTTATGGCTTCTTAGTGTACTTTATAGTGGGATATAACAAAAAGTATACTGTTTTCCCCTGGTTTTCTTCTATGTTAACCCATGGAGAGCATATAATAGTCAAGTGTGTTACCTACCTTGGAGGCTTTAGATGTTGCTCGTGGATTGAGCAGCCAAGAATCAACTGGAAAGAAGGCTACAGGTGTATCATATACTGATAAATATATATTATTTTCACATCCAGATCTGACATGATAGATGCTTCTTTTAAAGAATGGACACTTGATGTAAAATCCTGTAGTACTTGCAGCCTGCTGGGATTGGTGTGAACCAGGGCAGAGGCAGGGTGGGAGCAGTCAGAGGTGCCAATTCAGATGAAGCTGGTTTGGAAGGATCAGAAGGAAAGGGGTGGCTGCAGAAAACAAGAGCAAGGTTAAAATTCCTTAACTTAATTGTAAACTCTGCTTAGCAACAACTAAAACTTTAGTGTGTTACCAACATTATTTTCATACTAAATTCAAAACTCCAGCACTGTTTCAGCTACTAGCAAGAAAACTAACTTTAATCCCAACTGAAACCAGGACACCCATGACCTGCTAAGGGATCTAAACACAAAGTCAGTGGGCAAGTGTAATCTAGTATCTAATGCAGGTTAGACAGTAAAATAGGCAGTGCATATCTCCTGCTCCAGCAGAGCTGCTCTGATTCAGATAAAATCTAAAGGCTCAGGAAATGACACAAGAATATTTGCTGAACCAGCTTCTACACAGACTCCAATCCATCATGCAAAATTTGTTGTGGAACAGAAATAAGTAATTTACAGATGAATTGCTTGATTAGGGATCTAGGCTCACCCTCCTGTACAAACCCTGACAGACACCCATAATCCTCCAGAAGGGCAGTCGTGTTTAAACCAAAGAAATAAGGATTCTCTTACCCTCAGATCTCAATGTCAGTTCCTCACATATGTACATTCCTGTCTCATGTGGTCCATCCCTGGAGGTATCAATGGACACTGGATAATATGGACAAAAAAATTGGCAGTGTAGATGAATCTGTCATAACCAGCATGCTCTGCACATGATTAATTTGTAAAATGGCACATGTTGCATCAATATTTATATTTGATCCATTGAGACAGCTAGTTAGTTCAGCATATGGGAAGCATTACAGTTTTGTGAGCCTACAATGTCATTTCTTACCCAGGGTGGGTATGTATAACAACAATAATTGTGTTTATGTAGCAAAACATACTCACGCAGGCTGGATCAATTGAACTCTTGCACAGCCATTGAAAACACAAATAAAAATATCATTAAGAAATTTCCAAGCAATACAGAAAATAGTTCACACAGAAGAATCCAAATGATGTGTATTCAGAGGAGAAGAGGAGTTTTCCTATGCTGGAGCCAGCAGGGACTGAAACTGGAAATACCACCCAACGAGCAGTATTTTCAGATGTTTAATTATAAAAATAAGAGGAAGGGGGAGGGAGAGAAGGAAGGGTGGACTAAGATATCAGCTCAGAGAGAATGAATTTCAGGCCTTTGGCTCAGCAAATGTGCAGTTACCTACCAATTTAAAGGTCAATGGACAGTTCCAAACTGTCGTGTCAGAGTAGGAGACTGCCTGGGTTGAAGATCATCAAGAAACCTGTGGATATAGTTGTGATTGTCCATGCTGAGGACTTGAAGCCCCAAAAGACTTATCTTTAAGTTTCTTGCCAGCACTCACATGTTTTAATATGGGCAAGAGACTGGCTTTGGTTAAAATCTGCTTCTTTGTCCAATGGATGCTGTTAATAGCAGCACTGCAGCACTGCAGGCTTTCAACAGCTAGTACAGGCAGGAGCTGGGCTCCTGGGTGGTGTTAACATCAGTCCCTTTGCCAGAGTTATGGATAGCACTGTCCAAGTCCATGTTGGATGGTACGGGGAAGCTCCAAGAGTCCAAGAACAGGGTTGACAGTGGCAAATACACCCACAGGCTACTAAACAGGTGGTGCTTACACCAGGCTGGCTTTTTACTTGTTATTCTTCCTTCTGAACACAGATGAGCTCCAAGTGCCCTGCTCACTCCTTAAGAGATCATCTTGGTAGGATTATAGAACCACTTCCCTTCTCCCCATTACGTTCAAGACCGATGGAACTGAAAGTATCCAGCTATTGCTGGATGGACTGGTTCATGGACTCAATCTGCTCACCTGCAGATTACCTCTTGGCTCAGAAAACACACAGGATGTTATTTACAAGGTCTTCCTTCCCTCAGAATGTAAAGCTTCCCCTTTCTGACTGTTCCTTAATGAAAAAAATGCCCTTGCCTTGGTCAGTAAGGTGGGCTGTAGAGGAAGCACCACAAAACAAGTTAGAGATGGCAAAGATCAAATAACTCCCTTGAGCTATTGGGGTTTCAAGGGATTGTTCCTGCACAAAACTTGACTTTTGAGCAGTGAAACTTGGGGTTTTCCCTTTGCTTACAGTTAACTGAGCCCCACCTTTTTGGAAAGCTTTCTGCAGGTTGAGGACAGCTCTATTGTAATGGTTGACATACTTATAGCACATAGCCTAATGTCAGTGAGAAGTTGATACAGAACAGACTTGATAGACCTTCCTTCCCCTGGGCTCATGGGACTCAGGCTTAAGCTTCTAGGCCCCAATGCTGCAATCTCAGGGGCTTTCTCACCTTGGAGAAAACTGGGCATATCTCTCAATTGACAGTCCAAGGACTGCTGGCAGATACTTTCTTCCCAGGAAGGGTGATGCTCACTATGTTTTGCTTCCTTGTCCTTCCAGCCCTGCCTCTTCCCAGTTGCCACTTAGAATCACAGAGTGGTTTGGGTTAGAAGGGACCTTTAAGGGCCATCTAGTCCAACTCCCCTGCAGTGATTAGGGATGTCTTCAACTAGATCGGTTGCTCAGAGCCCTATCCAGCCTGACCTCGAATGTTTCCAGGGATGGGGCATCTGTCACCTCTTTGGGCAACCTGATACAGTGTTTTACCACCTTCATCATAAAAAATTCTTCCTTATTTCTAGTCTAAATCTACCCTCTTTTAGGTTAAAACCATTCCCCTTGTCTCAATGCAACAGGCCTTACTAAAAGCCTTTCTTGTTTTAGGAGAGGCAGTATTTTCAATGTGAGGAGTTTTCAAAGCGTCTGAGTGACCAAGGTGGTCACTGGAAAGTGTTTCTAAATGACTTTGCAGCTTTTGGTATCCATTGTCAAGGCTGAACAAAAGCTGTTTCATTATGTACTGTTATGAAACACACTTTCACTTTGGAAGTGATTGGAAGGCTTGGGGATGGGGAAATGGGCTCTAATGTTTATGTAGACAAGAATAAAGTGCTTCCAAGGTATTTTTCCTCCATAAAGTAGCAAGAACGCACCAATTTTCATCTTGAAGCCAAGAAAGAAATCTGGATTATTCTCTTAAAAATTTTCTTTGTAAGAAGCCATTTCCTGGCCCCAATCTGATGGGGGCTTTAATCCTCAAGCCCTGGATTGAATGGAAAGTCTACCATGTAGATGGGAGGGATGGTGTCATTGAAGGGAAGGCTCTAAGGCCATTCCAAGTTCCTCCACTCACTGGGAATTAGGGTGAAAATGAAAGGTAAAACCAGCAAAGTCTTAGGGGAGTATATTTGTGGATTCACTGGGTGCTTTTTCCACACTTTCAGAAGGGGGTGTCAAAGTGTGTCTGTCACCTAGTAAATGTTGAAGGAGATGGCTTGTCTTGCACCCCAGAGTCAGAAGAGGGGGAATCTGTTCTTTCAGAGCCTTTGCTGGCATCCACTGATTTACATCATCTGGGAAATGACAGTGTAAATGCAAAGCATGTGATTGCTAACTCCCCATTCTTTGCCTGCCTCCATTACAGTCCTGCAGACTCCTCATGTAGCACTGGGAATAAGCGTGGTTCAATGCTCGTTATATTCCCTTTATTCATCTGTGTGCTCACATAGTGCTAATAACAATGCTCTCCAATAAAAGATAGCACTAGGATCTGCAATGCAAAGCAGGCTTTCCAGTGGCTCAGCAGGGTGGCAGGCAGGCAGAGATTTCCCGCTGCCTTTCAGCAACCGCATTCATAAATCATGTTGATTGTCCTGGAAGTGGAACTGCTGGGACATCCCTCTGTTTGGGGGGCAGGATCACATTCAATATCCCTAAATTATTTTTTGGATGTGTGGGTATGAAGTTCAGACTTGAGAATTGCAACTGCCAGAAACTTCATGGTCATCTTCTTCCCTTCCTTTAGCGCTCCTGTTGATAGTTTCTCCTGTAGTTCTTGCCCACTGACTCACATGCTGTTCTAGTTAATGAGCAGCATTTCTCTTCTGAGTGTTTAGGATGATCATCCTTTCTCAGCATGTGTCTGTCTCTAATGATTTACCCAGACAAGCACTGCATCAGAACACGTCTGAATGCTGGCAATCTTTGATCCCTGTAATACATCTGGACTTAGGCAGTGGCCAGTGTCTTCTGAAACAAGAGGAACGTTTGAGTTCAGGTCCAAATGACATTGCTTACACGCAGGCAGCCTCAGATAAACAGCCCAAGTTCTCTGAATATTTCCCTGCTTACCCTATTTTTCAAAATGTTTGTTGTTTTGATTGTTCCCTAAGATATCTCTCCAACTTTCCTCTGGCTTTATTATATGAAGGCAAAGACAGGAGAGACCCAGCAGCCTTATTCATATAAGTATTATTAGCGACAGTCGTGCTAACTCATTTGCCAGGGAACTGTTTATCTACAGAGAATAAATCTTCCACTTAATTGTAACAGTAGAATCTCTACTAATAACTTGCATAGTAACAACTCTGATTTCAGTAGAAATTTATAGTTTAAGAATGAATTCCTGATTATTTTGAGGGTCTTACACGGTCAGAAAACAATAGATAAACTCATGATGATAAGTCTTATCAGCCTCAAGACCTACAAATGTGCAGTGGTCACCACTGGAACCTGGAGAGGGTTTGGGAATAGGGAAAATTGCCACAAAAACCTCTATAGTTACAGGGAGAGAGAGCACTGTGCCTGTTCTAGTGATACCTGTCTGTAGATACAAAGCTGCAGATTTTTATTGCAAGAAGTTTGGATAGATATGGAAAATGATACAAATTCCATTTCAAATGAAGCTTTAGATAAAATCATTAGGGTTTTTAAAATTATTATTTTACAATTGAATATTTAGCTTGATATAATGCAATTGTCTGGAAAAGTTTGTAATTGTGAAATTGTAGGGTCCATATTGGCCAAATATAAACCCAACCTGCTTTCACTGAAGTGCTTTGCATTGCAGGTATCTCAAACCAGCTGATTCATGAGGTCTTTTTTCAGCCATTGCAAAAGTGTAATCAGAACTGAATGTTGCACTCCCCATTGAGATCCTGGTCCCAAGCAGAGCTCATTCAGTGAGCAGCACACTGGAACTTCTAACAGCACTCTGAATTTTACGTGATGAAGGTCTATGACCAGGATTCTGGTTACTTGGGTTAATTTTCATTTAGGAAAATCATATTTTTCACTTCTCTAAACTAAGAATCAAAATAATGGTCCATTTCTCTGGGATGTCTTTATGCTCCTCAGATGGAAATTGCTATACAAACATGAAATACTGTTTTAATCTGTCGTGTTTGAAGGAAGTTAAGAGCAGGTTACTATGAAATCTATGATGATCTCTGAAATAACTAGTGTTTGTGAAACTCTCTTCAGTTAAATCTTCTGAATCAAAGTTCATGCTCCTAGTGTTAGAGAAGGGGGTTTCTGAATAACCCACTCAACACCCTTCCAAGTCAGTGTGCCCCTGCCTGGTTCACAGTGTTGCTTTCCCATTTGGGTTTTCAGTCTATCTTAGCCTTGACCTCAGTGTTTAGAGATACATTAACCTTGCAAACAAAATAATGGGGACCTCTGCTTGTTGTCATTAGAAAATTGGCTGTGATGGAATCATTGGCTCAGCTGCCAAAGAGGATCACTGTGGAATCTGCAGTGGTGATGGCAAGACCTGTAAAGTGGTGAAAGGCGACTTCAACCACACCAAGGGGATGGGTGAGTAACCCTCAGCAGCATTTTAGTGGAGTGGAGGTTCTCTGAACCTCACAGGAAGAGTTAAAGTCTGGTGGTAATACCTCTTCTTCTTGTACTCATCCACTCTAGTAAACACATTAGAAGAACAAAACAAACCCCAACTCAATTCAAATGTGATATTCTGTCTGCTTCTTACTCAGTTGCCCACCAGCCACTCCCTCATTCAGAATTAAATTCTGTTTCTCATTTTGAATTCTACCAGTGCTGTTGATTTTAAGAGACACAATCACAGCATCATTTCCAGTGGGAGACAAGTCCGATATCAGCACCATCTTTGAGCTCTCAGAGAGCTCAGAATGATGTATGTTGCACGTGTCAGATGACTCATAATTAGAATATCTGTCTCAGCTAAATGAAAGAGCACTCCCCTCTGAATATTTTTACTGACTCTCTGCCAGCAATAGAATCCATTGCACGATACAAGAGCTTCTGATCAGAATTAAGACTTCTCCCTCACTTGTTAAACATGAATGTATGTACAGCTTGGTGTTTTAATTCATATTTGTTTCTGAGTTTCTGTACTGTGCTTCTGAGAAACCTGTTAGCACACATCCTAATCCTAAATGGAAGGAAAGCCAGATTCAGGACTTGCAGGCTGCTCCAAGAGGAAAGAATTGTCCAGAAAAATTCTTTCACGTTCAGGAAATACAGACTTGCCATTTCTGTATGGAGAAATACATCCAGCACTGCTGCTCCAGGACTGAATGCAGCAAAGCACATAAAATTTCCCTGTAAGCACACACTTCAGTTCTCTTTACCTACTAGAGCAGAACCAGTGCTTAGCAGCTTCCTTTAATCAAGGCTTCAGCACTGAAGTTTGAGGCTCTGGTTTTGTTCATTGACCTCGTCCTCTGCAGCCTCCTTATCTGTGGAGCCCACTGTGATCTGTCACCTCCTCTGAGATGCAGATAGGATTGCCCACCTGCACCACGTCCTCCTGGAGCACATTTGTGCTGTTGCATTGGTAGGCCAGACCTGTTGAGTGATTTCCCACATTACTGCCTTTGACTCTTTTGTCCCAGTTATTTTCTTCCTACTTAAGTCAAAGCACTTTCATTCCATGCAAATGGTGGGAAAAGTTTCTCATTACCCTTGAAAAAATTATTCTCCATTTCTGTAATGGATTTTATAGCTGTACATGAACTTCTTCATTGCTCCTGAAGAGTAACTATCTTTTGCCTTTTCCAATGAGACCATGAAACATCTTGTGCAGATAAATAAGAAATTTCTGGGTTGCTGCCAGGAGGTTGCACCCGTTTCCAACTAGATGAGGGTGGTAACTTTACAAGGCTGTAGGAACAGAACAGTTTCAGCCTTAACTGGTTGTCTGGCTGCCAAGACACTACGGGAGGCTTTCAACCCCGGCGCCCTGTAACCTAATAAGAAAAGATGGCTGACTGGATCATGGTCGATGTTCAAGCATTTATTGACCTTATCCATTGATGGTCATCTCAGAAGTGCAAACCTGTCAATGCAATGTCTCCACCTTTACCTACCTCACACATAATCTATAAGATAATTGGTTTTACAATTGCAGTTTCATAAACACTTCTTAGATGTTTTGATTTATTAATTTTAAAGAGAATTCAATTTTCTGTGGGAATAGTTTTTGTAAGTGACATCTATTATATGCCAAACAATACCACCCTTGGGTTTTGGTTGGGTTATTTGTGATTCTTTTAACTTACAATTCCCAGGCCAGACTCTGCAGACATTTTTTGTGTTGTGAGTTACTCCCCTCAGGTTAACTTCCTGAATCTCACGCGGAGGCAAAGCTCCAGGGTTGGCTCTGAAGTATCACAAGTGAACATGAAGATACTCATTGGCCTTTTTTTTGGGGTTTTTTTTTTTTTCTTTTAAACTGACATTTAAGCAAATATGTCCAAAACTCTGACAAAAGTTGGGGCAAAGAAGAATACACAGTATGAGTAAGGTAACAGATTCGGGTTTGGATATGTAAACGATTGCACGGGTCAATGGCAGATGCCCACGAACCTGCTGTGATTCAAGTCAAGGCCAACACACTGAATCAAGTATGCTGATTTATTATTTCAGAAGAGAGCAGACTTCAAATATCAAGACATTGATTGTTTTGGAGTGGTATCTGTTTTGGGAATTGCACCCGCAAGCTTTGGGCCAGATCCTCAGCTGCTCTGCACATAGGACTCCGTTGACTGCAGGATTGGTCCCTATATGTGATTGCAAATTATGTTGTCGAGCCCTATTAAGTGAACTAAACCCATGCCAACTGCTTTCTGTTTCTTAGTAACCAATAGTCATTGTAAGAAGGTTTCCACATGTGTGATGGCAAAGGCAAAGGCTGTTCCCAAGTGTTTCTCGTGTAAGATACTTGAATGCTGTTTGCAGTGTCAGTGGGTGTTGGTGACATCCTTTGGTGTTGGTTCTTTGTCTTCCTTTGGTTGCATTAGATGGGGAGATTGGTATCAAAAGCCATGGATAAACTTCAAGTCCTTTTACTATTTAGCCTCACTTGTCAAAGATATCAAGTACAGATCCTTTCCTTTTAGAAAACCTCCCTGCATGAAAGGAAGCCAAATTTTCATTAATCAAGTAAAAAGAACCAGTCCTATTTCTTTTTTTTTCCCATCCTTAATGTTGCAGATGAGGCTCTGCCACCCTGGTGAGACATGATAGTGGAACATTCAAAGTGCCTCACAGGAGGTCCAGCAGTGCAGATCTTGCCACCTGTGATCTGGGGTGATCCAGCTGCAAACTGAGTCCATTTCTCTTTTGAGGAGGAGGTCAGAAGCCTTTATTTGTGATGCTAAACATCACATACACTTGTGTGCAGCTGGCTGTCTCCAGTAGGCCAACTGAACGCACTGTTTAGACTGAGGTTTACTTTTGACTGGCAGCATGCCCTGTACCTATTTCTACAAAATAATTTTTCAAAAGCAAACACAGACTTGTTCTGAAGTCCACTCTGTCTCCCTGCCACTGTACAGGGGGCCTAGAACTAAAGGACAGCTCTTTGGCTCATGTCTCTGGGGTGGCTGATTTATCACTGACGACTTCTGTCCAGACTCCAAGGCTGTGCCTATAATGCTCTGAGACCTGTGTTGAGAATGAGACCTGCATCTGTCTCGACTTTTCTCAGCCATAACAAGATTTTCACTGCTGCACTTTGCTTGTGATCCAAAAGAAGGACCACAGATATTTGGATTTTTTTAATGGCACAGCAGTATAAAGTGAGATGTGCCAGTTGTTGTAACTCTCATTTTGGGAAAGAGTGTATCTTTACTAGCAATTTTCCTTTTTAAGGTGGTGAAAAAGCAGGCTTTCTATGGTGCATGTTACTTGTCCAGCACATATTTAAAAGTAAGAAAAGATATTTGAACAGTAGTGTTTTAGTGCTGGCTGGGAGCTCCTTTAGCCAACACAAGAAACTCTTTTTTTGTCAATAAGTTTTACATCTAAATTATGAGAAAATAAAACCCTCACGCTGACTGTGGGGTGTCTTATAAGGATTTAAGCAGAGCATGCAAGTTAGAAATCCTAGTGACCAACTTCACAGCAATAGTAGGAGGCTTTGAAATCTATCCATGGCTCCCCTGTGAAATGATTGTCTTCCAAATTAGCTATCCCATGGCTGGAAGTGGACAGGTGCCAATGGAGGAATTGCTGTCAAGCTAATAGCAAGTGAGAACAACTATTCAGAAATGGACGTGGATATTGCCACTCCACTGCAACAAATAGCACTCAGCTAAGAGTGCAAGGTGGAAGGGTCATAGAAACCAAGATGCCCAGCTGATACTTACCTCTAAAATATGAAGGGAGCTGTGCTGTCCGTGACTGGCAGGCCGGCAGGGCAGTCTGATTTCCTTGGCCTCTACCCTGGGGTCTTTGTTCAAAGCACTTTGGGGAAGTTTGATAGTGGGATGAGTGCCGTTGACTTTCTAAAACCTGATTTTCATGTGTGTCCAGGGATAAGATGTGAAGGTACAGTGCCCAGAGATCAGTACTTTCAGCCATGGGATAATTTTTCTTTTACTTTGGAGTCCATCTTTCATTGCAATGTGGACCAGGTGAACAGTTTTGCAGTAGATCAGCGACATTCTGAAGTTCCCATTAAACTTTCTGTTCTTTCTGGGAATAATAACAATGGCTAACAATGGATTTTCCTGTGTGAGCTGCTTTCCTCTTGCAAATCTCTCCAGCATTTAAATGAAGATACAGTAGCCACTGTTCACATATTAATCTCCTTGATGACAAAGCCACCTCTTTGTTCTGGTGTCTCTCCTAATACGAGTTACACCATATAATTTGTATCTAGGATTTGCTTCAATCACGGTCTTACATTCCTGAGACACTGATGTAATACAGATTATCCAGAAAGATTGGTGCGTGCCAAAGTAACTGTTCCCAAGGTGGAGTATACTACATACTGCACTATAAATTATCAAATAATGAAGTTCTCTTGTTGTACTTTCAAAGCTTCATCTTAACAGGCTGATTTATGGGTGAAATTACTAGAAATACTGCCTGATATTTGCCAAATCTCATCAGTCTTTAACCAGTTCCTCATTTAAAGCAGAACTTTAAGCCCAACCTTGCAAACCTCTGCATTGCAGACAATTATCCTAAGCCCTAACAGATCTTTGAGAGTCCTTGACTCAGGGCCAACTCTCAGACTTTTTTGGTTTTACTAGCTGACACTTGATAATCTTTCTGGCAATCTGCAGTTACGTTTTGCTTAATAAAATGTGCCTGGAGTACAACGGAGGTGTTTTCTGGTGCAGCTACCTCAAAGATCAGGAATATTCTGTGACCAGAAGCCTCACGTTAGCTCTAAGGACCAGACTGGAGTGGTGGTAGCAATATGAGTTTGTACCTGTGACAAATTTGCATGGGTGTTACATAATCTCTTTACAGTAGGATTTGACCACTAACTCACACCGTGTAACTGGAGATAGTGAATGGGAGCGTCCAAACACTCCCACTGGGACATGCCCAAGAATTCTGCTTCACCTCTGAAAGCCCAGGTCAGATCTGCACAACTGCGAGGTGGTTTGCAGCTCACTACCATGAGAGTGCAGGTCAGCAGGCAGGGCTGTGCCACACCATCTCAGTGAGGGAGCACAGTATGTTTCTTCTTATTCAGGAGCTGTGAATACAACCCCCCAAAGCCATCAATCAGGATTAGAAATTACATGAGGAGAAAAACCTGGTGTAAGACCAAACTAAACAGTCTCTAGAACTAATACACTATTAATAGCTTACACTCCACTATTTACCATTGTAAAAAGTAACATAAAAGTCAACTTTTCCACGTGGTGTTTCTCTCACAGCACAGTGGTGAAATGGGAGCTTGTTTATGGCACTAGCTGAGCCTCAGAGCTCGCTCACCCCTGAAGCAGCGTGGCTCATTCCTGGCTGTGGCTAAGTCAGGGGATGGATCCAAAACTTGCTGAAGTTAGTGGCTGGTTTTCCACTATATTCACCATTCACTTTGTATCCAACCCCTGCACGATTTAACTCTGGGTATTTGTATCTGGTGTGTGATTTAAAAAACAAGTGATCAGTCCCCCAGTAGGTACATTAAATTACCTGAAACTTGGGCATGTTCCAAACTGGCTTCCTAATAGCGGTGTTCAGGTGTGTCACAGGACCTGTTTCCCCATGAGAGACTGTCATTAATCACACCTTTGCTGTGTGCTCATGTCTGGTGGTAATTGTCGGTCGGGTTTATATGCAGATGCATGGGGTGCACTAGGGATGGTTGATTTCTGAAACACTCCGTTTTGACTGTAATTTGGTATCTCAGCTGATGAAAAACCAACTCCTGGCAATGTCTGGAATAAAACCCAACATCTGTTTGCTTTGATTTCATAACAGATTTCAGTATTGCCTTAAAAAAAATTGACCCTGGAAGTAATGATTTTTCCCAGTGAAACCCACTCTGTAATAGCAGCTGGGAGAGCCACTGCTCTGGCTCCTGTACACAGACATCATCTGCAGCTCTGCTCCTTCTTTCTGCTTTTCCTGCAAGGGATGACTGTTTCTGAGGCAGCCTGGGGAAGGGAGAAGTAAGTAAGGAGGCACAAGTGCAACCAGAACTGAGCTGAACAGTCAAATGGAACAATATGTCATTCAGATAGAACAGTCGGGGAAAGAGGGAGTGTGTGTGTCTAACTGTGATCAGCTATCTGCCCAGTGCACCTCATGAAACCCAAGACCTGAAGCTGTATTCACAGTGCAACAACAAAGGGGCTGTCGCTCTCCTGGTTCAGACAGGCAGAAATGAATCCAGAATCCAAGAGCCAAACTCCCTGTCTGTGTCACTTCATCTCCCAGTGGCAACAGAATCACTTAGTCCTGAGATGCACGAGGCTGTCAGCATCGTCCTTTGAGGCTCCCCCCGGCCCCCCCCATATCAGTGTAGCAGAAACACAGCCTTTTTAGCTGCATTTGTCCCTAAAATAGCTCCCTAAAATAGTTGGAGTTCTCATTACTCCTTATGCCAGCAGGTCTCCAACCCATTGCTCTAAGCTGCCCAGTATTTCCAGTGAGGCAGGGCTGACAGAGAAGTTTCACACAGCCCATTAAAGCAAAAAAAAAGAAAACAAAGAAAAAATGGGGATGAAGGAACACACACGATAAGCTACTTAACATCTCAAAGAAAGGAGAGAACAGTAACCCAAAAGAGATGCCAAGTTATATGCTGCACAGTAAACTGGGTGGCCAATTAGAAGGAATCAAGTCATGGTTGTTGATGAGATTAGTGTCATTTACAGGGGCCCGATTCTGAGTCCATAGAAGCCAGTGGAAAAACTCTACCTGGCTCCCAGACCTCTGTGATGAGCACTAATGTTCCTCAGCTTTATAGTCTGAAGGCACCACTTCTACCCCATGGAACAAGTCCATAACTCCACATGGCTCTGTGGTGGGGGAAAAAAGGCAACATTTTCTTGTAGCTCCTAATTCTTCATACTGTTCTCCTGTTAGTCAGAAGTGGTATAATCGTGTCATATTGCTGGTTGTTGAAAGAAGTATAGAGAAGCTAAGAGAGTTTCAGAAAGATAAAACCAAAGAGAATTCTATAAAAATAAGGTGGGGTGCTGTAAAAGCTTCCCTGCTGCATCAGATGCCCTAATCTGTCAGATGTCTAATTTGACACGTGTATCTGCTGGCAGCATTGAGTGGTGGCTGGTCATCAGTCCTTGAGAACCTTTCAGCTTGAGGGTTGCACTGTCAAAGCTGCTCCTGCTGTTTAGTGGGAGCCCTTTCATACCTATTACAGCCTTGAACTCTTTTTTGGGGGGGAGGAGAAAGCAGGAACATCTATTGGAAACTTCATTTGAATCCAGAGCTGTCTGTTCTGTGATGGGCAGAGTTGCTCCTGACAGTGATACTGCATCAGCTCAGGCACTGTCCTCATCCGTGTCAGTACCCCAGGACAGCCAGGGTGACTCAAAGGGAACAAATCTAGTTAGCAAGCACAAGCCTTAGGTCACAGTGAAGCAGCACATGTGCATTTCTCTCCCTCCTCTCAGGCTGAAATGTTAGTCATAACTGTGCATGTCACAGCAGTGAAACTTGGCTGCCAAGGCAGGGACCTCATTTGAAGTGTTTCCCACCCATTCCCCAACCTGGCAGGAGTTGGTTTTTTTGTGGTGAGATACTGAACAATGGGCGCCTCTGGCTGGCTGTGACATGCTCTCATCCATCTGCTCTTCTGTTGCCATAGGTTACATTGAAGCTGCTGTCATCCCTGCAGGTGCCCGACGGATCAGAGTGGTTGAGGATAAACCTGCTCACAGTTTTCTGGGTAAAAAGACAAAAGAAAACATGTTTTGAATCAAAAGTTACATCTATTTCCTGTTAAAATGACCCTTCTCTAAATGACCTGTAAGGTGATAGGTTTGTTGTTGTCAGGAGGAAGCTGTTGATTTCATTCTTGCTGCAATCTCTCTCTGCTTTCATGGTTTGGTTTCATGATGTTTGCTTGATGTGATACTGTGTGACACTTACAGGCCTGTGCAACCTGCAAGGACCAGAGAATACTTCTGTATAGGCAGAAGAGTTCCTGAACAGAACTTGGCACTGGGTTGAACACAATACTTTGGGAGGGAGTGGAAAGAGAACAGTGCCTTTAGAGTAAGGAATGGTAGAAATACAGTTAGGAAGGTGCCCAGCTCAGCCTGGAGCAGACAGGACAAGGCACTGACAACCCTCAGTAACCTGACCATGAGGTTGCCTGCACCATTTCCTGCAGCAGCATGTTTTCACTTGATGCTGTATCCAAGACCTAGTCCTGCACTCTGAGGTGGGCTAGCTGCAAACCTTCAGTCCGCTCCCCTCTATTTCCTCAGACCAAACAATTTGCTAAATCTGCCTCTAATTTCTGCTACCAAAGTTGGCAATATCACTAGGAAGATGCTTTTTTTCTCTTTCATTCCAGATTTAGAAGGAAAAAAGAGGGAAAATCTTGTAATTCAGCTGCCCTCAGGTTGAAAATATTAGTATTTGTACCACTTCTAGGAAGGAAGCACATGTCATACTGCTAGTATTTCCACTAGCCAGCTAGTGATGCTGCAGCCAGCTAGGATTACGCCTACACGTAAGATGTTTGACATAGCAAAGCACTGGTGGAACAACGAGAGCTAGTGTTTCCTTGGGTTTTGCAAGTACTCTGCCTTCTGGAAGACAGCCTTTTTATTTGTCTTGGTGGGATTTGCATGAGTATTTGTCCAGGGTTTGGGCTTTGATGGGTAGCTGCAGATTGAGAGTCTCACATAGAGCTAGTGACTGCCCTTCATTGTGGTCACTTAACCTTGACAGCAAAGCAAGTATTTCCCCACTGCGTGGTGAAGATTAGGACTGGGTGTATTTGAGAGGAGTCCTTGGCCCTATGTGCATCACATAAAGATAGATAAAAATCTGGTTACTTTAAAGTTGAATGCTTTTAGCTCTTCAGTTCATGGTCAGGAGCCAGGAGAACCTCTTAACACTTTCCAGAGTTTTCTCTTTCAAGGAACACTGGACACTAAGAAAAGATACCCAATGTCATGCTAACCTAAGCTGAAGAATAGCAAAGGACAAAAAAATGATGATGGAGAAAACAAAATCCAATCTTTCTGATAGGCCTCATAATACATTGTAAATCCAGGTCTGAGCATGGAAGAATTTTCTACATCAATTACACTGACAAAGTGGAGTCCAATCAGGTCCTATTTCCACTCAGAACCAGGTACAACACTTTGGAAATGAGCCCAGCATAATTTGGAATCATTATTCCATGTGCTGGGAGCAGTGCCTGAAGAATTTCCCTCCACCTACAGGCAACCCACGCTGGCTGCCTTGGCTGGCTGTAACCTTTAAAAACCACCTTGAACAGGAAATGCCTCGGCAGTTTGTGTCCACAGGCTGGGGAGCAAGCTGGAGGGACCCAAGGTGGAAATAAAGATCTGTCTAGATGCCAGGTTTAGAAATAGATTGGTCAGTTCCTGTCTTCCAGCCAACAAGAAAAAAAGAAGTTATGGGTTGTTGCTAGGGTTCCTTTTTCTTTTGCTTTTCTACTGTGCAACTTTGAGCCAGGAAAAGCTCTGAGGTGTAACAGTGGACTCTTGCTACTGCCTAAATGCACCCACAGTGGGGCGAAGAGTAAGACCTGCTTTGTTTTCCTATTTGGGCCATACGGTCCCAGGAGACCTGCAGCCAAGGCAGAATAAATCCTGTGGGTGCTAGTTTACATCAGTGAGGACTGCTTGGCACCACAGCTTTCCTGCTTGGGCTTTTCCAACAGCCAGACAAGTATTGCTGGAGAAGACTGTGTATATCCTGGCCTCCTCAGGTCCTGTCACTGAGGGAACATGTCCTTTGTTGCGTGCTTTGCTTCTTTTCAAAAATGGCAGTAAAATTACTTGCTGTCTTGCAAAATGCTTCTGCAATGCTTGGATGAAAAGCACAGCACTCATTAGGAGGAGAAGGTCTAATTCATCCCACTGAATTTAGTACTATCACCCCCAGGGCTAGGCCTGAGTTGTGCAAGATGAAAGCCGCTGGAGAAAGAGCTGTGCCCTGCGTCTAAGAGACATGGGGGGTTTATAGCTGCAGCAGTGATCCCCACTGAGGGGGCACTTGTGTGCGATGAAGACACGGAGCAGTGAAAACACGTTGGCCCAAATACTCTGCTGAGTCTCCAGTTTAATTCCTGCAGTCCTCAAGGTGCACCTTGGGGAACAGGGCTGTTTCCAAACTCTCAATCTCAGTCACTAAGGGAGCGGTGTCTGCAGCATTCAAAATCAAACCTTTCCCAGAAAAGAAGTCCACAAAGATGAAACGTTTTGGTTTTAATCAGCGAGCTATCTTCCTTTGATGATGAGCTGGAACCAAAGCATAGGTTTAATCATTGAAGTTCTTATATATACTGTTTCAAGCAAGTGCCATGATATCTTTACTAGTCAGCCATACTGCATGGAGATAGTTTTATCTCATCCACAGCTTTGATTAGTCATGTTCACGGCTCCTCAAGGCCAGTGTGATGGCTGCTTTGATCTTCCTGGAAGCCACTAGGCTTTGGCAGAGAAAAGCAATCCTGCTTCAGAATTCTGTCTGAAGTTTGCAGAAGGTGCTTTGTAGCTTGAGGAACAAAGCAGGAAGAGAAGCCGCAGGAAGGGAAGTAAGCCACAGGCAGTTATATTCCTGTAGCATGTAAATATCCTTGGTCTATGTGCCAAAGAGAACTTGCCTCAGAAAAACCATTCCCCCCACATACATCTCACTCCTCCTGGGGAAACCATACATGCAGTTTCCTTTCACCTTGATTTTAGAGCTTCTAATGAGACCCTGAGGAAGGTTATGTGCAGCAGGATAGAAAGATGTTCCACCTTTCTCTGGTAACTCCCCAAGATGCAGATCGTTAGAAAGGCACAAACAGGGAGGACATTAGGATGTCCACCTGTTCCATACATCCCCACAGGTTAGGCGTTACAAATGATACTCAGGTAGTAAATTGAATGTACCCTGAAATGTTCCTGGGCCTGAGGTCATGGAGTGTCTTGTGTGTGAGCTCTCAGCCCCTGTGAAGGGGAGCTGCCTGCACACTGCTTATTGGGAAGGGACTCTGAAAAGTCCTGGATCCTGAGCCACGCTGGGCATTGTTTGGGTGAATTCAAGTTGACCTGGGTGATAAGGTATGCTAGGGACCATGTCTGTGCACTGTGTCTGGAATGGTGCTCACATACTATTTCAACCAGTAAAAATGTGAGAGTATGACTGCAAGGATGTAAGTGTTTTACCAGAAATATCTTCAGGTCATATTCAAGTAGCTACTCTGTGGTATTAGATCCTTACATCATGCCTGCCACTGTGGCGTATGTGTCCATATTGATGGTACTACCCATTTTTCTAAGATTAGAATCTAAATAGTTACATTTGAGAATACCTTAATGGATCTAAGTGTTACTTTCCAATATGCCAGATATTCCAGGTGTGTTCATTTTACATCCATGCCTGCATGTTTATCCCATAAACTTTGACAAACAATATTTAGATTATTAGAATTATGGCTGTGGTGGTTTTCTAATTATGCTGTTTGCCATCTGCATTCTGCCCAGCTTTGATAAGGAAAATGGGGGTAATAAGTTTTGCACTTTCCTAGTCAGTCACTTCTGCTTCGTGGTTCTTGCTTCTTAGTGCAATGCTGAAATATTTTTACTTTTAAATCCAAATTAAATATCTCTGGATTGAAAATCAAAGAAAATAATTTAGGTTGTGCTCATTTTCCTTTGCAAAAACAGAGCTGTATATGTATATACCATGAGTATCCTGAAATAGGTCAAACTGTGGAAGAGTTCTACCATTTAGTCCTAAACTTGTAGTGTTTTTTCAGGAACAGTGGGTAGTTATCTTTCCTTCCTTTGATTTCCTTTGGCATTCTTTCTGCACACTCTTTTTTTCTTCCCTTTAAACTTTCTGGCAGTGGGATGGTGCAGAGAATGCCTCAACGTTTTGAAACTGGAGAATGTTGCTTATTCAGAAAGCAGGATGTTGTAATTTTAGGTAGTAAAACCTCAGCAAGACCATTTAATATTATTCTTACTAAATGTTAATATAATTAGAAATACCTTAATCAACTGAAAAACAGAAGATGCCCAAATTAGAAAGGTAATGAGTCAGCTGGAGCATACCTCTGGTTTTTTAATGCCTTTTAAACCCAAGTCTGTTACAAGGCTGCTGCATCTTGTACATCACGTGGGCCGAGACAGAAGCTCAAGAGTCTGTATTGTCATTACAAATTTGCTTACTTTTCATTCCATGGTGTTTGATTCATTCCAGCTCTAAAAGATTCCAGTAAGAGATCCATTAACAGCGACTGGAAAATTGAGCTTCCTGGTGAGTTTCAGATCGCAGGCACTACTGTCCGGTACGTGCGAAGGGGTCTGTGGGAGAAAATCTCTGCCAAAGGACCAACTAAAATACCACTACACTTGATGGTAACTTTATATCCTTTGTTTGTGTTTCTTAAGTGATGCAACGTAAAGGGTTTATATCCTAGCTGAAAGTTAATTTGTGATTGTTTGCTTCCTGCCCAGAGTGTTTTAAAGGTATGCTGTAAGGCCTCTCTGCATTCTTTTGCAGTTTTCAAGGGCTGGGGAAACCCAGCTCCCTGTTTTAAAGTAAATGCTGCTGTATTCTGGGAGAACATGCAATGTCCCAGTAGGTATCCCAGTTCATTATGGGATACTCCTGTAATGCCTTGCAGATGATGTGACAGGTCCATTCAAGAGGATGTAGGTTTCCAGGGGCTTGCTTTATTTCAAAGACATGTCTGCTCACACACATGAAAGGATATTTCTGAAATATCTTCTGAGCTGATCCCAGAACATATTCTGTGGTTAAATACACTGTTGCTCTAACAGAAGAGATGCAGATTTGGGATGCACAGATGATACATTTGCATCTGACCCTCTATAGTTACTGAACAGGAATGTTCATGTTTGCTTTATATATATATATATATATTTTTTTTTTTTTTAAATGCATTTTAAGGTGTCCTTGAAAGTTGTTCCTAGTGTTCAGGACAGTCCTGCTGTAAAGAGTCATCCATCTGCTGTATGAAAACATGAGTGAGAAGGCCACAGGCTGAGAAGAGCAGGATTGTAGTTCTGTCCTGTCCCTAATGGGTGATGGGGTGACTTGTGGGCCAGTCCCTTGATGTCAGTGGTACCCTTGATGTTTCTGTCTGTAAGATAGCTGTAATAATGCCTGTCCCATATATGTGTTACTAGTTGGAAGTTTGCAGAAAGCTTTACAGTTTCTATAGCAAGGTTTGCATACAAACACAGAGTACTTTGTGTACATTGTTTCCTGTAACAATTACGTTTTTCCATGTATTGTTTCTTTTCCTTGTGACTTTTTGCCATGTTTGTTTGCTGAAGGCTATCTGTAAGCACTGCAAAATCCAGAAGTCTCTCCCTTTCCTCACCTGAATTTTTTGGCTTGCTGATGTTCATTGTGCAATGTTTCATGCCCTGGTTTGAAAAGCTTAAAAGTTGCTTGAAGTTTTCACATGCACACACAAAAAATAATAACAATAGTCCACTTGAGCAATACTTTTCCCTTTGTCAAGATATGCTGCATAGGGACATGAGGTGCTTTGGCTTCGCTTTAGCAGACAGATGAGTGAGTTTTCTAGCTTCACAGACAGAGCAGTATAAAGCTGGATTCAAAGAGGTTACTACTGAAATAGTCAGTGGTGCAGGTTTGGGCACACCAGCATCTTCCTGACTCAGCCAGGTAATTCAGGGTCTACCCACACATGGGAATTGTATACAGGAGCAATCTTCATCATTAGAAAAGTCAGCTTCTGCTTGACTTTAGCCTTAATGCAAGTCTTCCCTCATGAAACCAGGACTCTGACCAAGTATCTTGTACTGGAGTTGCACAGGCACTGTTTTGTGATGATGTTTGTGCAGGGTTCCTTTGCCAGCTCTTGGAACCTTCCAGAGTGTTATGGGTGTGCTACAGTAAAATCTGGTGCCAGAGTTTGTGAACTTGAGCCTCAGTAGAGCTTTGTTTTTCAAGAAATATTCACTTCCCCTTCATTAAGGAGTAAGCAACTAGCATAAGGAGCTAGGGTGATTGTTAGGTTCTCATGAGCATCCTTTTCATGCACAGACTGTTATTTTCAGTGCATGTGAGCAGAGGAAATTTTCCTTCTTCACCTTCCACCCTCCCCAAAATGATTAAAAAGGAGGAAAGTAAAAGTTCCCAGACTATTAAAAAACCCATGTGGCTTCAAATCCCTGCCAGTCCTAAACAAAGCACATGTGAAGCCTTTCATTCAAATCACATATTCATCTTTGCCTTGATAATGGGTAGTGTGTTTCATTCTTTCAACACAAGAAAGGCAGGATGGTTACCCCTTACCTCTAAATAGAAAACTGTTGTTCAAACAGTGGTGGAGAACACTGGACTGACAAAGAGCCAGAAGCTTCAGTCAGTCCATTGTGACCTGCATTTGAAACCAATTATGCACACATACACACCCCCCAATTATATATGGCTACGAAATTGCATGAAATTGGTTTCATATGGGCTTTCAGATTCACTAGTCTTGCACCCATATTGAGATAATAAGGATTTCTTTTTAGGAGCTGGTTTTTAATACTTGAGGCTTTTCTCCAACTGCATTGCTGTACGTATATTTCTTGGAGAAATTAATGTTTGTGTAACTAGGGTTGTGCTAGACCTCCTCTTGGCAACAGAGGCCAACCAAACACTCACAGAGCATAAAGATGCTTTAGACAAGACTGATCAGTTCTGTAGAACAAGCTGTTCATATCTCAAGCATTTAAAGGCAGCCAGAGCAGGACTTGAGTTCTCTGCCTCCAACTGCCTGGTGTTTTGAATTGCATTTTGAAATAAAACCCCAAACATTCATCTTGGAATGATGGCTGGCTAGTCTCAGCCTTGGGGTTTGGTTCTGATAGTAAGGCTTCCTCTGTAGCTGAAGCAAAATTGTATTTTTGTTCCTCACATCCTCTGGAAGATTCTTTTCTGCCCAGAGTTATACAATGTGCAGAGCAACTCGTGGGTGCTGGGTTTGTGTAGCTCCACAGTGGTCACCACACAGACCTCCAGGATGTCAGTGCCTGCAGGCTGCACCCTGCCTTTTAGCATATATGACTATTTTCTTTTGTTAAATGAGTTTATGACATCTTTAGTGAGATTATTGGTTAAGTAGAAATGATTTGCAAATCTGAATTGGAAACAATTATTGTTAGGAGAAAATAACATTTGCAAATTTGGGTTTTTTTCAGTTGGGCAGCTGCTTGCTTCACTTACAACAGCCCCACTTAAAATATCTTCTTTGGTAAAGTGCTGCTCCTGTTTCAGTAGGTGACAAGAGCCAACAGAATTCACCTGTCTAATGCCTCTGAGATTGTGGGATTAAAATAAGTCTAAAGCCACACCATAGACATTGCAGTAGTACCTCTGTGGCATTTGCTAATAGTGTGGTAACTCAGATTCTGTGGACCTCATACTCCATTGGGTATCCTCTAGTCACTTCTGACCCAAGCCAGTGAGAGTGAGCACCAAAGGAAACCCAAGATGTAAAATCAAAACAGGACTGGAACTGTCATCTGCCTGTGGTGAAAAACTAAGCCTTTTTCTCTGTTCCTCTGGCTTTCTAATAGTGAATTTTGGAATAATAACACTAGTGACATTCCATGTGACTCCATGGGAGGTAATCAGCCTGCTGTTGGTAGCAGGTTCTGCCTTCCTGTTAGCAATACACAGGGTATGAACATGTCTGTGTTGCCAGCAGCTGTGTGTTATGGCTCTTCCTTGTCATCCCCAGGTTTCTGAGACAATAAAATCCTGCTCCTACAGCTTGTCAGCAGGAATAGCCACACTCACTTTGAGTGCCATGTTTCCCAGGAGGCATGTGCCAGTTTTTTTGCCTTAGTTGTTTTTTGCTTTGAGAAGGGTCACCTTGTTCCTTCACATGTGTTAATAAACATATCTGTGCCTTCACACTATGGATGCTGCAGCAGCCCAACTCAAATGCAACAGTAAATGCTACAGCTCACCAAATCACTGAAGGGTTGGAGTTGGAAGGGGCTTCTGGAGGCTGTCTTGCCCAAACCCCCTGCTCAAGCAGGGTAGCACAGGGCAGCTGCCCAGGACCACTATCCATAAACACTACAGTGTTAACCCAGAACTTCTCCAGCGGTAAGCCTGAGGCTCTGCATGAGGCTTGCAGGCATCTTGCTTTCTTAAAAACAAGGGTAAGACAAGTATGATGAGTGACTTTTTAACTCTAGATGCTCATTAAAATAGCTGTTATATGAAAACTGCTGATTTAATGCTTCCTCTTGTCTTACTATTTCTCTTTAGACAGCCTGCTGATTGCATTTGAGGCTTAACCAAAGTTATGCACCGAATTCCAGGTTTAGACATCTCCATGACTGGTTTAGATATTCACAAATCGTGAGCAGTTATTGCTTCTACAGATGCCCTGTTTTGCCAGTACCACTGTCATTTCAGGCTTCTAGATAAAGATTTTGTTGCCTTCCATGAGGTACTTACTTGCATTTTAGAATTACTGGCCTGAGACAGCATTTCCAGCATTACTGTCTCTGCAGCCTGCTTGCTTTCCCAGTACACAGTGTGTTGCAACAGCCTTTCTTTTCCTGCTGAACCAGGTGCTGTTGTTTCATGACCAGAATTATGGAATTCATTATGAATACACCATTCCTGTAAACTATACTGCTGAAAACAGAAGCGAGCCAGAAAAGCAACAGGATTCTTTGTACATCTGGACTCACAGCGGATGGGAAGGGTGCAGTGTGCAGTGTGGAGGAGGTAAGGCTGGTTTGGAAGCTCGGTGGGGACTTGCTGTATGGTGTTTGCAGACACCGGCCCTTAGAGAGGTGCCTGCAGAAGGCAGCGTTGCCAAAACATGAAGGAAACTGGCCACGGGAATGGATGTTGCCGTAATGAATTCAAATGAGAGCTCATTCTCACCAGCTCTCCCAGCTATCATCCACATCCCCACAGTTAATTTTCACCCAGCATTTTGGCAGGGACACGGCTTTGTCGGCTCATTACCGTAGCTGAACCTGCACCTGGATTAATGCTCCACGGATGGCTCCAGGCGCTGTGTGCAGCCCCATATCTCAAGCTTCCGTCACATTCTTGGAGCTGAGGTTTCACAGGCGTTCGGGCATGTTCACTGAAAGGCACTTCCTTCCCTGGGGATGAACTGGGGGGCAGTGCTGCTGTGACAACTCCTGGAGATTGTGTCAGGCTCTCTTAATGCAGGGTGGACTTTCTGGGAGTGAGCAGACTGCAAATCACACTTTTCCCATGATCCCCAGGATGCGCTGAGACAGATCTGCTGACACCCTTGGGGAATCGGTGCCTGTGAAACCAGAGACTGGTTTGTCAGCCACTGTTCGTGGAATTTTCAGTGCTGGAAGAGGCAGGTTTTTCCCTGAGGAAAATAGATTATTTCCCTGCATTCTGGACAGTCTTTCTTTGCCAGCAGACCTGATTATTTATCATATTATATGACACAAAGAAACAGTGCTCATCCTCATATTTGAAGGCTCGCTGCCCTCAGTGTACTTCAGTGATGGATTTTTTTTTTTCTGTAAATAGAACTCATTTTAAAATGGACACTTACTTTTACTCAGGTTTTAAACCAGTAGATTTTAGAACCATTTAACTCTCATGTGAGTAGGAAATTCATTTGTGGCTCTTTTTGATTTGTGTTGCAAGCCTGCCACATATTTCAATCAAATCAGTACCATGTAGTAGCATAGGTGGCAATAGATGTCTTCTTGTATTTGGTTTGTCAGAGGCTTTTATTACTTATCCAAGCTGGGAAGAGCCTTTTCCTTTCCATACAGACCTTTATAAAATTTTTATTAACAGACTGAGTTATTTCCTATTATCTGCTGCAGACCATGAATAAACTCTATCTGATGAACAATCAGGGTTAAGAGGAAGATCGGGAAACCCAAAATAATTAGCAGTAAGGCAAAGGCACGTGGTGCAGGGATGGCATTTTCCTTGTCACATCTGGGCATTGTCATTTCCTGATGTTGCACAGTGGAAGGCTCAAAGTTTAGCCAGAAATGCTGAGTACTCCTGAGATGCATCCTACTCTCAAGATTCTTGTATATCTAGAGAACCAGAATATGAGAAATAATTCATTTTGGTGGCTTATTTTCACTTCTTTGTGACATAAGATTGAGCCCAGATTATCATTATTTTCAACTCCTTTTCAACGTGGCTCTTTCTGAATGAAGAGCAGCAAGAGGCAGCTGTCCTGTCATTATCAGCCTCTGAGGAGTGGATGGTTGTGTGGGTTCAGCTTACATAGCTGGAGCATCTGTCCTAGGTGATTACAGGGCACAGCTCCATGTGGAGGAGGAACCAGAAATGAAAGCGAATTGTTTTCAAGATTGTTTTCACATTAAACAGAAAACATTTCTCACTAGAAAGAGAAAGTCTGACATGTTCTTCCTGTGAAGCAGTCAATTGCACAAGTATTGGGAAAAGATTTGTAACTTTTTTTGGGAAAAAACCTCAACAAAAGAAACAACAACAAAAAATAATAGTATAAAGGTAAGACAGAAGAGGGAAACAAGATTGCTTGCAGAGGTGGTAGGTCTGTGTAGATTACATCTTGTAGAGATAGTAGGGAGCTCCTAGCTTTTGAATTTTGGCTAATGAGTTGGTGTGGTTTTGTTCTTTGCCACTGGTTTTCTTTCTGAGTTGTTTTCTCATTTGACTTGTAGGTGAACGGAAAACCATTGTGTCTTGTACTCGAATTATTAACAAGACCATGACACTGGTGAATGACAGTGACTGCCAGCGAGCGAACCGCCCGGAGCCCCAGGTCAGGAAGTGTAACACACACCCCTGCCAGTCACGGTAAGGAGTTAAGAAACACTAAAACTCAATATCCTTTTCCTTCACAAATCACCCATTTCCAAAGCCTCCATCTGGTGAACATGGTGAAACTGTCTAAAAGGACTGGAACGCATTGTTAGCCTTAGTAACCAGCTGTAATATTCATTTCCTTTTGTTGAGCAGGTCAGATTTTCATTACCTCAGAGTCCATTTAATTTGTGGCCAGCAAGACCAGATTCTATGCAAGCTGCCTTCATTCATTGTTTAGGGATGGCTTTTTTATCCCCGTGGCTGCCTCCTGGGTGACGGAGCAACTGGCAGTATAAAGCCAGGCAAGAGTGTGGTGACTGCTTTTCTAACCTTTATCTTTCTGAATCAGCACAGAGTAGGGTCTGATTAATTGTCACACAAAAAGCCTAACAAACAACCCACAACCTTTCGGCTACCACAGCTGACCTGCTGTGTTGAGTGTTTGATCTGTATTAGCACTGTTCAGACCAGGCAAGAAGCTTCTCTTCTTCATGTGAGGTTTGTGCAGTGCCTAGCAACACCTGCATAGTTTTGGAAACACACCTGAGTCTTACTGAAGTCAAGAAATCATGATTAATCACATTTTAGATGCTTTCCATAGTAAGGGTGCTTTTCTACATCAGTAGGAGTAATTAGAGATTTAATACTAAGAAGTTCCAAAAATAATAAAAAGCTCTCTTTTTAATTTGGCAATCACTTTTAGCTGAATGAATTTTGATCTGCATTGTATTAAAAAGAAGAGGTTTCTGGCCAAAAGGACAAAACATAGAAGGGAAATCAATTTCTTCAGTTTATTTGCTAACGAAAGGGTTTGTTCTTGCTCTGCAGTAATGTTCAGTGTTCTGGAGTAATATAGACAGTTCACTTTTAATAGTAATCGAACATAAAATCAATTGAGGATAAAGCTCAGCAATATTTTAAAAAGCATACTCAAAACAAGACATGCCAGGGAAGCACACCTATAAAGTTAATCCTGCTGGCAGGAGTAATGGGGAAAATGAGGAACAACACACTTCCTTCTAATTAGACTTGCACTCTGATCAAAGCGCCCTGAAGCAGGGAAATCCAGTGTCAGACAATCCATCAATGAGCCTACGCTGTTTCAGGTTTCATTTTCTGCCTGCACTGCCTGTTGTTGCTGCTGAACAGTGTTGTGGCCATACAGGTCTCTGGTACAGAAAGGTGTAGTGAGATATCCCACGTGCTTCTAGTGTGTAAAGTAGAGCTGAACTCCTGATAACTTCAAGGAAAGAACTGCCATTTCCCTGAGGAAGCTTCCTGAATTCAGTGATTCTGGAACTTCTGTCATGCCATTCTCTCAGAAAGACAGAAACAAGAAGCATCTTCTTGTTTTTGTGCCCTGACATGAAATATCTCTTCTAGAGCTTTTGTGTAGCCATTGGGAAGAGACTGGAGTGAGCTCAGGCAGGGGTATTCCAGGTGGTAGAGGCGAAGAAAAGCAATTTAGAATGTTCTGGAAGAAGTAGGAAGCTTCTGTCTCTACTAGCTAAGAGCAGCTAAGGGAGGTCTTGGCCATCAGGTCTGTTAGAGCCATGAGACCCACAGTGCTGTTTCTCAATGGGATCTGCATTACCCTGAGCCCTTGGTGAAGTCTCCTCTTTGTTGCACGCTTTCACCGTGACATTGCTGCCTGCCCAGGGCAGTGACAGTGGGTTAAATCAAACAAACCCTCCTGAGAAAAGTTCCTATATCCAGACTGTGTTCTTTAGTGATTTCAGGTCCAGCCCTTAATGTTATTCCAAGGAACCTCTTCTGTATGGAATTATCAGGCGATTTCCAGCCACCATTTAGCACAGTGTCCCCAGGAGCAATTAGCACTGGCACAGTGACATTCTTACTGGTCCATTTTTTGTCAGAGCAATGACAGCCAACGTTAAATGTGCTTAGTACCCGGAAAGGCCACAAAATCCTTGCTGATGATCTGATAGACCACACTCTCTCACTCCCTCCGTGTAGACTACACTTTCACACTTAACATGCTTTTGACTGGAAACATTTTCAGAAGCACATTCTCTGTGCCTCTGTAGAATTTAAATTTCCACTTGCTTTTGCCCACCCAGATATTAGAAATGCATGCTTAGCATATTCTCTGACCAAGAACATCTTAAAGAAACCATTCTCTTTCACCATGTCAATGCTTTTTTTATGAGTCCTGAATTTGTTTTAGGGTTTCAAGTAAAATTATTGTAGCATCTTGTTACAGCAAGGTCCTTTCCCATTTCCACTCAGACCTAAGCCCTTTACCTGGGTGTAGAAGAAGGAACAATGCTTTCCTTTCTGTAGTAAACCTACTCTGTTTTGTGCATTTTGATCTACGTTTACACCTTTACTCAACATTTAAAAGAATCACCTTACAGAGAATTTATTTCTAGGGGAGTGTCTTATGGCCAGCACAGGACTCGGTCGTAGGATGCTCAGTCATTGCATCTCTTTTGGATGTGCTGTGTGACTTTATGTGACTATCCCATGTGGCCCCTTCGCTCCCTCTCTCAATCCAGGTGTAATCTGGATTGCAAACTCTTTGGGATGGGGTGAGAACATGTTGTGTAAATGGAGGAAGAGAAGATGGCTATTGTTGGGATTGTAATAAAAATAAAAAAATAATAACCCACATTATATATACAAAGTGATATGGAGGGGGGGGGGGAAAAGGGTATGATATTAATAACAGTGTCTTTCTTCCAGCACGATCCCAAAGTGCTTTGCAAATTATATATCCCTTTGAACTTCAGCCACCTTTTGGGAGAGCCAAATAACGTGGGGCAGGGGGACAGTAGTTTGGTGAGGCCAAGGAGACGATTAGAGCTCTGCAACTGCAACCCAGCATCTGCAAAAAAACCAAAGCAGGATTGAAAAAAGGATTGGATACACCGACATGTTTTGAAATTAAACGTCAGAGAAGAGAATTTTCTTTAGGGTTTTGTTGAAACTGGCAAAAATAAAAGAATCTTTCATTCTTTATTATTGTTACTCTTTCACCTTTAAAAAAAAAAAAAGCCTCTTTTTCTTCCTATTTTATTTTTTATGTTCCTTGACCCTCTTTTTCCATTAAATTCTTTACAGCTTCCTTTCCTGTCCCAACTGCACCCTATTAGCACCTCTTTATTCTAATCCTTTGCCTAGCTCTTTAGATATTTTTTACAAAGCCCTCCTGTAACCAGATGGAATCTGGATTCTTGCATGCGGTGCGTATGGGTTGTTTCCAGCACACTGAACACCAACCCAAATATATAGGCAAACCCAGCACTCGTGTTGGCATGAGACTCAGAAATCACAGATCACATCAGCTGTTATTACTGAAAACATAGGTCGGCCAGTGGCCACACACTTCAACATGCATGGTTGGGTCTATGACTGTGAAACTGCTCCCCTCTAATTCAGGAAAAGAACCAAAAACACATGAAGTTTCCCAACTGTTAGGATTGTAATGGCCTGTATGCAAACACTGTGAACTCTCCTCCTCTTTGCTGCGATAGATTTTAATAGAGGCTGAGTTCTCTCAGGGACCTGTTGAATATGTGGTGTTCCTACACAGACGCTTAACAGCAGCATAAAAGCCAGAAATCCCTGCCTTCTCCTACAGAAAAACCACAGGAGACCTGAGCCCTTATTTTCACTGTTTGAGTTTTGAAAGTATCTCTTGAGTCCAAGGGTGGTTTTTTGCCGCTACCAGCAGCATGTCGTAGAGTCCTTTATCTAAAGCTGTGTTTTGCTCCACAGTCTCCTTCCATCATTGGAAAGCTCTCCAGTGACCTTGCTGTTCATGTGGCTCAGGATCTTTTAATTCCATCCTTAATTATTTATTGTCATTTTCCAGCCATTTTTTCTTCCATCAGCTCTGTTCCTTTGCTTGGACAGTATTTTTACTCCCATATCTCTTTGCCTTGGGCTAAGTTCCCTATGGTACAGCAGGCCAACATATCTCCTCCTCCCATCATTTTACTGGGCTAAATCTATTACCAGAGACTCTGCATCAGTTTTTCACTACCTTGGTAACCTTCTCTACTAGTGCTCTAATTTATGTTACTTGAATTCATATTTTGAGTGCATAGGTGACCAGAAGTGCGTGGAGAATCCCAGTCTCAGGCCAGTAGGGTTCATACTCTCCTGTCATCACTGGAAGTTACTCCTGATACTTGCTTTGCTTTTTTCATGGCTGGATCATAATTTCAGTCATTGTAGACATTTCCCTCCTCTTGTTTTTCACCACATGAATCCTACTTGAACACAGAAATGCTTGTTATTAATCCCTAAGCACGCAACCTTCCACTGGATGTGATTAATTTTCATCCTACCTCTGTAGTTGCAGTACTCAAGGTTATTCAGTTCTTCCTGTATGACATCCTAATCCTCCATTGCATTGACAAGGCTTCTAGACTTTGTATTGTCAGCATTTTCACCAGTTTTTCTGCAGTTTTCTTCTTTTTGTGCCAAGGTCATTAATGAACATGCTAAATTAGATCAAGCGCAAGATAATCTTTCAGGAAGTCCACTGGTAACTAATCTAAATTCCTTTTATAACTGATATTCCTTTACATCACTCACTGTGGCAAGCTCTCATCTACCATATGATTCACATATTGATATCCATGTTTCCCAGCATATCACCAGTTTTTCCAACTTACATAAGCATTTCCAGTGGAGCAAAAGGAGTTCTTTACTGATAACCAAAGAGATTAAATCTACCACATTTCCTTTGTCTGGAAAAGCAGTTATTTTAATCAAAGAAATGCAGTAAATGACTTTTGCCTGGAGGAAGCCTATGTTCCATCCATTTACCACTATGTCCTTGATTAGCGTTTCCCTCTAAATCTGCTCTAAAAACTGCCATGCTGATAAAGTTACATGGATCACTTTCTTTCTTCCTTTTCCCATTTCACTTTTACATCTCTGGACTGCAGTCCAACACTGTGATCTCCAAGGGCTCCCACACCACAGTGATGCCTACTGGGTTAAAAATTAAGCCAGTTTTAAGAGTCAGCTAACTCCCCAGCTGGTTTGGCACCTCACTGACCTGCTCAAAAGGCTAGTGACTGCTCAAAGCGTGATGCCTCAGTGTGTGATGGTTGACAGCACTCATTGCTTTCATTCCTGGTCTGATTTAAGCTCATGGTGCTTATCTGTATCACCCTTTCTGTCTGAGAGTCCACCTCTCCCTTTAGATTCTGCTGTATGGCTGTGACAGTGCCTTGTTCAACAGTCCCAGCGCACTGAATCAGTCAGCAGCCCTGATTCTGGTCTGTTTGCACCATTTTAATTTTTGTTATCATCATGGAGAGCAGAATAACTTCTAATTTACTTTGTGAGGTGAAATAGTAGAGTTTGGGGGAGTGGTATGATGGAAACCCTTCGAGAATGTTAGAAATTACTTGCTGGGCTGCATGGAAATTATACTAAACTGGAGGGACATACTGGGAGTGTCTGTTAACTGAAGGGATGGAGGAAGGCATTTAATGCTTCCAAATGGTTATATTCTTCCATGAGTGCAGTCACCCTGTTGTGGAACCTGTGCAAATGTTTGTCATCCATAAGGTCCAACAGCAATGAGTTCAAAACCTTAGCTGTGCTCTGTGGTAAGGAACATCTCCTTTGGTGAGCTTTGAGTTTGGTTACATGAAAAAAAGAAAAGGAACAGGCATAGGGAGGGTTTCAAATCATTTAGCTTGGAAATCTGGCATAAATAGTAATGTTAGCACTCTCTGATCCAAGGAGGCACCACGTAAGAGCTCATTTTGAAGTAGTTCCCAAACCTGGAGTTGGGATCTCTAGAATCAGTTTTGAGCTTAATGAATTTGCCAGGACTGTGCTGGACACCCGCGAGACGCGGTGGCTGCCGGCGGCTGAGCGAGCGGGCGATGCTGCGCTCTGGTGGCTGCTCTTCAGGGAAACCAGCCTGGGCTGCCGGCGGTGGGCAGCTGCAGCAGGTCTCTGGCAGGTCTTGCAAGAGGAGAAACCAAATGCTGTAGAAGAGAAAGCCTCAGACTCTTCTGGGCACCTTTGGGAGTGAGTAGCTGATGTCCCATTCTGGGCACTTCTGGTTATCACCATCCACTAGAAGGAGACAAAATCATGTACTTTCCAGGTTGTAGGCAGTTCATTGAGTACAGCAACAGGCAACCAGCAGTTAATTAGCTACTGAAAGACAAAAAGATATTTCAAAGCAAATCCAGCCACTTAATTTAATAAAACATTTCTGGAAGAGAAGTAAGAGAAGGCTTGGGAACAGACAGAGACCAGAATCAGGAAGGCTTATTGGCTGGCTACTGGTAAATGCATTTACATCAAATAATTCAATATGACTAGCTAGAGCAGAATTTAATTTGGCATTAGTTTTCACATGGAGTCATGAGACAGATTTCTTAGCTTTGGTGTAAACACCCAGGCTGGCTTACATCACAGTTCTTTGTTGAGTCAAAGTGAATGTTGAACATTGCCTTGTTTTAAAATGTTAAATGATCTGTGTTCCTTTGGTTTGAGGCTCCTCAGGCCAAGTGCAGGCTTTACCCTGCAAGAGGGATTAGCAGGATAATCTAGCAAAATATTTAATTGTGAAATTCACTCCTCCTGCTGCCTGCTGTAATGGTCTTCATCTGTTTTCATCCTGTGGTGTGAGCTGAAGGGAGTTGCCCCATCAGAGACCCACCAGGCTGGGGTAACTCATTGAGAGGGGCTTTTAGAGGGTTAGTGAGGCAGCTACCAGCACGAAAGACACCTACTCACCCCCATGCCACACTGAGTCCTCAGCAGCTGAGGGAACTACTCAATTTGGGGGTGGGAGGAGGGACGATGCAATGTCTTCCATTTTAAAAAGCAAAGTCCCCAAGGTGCATGTAACTTCAGAAACATTGCCCTAAGGCTGATCTTACAATTGGTGGGAAGTAAAAAAGAAAAAAAATAAAGCTGTCAGGATGGTAATCACTAAAGGAAAAGAAGAAACCTGTGTTAGTGAAAGTTGGCAAGTCTGTTAGCAGAATGACTACTGTACTGGAAAATTACTGAGCACTGTTTATAAAGGCAATCAGACAGGAATGTTAGTCTTGGAGTCCTACTTTCAACATCAGCAGCTGTATTATTCTACTAGATTCCTTGTACTTCCCCCCCCCCAAAAAAAACCCCCAACCTTGTGTGACTGGGTGTGGCACAACCTGTTCCCAAAAGTCAAGATTCACCTGATTGTTTTGACCCCAGCACAGCAGAGATAAGGTGGAGAGCTTCAGAAATGTGTAGGAAGATAAAGACACATTAGTAGAGTGTAAGTATTTCATGGGAATCTTGATTCTGTTTGTAAACAGTGTTCTCTTGCTTCTGCATATTCAAGCATGAATTTAGTTTAATAGCTGTAAGCAAAACATACCTGTCACTTCCACATGGCTGATTCTCAGAGATCTCATCCAAGTCTCTTTGCTAAAATAATCCAATATGTAAAATGGCCCTGTGTGGAGCCAGGATTTGGACTTGATGATCCTTATGGGTCCCATCCAACTCAATATATTCTATGATTCTGTGAAATCCCAGCCCCACTACAAGTTGGTCTGAGTTTTGCCTAACTTCAGTAGAGCCACAGTTTCACCCAGGTGCCTCAGAAAACTACGAGTGACTTTGACAGGTTTTTGCATCACAAACCACTGTTAAAGATAACCAGTGCTAACTGGGTATGGAGTTAGCCTCACCTATACATTAGCACAGCAACGTGTGCTAAACCAAAATGTATGCAATAAAATCTCTTAGAAATAGATCCCCCAGGTTACACTGCTTTAGATTAGCTTCTGTCACAAGTACTTTTTCAGACTAGCTGTGTCTTCTTCAGTACAAATTTCCTCTGATACTTTATTCAGCAGTATTTAACTAGCTGTAGGTAAAAGCCAATTCCAAAAAAGTATCTGGTTTAATAAAAACAGAAGAAATGTGCTATTGGAAATGTGTCTTTGGTCACATCCAAGCTGTTGTTGTGAAAGCAGGGGCAGTAATCTCATTAGAGAGAGAACAAAAGTAACTCAACCCATGTAGACAGTGAGTGCATGTGCAAATATGTCATGGATGTTGAGGTAGTGGAACAGAACCACCTTGCAAGCACTGATCTTCTCTGAGACAGAAAGAACCAGGTGAAATGCAATGGGCTGCAATATTTACCCTAGAACATGTAATGCTTTGTGTTATCCAAGGCTGCAGATCTCTGAAAAATGACCTCATGTCCTCTGATTGCACTCCTCCACCCCATCCTTCAGTCTTGACCCATTTTATCTTCATAGCATTTTTTCCTAAATCCTCAGCTACAAGTCTTCATTTGCAGACATTCATCTCCTCTGGGTTCATGTACAGAGTGCTGTAGACAGGTTTTTTTCTAGAAAATGTGGGAGTCTTAGGCAAGTAGGTAGAGTGGATAATTCAAGGTTAATGACTAATCCAGACCATAGAAAGATCAAATGATGCACCGAACCTCCAACAGATATTTCAAGTTTGCTCCAGGGGCCTGTCAGATGAGTGTTGCCAAAGCAGATTAGAAGAAGAACTCCCAATTCCTCAGCGGAGATACTGCGAGGTCAGAGGTTGAGGAAGACTCAGAAGACCAAGATTTAAAACAGCACTCTCAGATTGCATGTCCTGCCCATCCCAGCTTTTTAAGGCTATAGAAAAACATATGCTTCTGGGCATTTTTTAGCTAGAAAGACAGTCACTGATTGGGTTTAAAAAAATCTGTGCTTAAAAGCTCATCACTTTCTTCCTAAATCTACCCACCAGCAGGGATCACCTAGCTCTTGAATCTTCCATGGAGGTAAGATTGCACAAAATAATACCGTGGCTAAAGCCATCCCTATGGCTGTGAGGAAGGTGAGGGCGTCTGTCACATAAATCAGTGCTTGTTGGAAAAATGAGAGGCTCTCCAGGGACTCCAGCTCGAGCACTCACATGATCCAACAGAATATAGGTTATAACCTGGGAGGGAAAGACCAAACTGTAAAGCACTGTGATGTCAAGCAATCCCTAAGATCAGTTTACAGGCTTAAAACATACCTGGAAGCCAGATGCTCTATGTGATATACACAGGGCTTAGTGTACAACAGTTAATTGTCTTAGTTAATAATACAAAGCTAGCTTGATGTTTTGAGTTAGAGCACTGGAATAATTTTTTTTACATTATCTTAAGAAAAATACTTAGAGTTTAAAAAAAAAGTCTTATTCTCAAATCAGGTGTGTTCCAAACATGCCATGGCAGTGTGGAGAGGAAAATCCTCTGTTGTGTAATTTAATAGTAACCTTAATGTGATACTATTTGTACATCCCATTTTTCTTCCCTGTGTACATACTTGCAGGTAGTAATTATGCTGATACTTTGCTGCACATTCCTTTACCAAATGGGAAGCTGCAGGAATTTTCATATTTAATCACTTTATCCATAAATCCCTTTTTTTTCCCCTTTGGTTGTGAACAATGTTGTTTAAAAGTAGTTACAGTGATTCTGTCTCTTATAGGCACTAAAATAATATCTTCTGCTGCCCGTGAAGGGGGCTTTGGGAGGACTGTGGGGGAAGACCAGGGCACTGTCAGTACTGCCCATAGCACTTGCATTTACTTGGTTGCCAGATCGTTTTTACAAGCCTTTGAACCAAGCAGAGATTTCACTGAGGGGATGAAGTTTTGTGGTCAGAGTGATCATCCCTGGATGCCTTTGAAAACAGCCCACGTCACTGATACTGTTATTCAAGTGTCTCACCTGTCACTTGTCTCTCAGATGTGAATTTAAACCCACTGCTTTAAAATAGCCTTTAATTTCTAAATATTCTGATTCCATGAGAGTAGCAATTGTCACAAGTAGGATGGAGTGGGCTGTGAGGTGTCAGAGATCCCTTACAGCATACTTCCACCTTCTTTGTAACCATCAGGCTTGCATCAGGGGTGGATGTCGTGGATCACTAGCTGAAGCTGGCTGTACAGATGCCACTCTCACAGAAAAGTTGGAGATGGTGGTTTCAGCACAGGCACAGCTTCGTACTGATTCCCTGGGGTTTGGCTCATGCCCTGTGCAGTCATTCTTTTCATCATGATTTGGATTTGTTTTCTCTGTGCCAGCTTTCCAGTTACGCTCTGTCATATCTGCGCTGGAGCAGCGCTAACTAGAGACCACTGAATGGGGCATAAGAGCATAACAAAAAACCTTTAAAAAGGAATTGTCCTTCCTGAAAGGGAAGTTATAACCTGACTTCTTAAGGCATCTTGGAAATCATTGGCATGCTGTGTGCTACCCATCCTAAATGCAAGCTCACAGATTGCCTCAGCCAAGAATGTATTTTTATTTTTCTCCTGTGCTTTCAGCCCCTTTCCCTTTTTCCTTTGCCAGTAGCTGTAGATCACAGGGAGAGTACAGTGCTGAAGTGATATTAGTTCAGCAGAGCCTGTACAGAAACTGTTCCTGGGCCTGTGACTTGAATTCAGCTCATAAAGCAAAGTCACTCCTTCCCCCTCTGTGCCCTTGCTGAGCAGGTCCTTGCCCCAAACAGAGAGCTGCCTCCACATTTGCTCTGACAGGGCAGAGCCCAGCCGATATCAAGGGAGACTGGCTATTAATTGTCATGAAAACTGATTTCTGCACTTCAAAGCTGTTTTTGTCAGTATTTCAAGCCTGGTATTTGATTACCCACATGGCATTTTCCCATTCAGCAAAATACCAAGCACTCAGCCACAGAGATGGGCTGAAACCACTGTCTAGAGCAACACGCTTGGGGCCTTGCCAGCTGGTTCAGCCAGCGGAAATTCAAAGAAGTGTCAATTGCTTTAATGCACAGAAACACTTGAGTGGGGCCGTGTTCCACAAAGGACAGGTGGCCAGCCTGCCCCATCACACCCTGCTCAAACCAAATGGCTTCTGCCTTCACTGTCAGTGCAGTCAGGAGGGCTGTCACACCAGGTCATCAGCCATCGCATTTGGTAAATGAATTAATTACAGTTGTACCAAGTGAAGATGTTTCTACAAATTGTGCTGAACTGATTTTCCCTTGTTCAGGAACACAAAGATGGGAAACAGTTGTTTGATTTGTTTAGGAGAAGTTACACAGCAGCTTCTAAAGAAATGGGGTTAATAAGTTGGTACATACAGAGCTCTACCCAGGCTGTTGGAGCCCTCTTCAAAGCAACATAGTATTTCTGAGCAGCCTTTTGGTTTTGGGAAGTCTTATTTGAGCTGCTTACCCTAACAGACAAGCCAGGATTGAATGACAAGTAAAAGATTCATGGTATAAGAGTACTAATCTAGACAATAGTCCTAAATAACAGGCTAGAAGGTCAATTACCTGGTGAGAAAGGCATGATAGCCTTCTGGTGCTCAGTGTGTACACAGTTATTGTTCCAGTCTTGCACTTCAGCAGGAATGCCTGTAATTACAGAGAGCATCTTCCTCACTGACAGATTGCAGGAAGCATAAAGATTGATGCTGTTTGTCCTTAGGAAAAAAATCATTCCTCCCTCCACACTAATTCAGATTCTTCTTAGACATTTTCTTCACCGCCTTGTAGCCCACCCCCAGCCACAGTGGTACTTCCAGCGATTGCTGGACTCAGTGGGAGCCTTGCAGTTGACCTTACACTGAGCTGGAGACAGAGGGGTGAGGTTTCCTGCCCACATCTGGGGACTGCTCAGTGCAGCAATGTGTTCCATACCTTGGAGGAACCCGAACACCTCACAACGTTGTGCTCGGTGTTTGCCAAATGCTCTTTAAAGGCATGCAAAAGCAAACAGCAGGGGAAAAAAGGGCATGTATTTGTTCCCAGTACACTTTGATCAAAAGGGAAGGAAATGGCAACTGAAATGTGCTTACAAAGTAAAAGAATCCCAAAGGCTCAGAGAAGTGATGGGTAAAGGGAAATGCCTCCCACCCCACCCAGGCTGGGTTATGGCACATCCTGGTGAGCTCCAGCAGCTTTCAATCAATGTTGTAGGGTCCTTTCTGTAGGGAAAATTTTGTCTTTTTAAGTACTTCTTGAGCCTTGACAGTTAAATACAATTCAGATTTTCTAAGAATGAACATGAGCAGCTAACCTCCAATTCTGAGACCCCTAATACCATGGACTTCAAACTGATGAGGTTCCAATTAAACATCCTGGAAAGCCCAACTATGAAAAGGGAAATCTCACCAGCAGCTGTGAGAGGGTGAACTAAAAGTGAGGCAGGAGATGTCCTTGCATTCTAATAGTTTGGGCTGTAGAGAGTTTGTATGCTTTGAGGTCATATCACGTAGGGCTAGAGAAGCTGGCTCTGGTCCTGGATGTGGGAAAGCCATGTTGGAGAAGGTGTCTGGCCATAGCACCATCCCAGCTTGTACACAGTGGGTATAGGTTGTCTGCACAGCTCCAGTGCACAGTGAAGGTGTGCATGCAGATGTGGCAGTGCTTTTCCCAGGTACCTCTCTAAGGTAACAATATTTGTGGGATAGGATGATCTGCAGACAAGTCTGTCTTTTCCTGGACAAATGCAGCCACATTGTAGGGACTGGGGGTTAAAGGCAGTGATGCAGTTTGTGTTTCTGTCTAGCACGGGGACAGGATATTCACTTGTACACCAACACCCCTCTGATTTGCACACTTCAGCTGCCAGAGGTGCTCAGGTGATCTCAGTGTGATAGCAATACAACACTATTGAAGATCCCACACATCTAGGAAGAGTTGCCCATTTCTCACTCTTTTTAAGTGAAGCATCATGTTTTATCCCACCATGTTTTAACAATTGTTCTGTGGCTCCTTCCCAGGTGGGTGACTGGCCATTGGAGTCCCTGCTCTGCTACTTGTGAGAAAGGTGTCCAGCACAGGGAAGTGACTTGTGTTTACCAGCTACAAAACGGCACCTACGTTAACACCAGAGACCTCTACTGCCTTGGCAACAAACCAACAACTGTCCAAAGCTGTGAAGGACGGGACTGCCTTTCTATCTGGGAAGCATCAGAGTGGTCAAAGGTAGGAACTTGATTCAAGAAAGGAGCAAGACAGCACCCAGCTCTGGGTACACTGTCCTTAATCTAGCTAAGCCCTTAAAATTAAGCATGTTCTCATGGTCAGCATAGGCAGTGCTTCACAGTGTTGGGGCACTGGGTTGGACTGTCATTTGTTGAGATGATCAGTTTGGAGCTGAGGTTTGTATTCCATACTGAGTGAGGTTTTTAAGGCAGTTTGTAGATACCATGCTATAGGAACTATATCTTTCCATCTGCAAACTCTGACCAACAAGGAAAAACATTTGACTGACCTGGGGCCAGAAGTGTAGTAACCCACCAGGGCTTCTGGCTCCATTGCAGTATGAAACAAATACCAGATTTATCAAGCATCTGCATGTTACAGTGAATGCACAATCTTTGGGACTTATCCAACCTTATTTTGTGTAGTTTCAGGAACATGGAAAAGCTGGTTATTCTTTATAAAAAAGGTGCATCTTGATGTAGTTGCAGAGTTAAGAAATTCTTCTCAGATAGTATAAATGCATTTTGGGGTATAAATGATGTGTGGTTTAGACAGCCTGTGATTTGTTTGGCAACAGAGTGAACTGAGAGTATGCCTACAGTTCTTGACCAGGACTGCACTAATAGAGTGCAACTTCATCTGTGCCTTGTGAGTAACAGTCCTAATAGGATGGCCATGTTAGTACTGATATTGTATCTGTTAGGCTCATCTGAGTGATGAGAAGATTCTCGTGCTCTTGGAGCCATGCTTACAGCTCTACCAGTCTCATTCCAGACTGTCTGTGTTATGGGACTGTCCAGCAGTTTCTGTGGGAAGGATCTTTCCTTGCTATTCATCTGTATTTTGAAACAGTGAGCTCCTGTTTAAAACATTGTCAAAGAGCTTTTGCAAAATATTATTGTTAGAAATGTGCTAAAAAGTCACAGAAGTTCAGGATACAAAGGATCTTGCACTGAGGAACAATGTCTCTTAACAAACACAATGTGATTCCATTGTCCACCTCCTGAACAGGAAATCTTTGTTTGACAAGTGAGATGATAGTTAAGTGAGAGTAGTGTTTCCTTTCAGTAGGACACTGTATCTGTTCACTAATGCATGAGATTCACTTCCTTTCTGAGTTCTTTCATTTCAAAAGATGTGGAGAAACACATCTTTTGTGTGTCACAGCAGTAACCCTTTCAGATGGTGCCCTCTTTATTTCTTATAGTTGAACCAGTGGCTGAACTGTTTATAGCAGAGACTGTTCTCAGGGTGCAGTTCCTACCTGTTTTACATAGGAAATTTGTACTTGGGGCTTTTGTTAACAGTCACAGGTACTTCCCTCTCCTTTTAATGAAATGGAGTAAGTCAAGTTCCAGAACACTTTTTCCAGAGTGGAAATCTTCTATATCTGTGACCACATAACTCATCTGTAAATACAGAATATTCATAGAACCATAGAATCACAGTCTGGTCTGGGTCTGAAGGGACCCCAAGGATCACAGAGCTCCAACCCCCTGCCACAGGCAGGGCCACCAACCTCCAGGCCTGGTTCTACACAAGGTTGCCCAGGGTCGCATCCAACCTGGCCTTGAACACCCCCAGGGATGGGGCACCCACCCCCTCTCTGGGCAGCCTGTTCCAGCCCCTCACCACTCTGTAAAGAACTTCCCCTTAATATCTCATCTAACCCTTCCCTCCTTCAGCTTTAATCCATTCCCCCTCATCCTGCCCTTATCTACCCTTTCAAAAAGTTGATTCTCCTCCTGTTTCTCTGCTCCCTTCAGGTACTGGAAGGCTGCAATGAGGTCCCCCCCATGGCCTTCTCTATTTTTAGATCATTTATTCAATAGCTGGTTTACTTTTCCTTTCATAAATGAATTTACCATTTGCCATGGCTGGAATTGCCCACCCATGATTTTAAATTCATTCTTGTTCTGGCACATTCCTGCTGTTGTGTAGCACAGTTGACTCCAGGACACTTTTGATGATCTGCCAGTTTGAACACTTCTCATACCTAGGACTTTGATCAGTGGTAATCACTTTAATCCTTAATATTTTAATCTGATGTTACAGACTATATATCAGAGTAGTGGTACCGTTTTGCAGATCGATTTTCTTATGTATGTTTTTGAATGTTTTGGTTACACAACAAAAATGAGTTGACCACATTGATATCTCATCCCCAATCAAAAATGTGTGTTTTCAAAGCAAATTCCAATTGTGGAAAAAATTAAGTTTCTCTTTTATTGCCAAACACAAGAGATTGTTTTGGACAAAGTTCTGCTCAACCCCTTTTTAATGACAAAAATAGAGACTGTCAGAAAAAAGGTGAATGTTTCTATTGTTGGGGAGCTAGAGGGGAAAAAAATTATGGTTTTCCTTCAAATAAAAGAGCTGTGTCTTAACTGCAGAGTTGTGTTTCTCCTTTACAAAGCCTCATGGGATTTCACTCAGTAATTTGTTAATAAAATAAGACCTAATGATCTCAGCTGGACACTCAGGGACCGTGCATGTTAATTTGCAGATTGTTGTGTTGTAAATCTACATGTAAAATCTACATGTTAAGAAATTCTTCATGAAAACAGATGACTTGAGGAAAGAAAAAAGCTCTTAACGAGGGTGATTTATATGTGACCACCAAAGATCTGTTGGAAACCTTTTGCAAATGCTGTTTTGTCTAGGAAACTATATGCAGTATTAATCTGTGAATGACTTAAAAGCTTGTGGGAAGAACAAACAGTTGGTGTTTTTCCCAGACTTGCTTGTAAAACCCACCTAGAGATTTCTCCTACTGTGAAAAATACTCCCACTTCAGTTTGATTTACTTTGAGTAAATTGGACCATTTGAAAGATTTTATATATTGTGCTTTGTAGTTTGAGAAGAATGAGAGCAACCCTGAGGAGTCCACCCTGAGGACTGAGGAAAATGATATGTAATTTGGGAAAGTCTATACAACTTGGGGCAAATTCATGGCTTTTAGGTACCATTTAGGGAGCTCCAGCCTGGGATCTCTGGCAAGTCTTCCACTCTGAGGAGTCCAGCAAAGCAGTTGCTGGAATTCTGCAAAGCCTGGAAGAATTCATCCCTGTATCTAGCAGAACTATACAATTGTGCTTGTTACAGAGATGTTACATCCGTAAGGAGGTCACGCCATGAGCAGCACATAGTAAATTAAGTGGAAGGTTTCCCAGATTTTCAAGAAGTCACTTTGTAGTGCTCTGAAGTATTTAAAGGCATGTCTGTTTGCTTGCCAGCTCATAAACGCTTGTCATTCATGTCCTTAACAAGGCCAGCAGGTCAGAACTGCCTGGATTGTATTTTTAAGACGGTTAGACAGGCATGCTGAGATTTGTCCATTCGATGTAATTTATATCAAGCTGATGCTTGTTTCCAGCATAGACCCCCTGGATGGAGAAGCTTCTTGGAATACGTTCAAAAGACCTCACAGAATATCTCATCTCTTCCCTATTTATTCAGTGTCAAATCAACTGTCTTTTCCATGCTGATCCCCTGAAGGGGAGAATTTGACATGCTAGAGGAGGTTAGTTTTTATCTCAGTTGGTACATAGATCATTTTTCCACCCACCTGTCCCCAGTGGCTCTTCAGGAAAATTTCTCTCTCCTGGCCACTGCAGTGGCATGAAAATGAAGAGCAGAGAGACCAGCTATGCTGTTGTGCAGCGGCGTGCACTTAGGTGGCTGTGCTGGCATCAGCAGAGCTGTTCCCCTATTACTGAACTGGTTATTTAAAACACAGGTTCTGTTTCAGTTCACACTGGTGTCCTTTTCCCACCTAGTACAGTCAATGAAACCTGAATTTCTAGCCAGCCATTGGCAGCGATAACAAATGGGTGACCAGATATCTCTGCTCTTTAGAAACCACCTTCATAGTGCCCAGGCACAAAAACATCTTAGAGGTACAGTTTAGTAGAGGACAGGAACAGTTGGACTTGATGATCTTAAAGGTCTTTTCCAACCCAGTCACTCTGATTCTGTGATCTGTGGGCAGTTCGTGCTCACTCACACAGACGTTTGTTAGAATGCCCAGATCTTCCTTCAGCAACTGATTCAAGCAGCCCTTGTAGCTTGCTTCTTTCTCAGAGGACATCAAACAGTTCCTGCTTATGCTTTCAGTGTTGAGAAATGTATCTTTCATCCCTGCTGATGCCTGTGGCTAGCTTGCTGGCCACAGTTGGGAGCTGATCACAGCACTGTGGCTCACTGAATGGTGCCTCTTCTGAGCCATCCCCTTTGTACGTTTGAAGTTCTTTGGAGCTCCCATAGTGATGAGTGTATGGCAAAGCAGAGTGAGGGCCACGTTTGGGTTTCACATGAGAACATGTGTGGGAACTGTGACTTTGCTGTGGTTAAAAACTGTCCTGCTGAAATGTGTGTAACAGTGCTCTTGTGCTACTGTGATTTCAAAATGCTTTTAGCATTTTACTCCCACGATACATTAAGGGACGTGGCAGCTCTGCGCAGTAAAGCTCCTTTTTCAGTGTGAATGCTGACCTCTTCAACACCAGATTTAGTGGGGGGTTTTAATCTCTAACACTAACAGCAGAGTGCCAGCTGAAGGTTGATACTCAGAATTGCCATTTTTCAAAAGTAAGACATTTCACAAGCAGATACCATGCTTTTCAAATGACTCTTTTATGTATGAAAGGGGCTTAGGTTATAGGGGGAAAATCTTCTGAGTAATCAGCTTTCAGCCGCGTTCATAAAACCAGCCTTTCCTTTTAGCTGTGTTACCAAGGTGAAACTCACTGTTTCTAGGCATCATGTAACACAAAACTAATACCTGTTGTTTTGCAGTGCTCGGCAGACTGTGGCAAGGGGATTCAGAAAAGAACAGTGACATGCACAAATTCTCAAGGAAAATGTGATGCAGCCACCAGGCCAAGAGATGAGGAAGAGTGTGAGGACCACACGGGCTGTTATGAATGGAAAACAGGCGACTGGTCTAAGGTAACAGTGAACTATGTGGTGTTTTCTAAGTGTAAAGATGTTCAGGGTGCTGTGTGTCCATGTGCTGTCTGTGTTAATTTACCATTTAAATATTTGGAAAGGGAGGATTTAATTGGTTTTGATTGAAATTTTTGCTGGGATTGAAACCATTTATAATCCAAGTATTGCAACACAGGCTTACAGATATGACCCTGCAAGTTTTAGAGAAGAGTATTCCAAACAGAACAGAATTGAATATTAATTGACAGCTTAACCATCCAAAGGCAAAACCCACACAAGATTCCCACCAGAGATGGACTCTCGATGTCATAAAGCTGCTTGATAAACAATGCTGAAACTGCTTTCCAGATTTCAAAAAGCAAAACTCTGAACAGTTCTGGCTAGCAGAATAAATTCTAGAAGATTGGTTTCCTGTAGTACATATATGAGTTAAATATTTGCACTTTGAGTTAAGAACCTAGTCACTAAAAAAAACAAGGGGGGAGAATCTCACAGGGGGGCTGGGGTGAGAGCTTTATCTCCCTCAAAGCATGAATATGGAGCTGAGAAGAGAGCTGGACCTTAGTCTTCTTCTTCCACAAGTGGTAAAGTTTGGGAGAGCTGTTGTTAAACTGAATACTACTGGGGGGAAGTGCAGAGAAGCCCTGTCAGACCTCACACAGAAATAGAGGGTAGCTGAGAGGACTCACAGCTGAGTTCTGTTCCCCAGCCTTGTGCAGGTCCTGCATGCAGAGTCTGGCAGTGTGCTATTTTATTACCACACATGCAAGACTAGAGCTGTGCAGCTGAATTTCATGCTCGTCTGAGACCTAGTCCAGTCCTAGACTTGCTCCAACCACCTGAAACGAAAGCGAGCCATGAATGTAAAGGCAGAGCCAAAACCATCAGTCCCTTCCTCAGGGTTGGATTTTACCTTCACTTCGGCCTGTCTGAACTTAGTTTCCCCAGTGACATCAGTGGAATTAATTCCTGAATGCAGCAGATTGATCCAGAGCAGAGTTTGTTCTGTATTTGCATTCTGATCTTAAAGTAACAGGTAGTTTTGCTTGGGAAGGAGGCCTGGCAGCGTGTGAAACTCAGGCTTTGCCAGTGTTGTGTATAAAGCATCCTTTACATTACTGACATCATGTTTGCATAAAGGTCTAAAATTTCCCAGGAATATTATATTCCAGTTTGCTTTTATCTTATCTTTGTAACTATACTGTTCTTTAAACAGAAAGCCTACTTTGTCTTCTGGAATGTACGGCATGTGCAGAAACCACTGGGATACAGTAGTTGTGTTTTGCTTTCCAAAAACCCAAACTCCAGCAAGTAAAATCCAGTGAAACAGAGGCCCGTGATGGGCAAATCAGCTTATCTGTGATTCCATTTTTTAACCTTGTTATTAGGAACTACAGCTATTTCTGGATATACTCTGTCACAGAGATGTAAATTTAATGGTGTCGGTGCTGGAGGACGCGTTAAGAACCTGCTGCAATGCAGGTCTGTGCCTATGCTGAGCCAGGAATTTGTATCACAGAATGTTTAGAGTATTGAACATTATTTTATTCATAACCTGGCACACACACAGTCCATGCAAGCTGGCCAAAACAAACAGTTCCCATGTGTTAACAGGTGAAATAACATTATTTATTTATTTGTCAGATTTTAAAACACTTTGGCATGCAAACAGACCCCGATTCTCTTTCTAGGGAGGAATATGAAATAATTGTGTATTCACTGATTACGTGGATTGCAAGTTCAGAATTGTATGACCTGTTCCAATCTGATAAAGATGTTGGCTGGCTGCTAGGAAGGCTACAATCACACATGGGTCACAGGAAATAGTGTTGTTGATGGATTTAGTGTCTGCATGGGAACAGGACGGCATCAGTAGAAAATCACTTGTCATTTGTGATTCTTAACTCAGGATCAGGATCCTCCCTGTGCAGAAGGGCACAAAAGCTCTGTGCTGTATATGTGGCCTGCTTCTGTCTGCAGAGCGCTTGTGCCAACTCTCTGCTTCCCAGGAATTTCACCCTGTGTGAGTCCAGCAGGATGTTCTTGGACTTCGATTTCGTTTATAATGAGCATTGAAAATTCTAGACATATTGGTTAATTTTGACTGGACACTTAGATCACACAGTTAGACTCTTATTCTCAGAGTAGAGGGGTAAACAAAAGGCATCACTAGACTGTTAGAAAAGGGTCTGGGTAGATACAATTCTTTGAGGAAACTGTATTGTCCCAGAAACCCAGATAGCTGAAATGTTTGGTGTGGAATTCAATTCTTCACAAATCCCGAGCGAGGATTTTCATCATGAGGATCCAGAAGATTTAATGTTGGGCTTAGACTTAGGGGAGAGCCTTTACAGCCATTGGCAACTCCTCTTTGGTATTGTCCAGCTTTAAATAGTTGCTCCTTTACAGAAAACAAAAAATCTGTGGCCATTAGATTATAGTGAACTCCTTAAAACTCATACTTCCAGGGTAAAATTCCATTGTAAAACATTTGTTACCAGTGCTGTAAAAATCACTGTGAGAGCTTTGTGCTGACCAAGATGGAAACTTTTTATATTAATACAAATTGATCTCAATATGCAATAACTTCTTGCAGTTAATGCATTGGACATTTGTTGCTTACTGTAATAATTACTATAGGTTAAAATAAGAAGCTTTGATGCTTTAAATGCAAACAGCTTGCATGGTGACTTGGCCTCCAATCTTTAATTTCCCAGACTAAGATCCTTTGAAGATAAAAGGAAGTCATCTAGGAAGAGTCAAAACCTCATTTGAACAAGTCCAAATACAACTTGTAAATAGAGAAGGCTCTTTGGGTGGTAGTGGCAGGCTGTTATTTTTATGTTATTAACAGTAATATTTGTCAAATGCAAATAATTTGCCTGATAAGAGAGATCACTTCCCTAAGGGGCTCCAGCCCTATATAAATAACTCATCTCATGTCTGACAGCGATGGTCATGGTTACCCTACATAAGTTCTTAGATCCTGTTGCATTCAGGAGCTGCACGAGCAGTAAAAGCTCCAGGTCTGTTCTATACTGGACAAGTTGTGGGTTTATGTTCTCAGGAGCTGGATCCACTTCTTGATAGAAGACATGAGGGCTGGAGGTGTGGCCATGCTGATCTTTAACCTGCATCTACCAGCCAAAACCTCATCCAGTGACCTTAGTAATGGCTTTGCAGCCGTTGCCTGTCCATGCTCTGAGGAAGAGGAATTTTTCCCCACTTTTTGTCAGGGTTATTGGGAAATGGGCCTTACCAGGTATTACTACAGCTGTGGAGGGCGTTTGGTGCCAGTTGAGCAGACTTAGCAAGCAGCCTTGACTGTGGTACCTCTATATATTGCAATACCAATGTATTTGCAGCATATTTCAAGCATTGCATGAGGAACTGCTACATCTACTTTACTTTGCAAACACATACAGCCAGGCCTGTAAGGTTATTTTAAATGTCTTGGAAGTTACTTTTGTTAGTCCAGTGCTTGAGATAAACAGACTGTCCACTGTAATTGTAAAGACAGGGTATTGTTCTGATACTAATAAGCACATGTAACCTCCATTACTGCTGCTATTACACTTCCAACTTCCCTGCACTACTGCAACTTCTCTCTTAAACCCCTTATCTTAAAGCGGTATACTCATTCTTTTTAGCATTTAGCACAAATACAGCCTTGGTATGATGAGCTACATAACTGTTCCTGGCCTGAGAGTCTTCAAACCTTGCAGAAAGGTAGATTGCACAGCAAGAAACTCACTGAGGGTGTTAACCTGAAATCATTTTCTGATTGCTGCCTGGATTCTTCAGAATTGCAATTCGTTATATCATCCTTTTTTATGTATGATGCAATAGACAAATGGGAATCCAAGCCATCTCCCATGCAGTCCTTTCTTCCAAAAGGAAATTCCACGTCCAGTTTGCATTCAGCTAAAGAAATAAACATATCATAGACTCTTTCTCCATTGAAATAGTTCCTCCTTGTTTGAAATCTGAGTTGTTAAATGTCCTAGCACTGGAAACAATTTTTACATTTTTGTTGTAGTTGTGCTCATCAAAAGAACAGCACAGGTCACTGTTTCCCAAGACTTGCCTCAGACTCCTTGGCTGCTGAAAATAAGCCTCTTGATGCTTTAGCAAGACAGTAGTTCATTCTTCCAAGATGAATTGTATTATGCTGACAAACTTCATGTCAAGGATTACATTCCTGTGAAGAGGGTGGGCAGCTAGTGAACAGACTGTGTCTTTATGCATGTGGCTCTCCTTTTCTCCAGTTGGCTTTTGCACTCTTCCAGGGTACAGCTGAAGAGGCAAGATTATGCAGCAGGAGCAATTCTCCACAAGATTTTTGTGGATCTGTCTTCATTTTCAATTTTGCTTAATTTTATATGCCTCTACACAACCTGTTTCTGCCCTGAAGGATTGTATTTCAAGCCAATAGCACAGAACAGTTCCGGGTTCCTGGTTTCTTTTTTTACTATTCTCCTTTTAACTGGTATAGTATCCAGAAAGGTAGAATTACAAGCAAGATACACTAGCTCTGTCATTAGTGCTGGCTCTCAGAAGGGTGCATTTTCTGCTTTTAGAAGTTTAAATATGCAACTTCTGTCCCTCAGGCAACATTTTATCTCATTAACCTATTGTATTACGTAGCCCAGTGAAAAGATTTTTATGAGAAAGATACATGGAATCCTTGTCATATATTGGCTTTGCCATATTTTATTCTTCTCAGTTACAGGAAATGCTCTGTAAATACTAAGGCCTGTATTAATCTCAACTAACCTAATGTGAAGCCAGGGTAACTATCTGTCATTCTTCCCTGCAACCCACTGGCCACAAGCCAAGGATCTCGCTCAGCACAGTGGGTCTCCCTTCCGTTGGTGTAAATCCAGATTAATTCAGCCACTGAAGTTAATGCAGACTCATACCAATGCCATGCAGATCAGAATCCGACCTGCCAGGCTGTGCAGGATCCTTGGGTCTTGTGTAGGAACCATCACAGAATCATGCTGTCAGCTGAAAACAGAAAGATATGACATATCAAGGTGAGCTTCAATTAGGAGAGAAAGGAGAACTCTTTTTCCACCACTATACATCTCTTACAACCACCTGGCACAACTTTCACTGGATTCAGAAACTGGGAAACTCTAGGAAGGACCAGCTTGGCAAAGTGTGATGTTAAACAATGTCCTTGTTGCCAAATAGTGTCAGTGGTGATAAAGCACATCTGAAAAATTACCTATAGCCACCTGCCTTCCCTGGACATCAAGAGCTGCCAATTTCTTTCCAGCAGTTTGCTCAGCCTGTGAAATGCTGGCGATGGGTTCTCATCCCAGAAGAATATTAACAATAGGGAGGGGAAAAAAAAATCTAATTTCCTATAAGACAAATGCTGGCTTTGGGCCAGCTATTGAGGTGTTTCATACTGAAGATCAGCAGTCATTCGTCACAATGGGTGGTAACAAGGATTTTGTTATTGCAAATGAATTGCTTTGGCAGGATTCCAGTAGATTGTATTCTCTAAGAGATAAACCCCCTAGCCTTGCACTATACCAAAAAACCATGTTTGTTGGGGTTGTTTTGGGGTGGGTTTGGGTTTTTTGGGTTGTTGTTTTTTTTTTAAATACAATCTTCCAGTGCCAAGAAGGTATGTTTTCTGGTTCCAAATGTTTGGGAACACAAACAAAATCCTCTATATGCCTCACTTTTAATGATTAATTCACATTACATGATAAGAAGAGCAAATCAAGGACAGCTGTGGTTTGAGAGGTATATTCAGTACTGTTGTAAATATAGAAGCAAACTGTCCTTTGTTCTAACAATCATTACTAACTCATGGCTTGACCCACCATCTGCTTATGATAAACTATGGACAACTTGTTAATTCTTCATAAAGGTCATAACTAAGTTCATCTTCTTCTACCTTGGAGAAAATAACTTTTCTTGTTGAATTCAGGAGTAAAACTCTGCAGGAAGGTTTGTCGCTTAAAACTGCAGTCACACATCAGAGCTGACAGATCCTTCCCTGCCACTTACTCACTTCGGGTCAGCAAACAGTTCCAGGATTTCTGGCTGTCTGTGTTCAGCACCATATGGAAATGGATGCTGGAACATTGTCTACAGGCCTCGCTGATGCAATTCAGTTCTTCTTAAGAAGTTGACAGAGCTGGATGTGAAAGGAGAAGACCCAGCAAGCTTTAGTATTCAAATTGCCTTCTCTGATCCTAGGCATGTCCAGGAGCCAAAGCAACTACTGCCCCTATGGACTGCTCTGAGTTGTACTCCTAGTCGTGGTTCCCCATGGTTTGTTCCTCTGGTGTGTGTCATCACTGCTGTGCAAAACCACAGCCTTTCTTGCCAACAGCTAATCTCCAAATACAAATGGCACACAATTGGTTATATCCATCAGGGACACTCAGGCTGGGGAAATCATTACCAGTATCCTAGGAAAAAATCCATGCAGCCCTTTAGAAAGGAAGAAGAAAAGCCATTGCTCAGCATTTCTGAAGTAGAATGTCACCTTTTTAAGTTGTGATGATAAAACTGTCTTTATATATATATATATCTTTAGTATGACCTCCATTGAGAAAGTGCATGGAATAAAATAGAAAGCTAGTGTTTGTTTTACAATGCAGAAAGCACTCCTCTCTTCTGAGAGAGTTGGGCCTGTTCAGCCTGGAGAAGAGAAGGCTCCAGAAGGAACTTACAGCAGCCTTTCAGTCCCTGAATAGTGACTATCAGAAAGCTGGGGAAGAACTGTTCCCGAGGGGATGGGGCAGTAGGACAAGGGGTGATGCTTTAAAACTCAAAAAGGGGAGATTTAGGTTGGATATTAGGAAAAAGTTATTCACTATGAGGGTGGTAGATCACTACTGTTTGGGGGGGTTCGGTCATCAGGGCGTGCTGGAGTTTCCTCTGTTGCCTTTATCATTTTGTTCCATGAACTTACATAAAAGGGAAATTAAAAAAGAGAGAAAAGATATATGAACCAGCAGTGTGCCCAGGTGGCCAGGAAGGCCAACAGCATCCACAAGAAGAGTGTGGCCAGCAGGACCAGGGCAGTGACTGCATCCCTGAACTGAGCACTGGTGAGGCTGCACCTCAAGTACTGTATTTGGTTTTGGGTCCCTCACTACCAGAAGGACATTGAGGTGCTCACACATGCCCAGAGAAGGGCAAGGGGTTGGTGAAGGGTCTGGAGCAGTTGAAGGAACTGGGATTGTTTAGTCTGGAGAAAAGGAGGCTGAGGGGAGACCTTATTTCTCTCTACAGCTACCTGAAAGGAGATTGCAGCCAGTGGGGTGTTGGTCTCTTCTCTCAAATTACGAGTGATAGGACAAGAGGAAATGACCTCAAGTTGCACCAGGGGAGGTTTATATTGGACAGGAGGGAAAAAATTCTTCATCAAAAGGGTTTTCAAGCACTGGAACAGGCTGCCCAGGGAAGTGGTGGAGTCATCATCCCCGGAGGTTTTTAAAAGATGGATAGACCTGGTACTTGAGACATGATTCAGTGGTGGACTTGGTAGTGTTGGACCTACCTAGGTGATTGTATGATTCTATGAGCTATTCTGAATCCAGAATAAAGGTTCTGAGAAAAAGACTTGAATCACTGAAGTAAAAGCCTCAGCAGAGGAGATGTGTGAGGGAGGGCATCTGCATGGTCCAGCTGCCATTTCACAAATCTGTCGCCTTGGGCCTCTGAAAGCCCAGCCCAGGGTCTTTCTACTGCCTTGCTAAAGAAGTGGCACATCAAAAAGAAGTTGGATGCTTCTAGGAATGTTGTACTCAAGGCATCACTTTTAGATAATCCCTTGCTCTTTATATACATGCTTGAAGAACAGCTTTTACCTAGGGATTTTCTAGGAATGTGGTCTCCTAATTAACTGAGAAGTTAACCATTTCCTGAGCTGAGAACTGTCTGCCGGGTTTTTTTTCCATAGAATCTCCATGTCTTTAAGGTAATTACAGCTTTAACAAAGCAAATCTCCTGGGGTAATGCATCCTTCTGTAGTTTCAATCAAAGAATTCTCTGGACTAAGTGATAATCCTGGATTGTCCTGTCACCACCAAGTACAACCAATCGATCTCTTGTGGACAAACTTAGAAAGAGTTTTCCTACTCCTAGGCATGTTGATATGAGGTTCAGCTTCTGTTCAGTACAGACTTCTGAACTGCTTAATTGAACTCCCATCACTGAGTTCTAGCCACCCGATAGTTCGGTGGCCTGTTTGAGACGGTTGTTAGGCTCCATTACAATCGTTTTAAGACAGGCAGCTCCAGGTAGTGGTTTTATCTCCTTTCCTTAGTAAAAGCTGAATTGCCTCTTGAAGTGGGAATGGCTCTCTGCTGACTACAAAGGGAACCTAAACAGAGCTAGTTCAGTAAAATGAATCCCACCCCTTTTGCCCTTCGATCCTCTGTGCCCCCATCTGTGTGACATCATTAGCAATGGTCAGAGGTGCAAACACTGTGTAATGGCTCTAAAAGGTTGAGCCTCTGCCTAGATTTGTGCAAGCTGCCAGCTCCAGCCAACTGTAGTTGGAAACCAAGGCATGGTAAGTGAAAAGATGTTGCCTACAGTGCTGTGTCATTTCCCTGGAGACAGTAAGATACCAAGACCTGCTCATGCCTTTGAGGCAGAGATTGCTTCTTGTTTGCACAACAATTTGCACAGCACATCTCTGCTGGACTTTTCTGGAAACATCCATAGTACAAGTAGTTTTGATGGTTCCATAGTAAAGGAGAATGTGCTGCAATACAGCCTCCAAAGATCCTATTAATTGGAAGAATACCTTTTCCTTTTTGATATTTTTTTATTTAAAAGTCTAGTTCATTAAGTGCATTTTTTTGGACAGAGAATTAAAGCCTCCCACCAAGAGCAGTGGATTGGAAATGGAATTCCATCACAACTATTTTACTTCTTTTTTTTAATGTGAAAAAGAAGAAAGCATTAAAGACAAGCCTGTTTAAATATTGGCATTCATTTTCTCTGAGCTACCCTGAGATATTACAGTGTGAAAGATCATGTTTTTAAAAATGTGAACAGTAGGTAATTCACCACTACTCATCTGAGGAGGGTTTTTCCCTTTGATCCTTGCAGCATGCAGTATGTATCACTAGCAATATGTATCTCTAGTGTCTCTACTATAGTTTGCAGTTTTTCCTATAGGCTTTTGAGATTTATAATGAGTACTAAAGCATTAAGGTGCAAATCTTCCAGAACATCTTTGAAGAGCAATTACTATCAGCCTGATGGTGGTCCCTTCTTTGTGCAAAAAGGTGAAATGCAGTGTTAGTTCAGCATCCCACATTTCAAACCTGAATTGCTCCTTGTCTAGAGGATCCTCAGGGAGGACTACATGACAGAGCTGATCAGCATCTTGCTGAAGTTAAATAATCCTAGTGGAGTCCTTGGTTTAATTACTTTTTAAAAGAAATTGCATTTAGGAAGCATTGATCATTAACTGATGAATATCTAAAAAAAGATGTGTTCAGTGGGCCTTCAGTTCCCAAGGAATTCTTTCAGGCTAACCTCTGTGTCAGGACCCAGTATCATTTCCTTGCAGGTTTTTGGGTGGAACAGTCTGTGGAGGGTTTCCATTCTGTACCTGCCACAGATCAAAGCATCGCACGCGGTACCCTGTAAGCTCTACCATTCCATTTCCCATCCCTGCTTCATCCCATTCTTGAAATCCACTCTGAACTCTTGTGAGAAGCAAGTTCTGTCTGCTTGGCATAATGAATCAAATGACATTTCCTCATTGGCATCCACCTGGGCTGCATTGCAGCAGCACTTAGGGGCACTGTCACTCCCCCAAATATTCATGTATTCAGCTCTTAATCTCTGAACTCTCTGCACACAATGGAACTTTTCAGAATAGCTAAGTCAGGCTTAATTATGCAGTGAGACATGCTGAATGTACTGGTCAGGTCTTGTTCCTTAGGGTCGTGCAGTTTGAAAGCACAGCTGTAGGCAGTTTGCAGAGGTTGCTTCTCTCTTTTCCTTCTCAGATACTGTCACACCAGCCATGAACATTTGCTGCTATAATTTATTGTTTCTTCCCATGTGGAGTCAGAGGGGTAGGCATTTTTTTCTTGGCTAAATGAAACAAATCAGTCATTTCACTAAAGTTTCCAAATGAAAGATTGTTGTAAGCAAGACCAGATATGTTCTCATTACTGATCTGGTATTCAAAAAGAAGGGGAAAAAAAAAAAGAAAAAAAGAAAAAAAGAAAAAAAAAAGGAAAGAAAAGAAGGAAGCTTGAAAAACAGCTTTCAGTTTGCTTTGGGCTAATTAGATCTTATTGGTGAAAAGACAGAAATGTCTTTCTTTAGCATGATGCCATGGTGCAAGTTGACCTGGTGTTTATGGAAGCATGTTACATGCTGCTTTTCAGCTAGTTTGAATTAGAGATAGTCATAAAAAGCCTGATGTTAAGGTGTGTGGAGCACTGACATTTGGAGCACACACATGTAGACTATTAAGGTCTCCAGAATGCAGCAATTACAGGACATTTGTCATCCATCTCAGATGCCATGTTAGAGTGTTATTAATAGGAACTTGTCTTGCTTTGTTTCTGACTTTCACAGAGGCAAGAACTAAGACCCCTGGGGGGGTGGGAACACTCTACCCTATCCTAACGCCTCGAAATACTTGAACTCTGAAGTCAGTAAAGCATGACTCTATCTCTGAACATTGGAGCTTTAGCCATGGTGTTATCCTTGGCTTCAGCTGCTTTCAGCAAACTGGGGACAAACCAGTATCATTAAACATCAGATGACTGCAGACTGATGAATAAAGAAAAAAACCATCTTCCCTTCAGCCTGGTTATGACAGTCACCTTGAACTGCATCTTTCTCCAACAGATCAGCCTTCTAAATATTGGAGTATGCTCAGGATTGGCTGAAGGGATACTACAACCTTCTGCTGGGAAAAGCAAGTCTCTTACAAAGGAGACTAAGAGCTCGCAGAGGTTAGAAAAGTGACATCTTTAAAGGTGATGCATGCATCCCCAGAATGCATCCCTGCCCAGCCAGCAGCCCTCAGCTAAAGCTTTGTTATCCCATTCAGTCCCAAACAGATCACAGCCTGTCCTCTCTAGTGGCACAGTTGTACCTTTTCCTGTCCCCAGTGAGGGCCAACACTGGCATTCTTTGGACTGGTCTCTCACATATTCCTCCAACTGCCCAACAGCAGCCCTGCCCTGGCTTCATCCATTCTTACTACTCTTTCTCTGGCTATCTTTTGTAGATCAGGAGTTGATGAAATCCCTGACAGATCTCAGCACTTACTATAAATTCATTCTATTTTAATTCCTAATATTCTCCTGAGGCATTTGCTTTCAAAGCAATTAGACATCTGTCAGCACCTTTGGTAGGATTCAAGCTTTCATATCAGTATCCTAAGGTGGAAATAGCATTCCAGTTGAAAAATCAGAGCTTGGTCTTAAGGTTAAAGTTTTTCAGTGAGTAAATCTTCTTTAAGCTGATGAATGCAGCTGCTGCCTTGACAATTTGTGAGTTTATTTCCTTCTTGATATCCCCACTGGCTTGCATGTTACTGCCAAAGAATGTGAAGGGAGGCATTTTTGTATTCCTTTTGCCTTCTCAAGCAGCGTTTGAACTGGGAGTTACAAGGGTTCTCATTAGGTTCACTTTTTGCAACAACCCTCTGATCTTGGCATGTGGGAGGATTTCCAATTTCCAATGACTATCTTGTCAGTTTAGTGCATTATGGTTAAACTATGTGAACTTTGCCTGTGCCTTTTTCTGATAGTGATATGCCTGGCTTTGCCTGGTGGAAGGAAAAATCCCGCTTCTTTCTTTGAAACCAGCATCTCTCTTCAACCATGAGTCTCCAGCTTCCCAGAGTAGGCAAGCTGCTTGTGGTTTTACTCTCAGTGCTGGTGTAACAGCTCAGCTGGCAGGCTGAGACCCACACAGCTCCAAACCAGCTTTCCAAACTGGTCCTCCACTTTCCCAGCTCACTTTACTCCATCGTGGCATCAAACTGTGGGTGTTTCTTGAGAGTTACATCAATGCTTGTAAAGGCTTTTCAATTTTCTAGAGGATTTTTGTCACTAGCAGTGTAAGAACTCAAAATTTGCCCCAAAAATTCCAGTGTCCATTGATGGCATTTAAAATATGATCAGCACAGTTTTGCTGTGCACCCATGGAGCCTCCTAGCAGTCTGCACAGTGGAACTGTACCAACCCTGAAGAAACTGGATCAGATGCTGGGCTGTACCAGTGGTTTGGGCCCTGCAGTCCAGGCAACTCTGCCACAGCTTTGGTTGTCTGGAAGTTTCTCTGCAAGAAGACCACAACACTCATACCCCTCATAAACTGTGTCCAAGCCTGAGGGTCCTGTATCAGAGGGCACATAGTGATCCAGCCCTGAATATTGTTCTGTGGATCTGCTTACTTGCTCCATAAATATTTGGGAACAGGGACTGTAGCAATGCATTTAGCTGTCCAGAGTAGGAGGGAAAGTATTTATGGGAATTTGCTGTTCAGTTGGAGTTTGATTTTTATGCCTCTTTTAATGATGTCCTCTCTTCATAGTGCAGCCTGAGTAACAATTCCCCCTTTGTATGTATTTTGTATCTATTCCTATTTCCTATTGAAATTCCTGGGAAAAAAGGCTATCCAAGTACAGAGTTGAAAATTTTGTCTTAAAATAAGCCAGATGTCCGACCTTCCTTTAGCTGCCAAGCTCAAAAGAGTTCAAGAAAGATGTTAAAATCTGTCTTCCTGGCTGTGAAAAACTAATTGCATAGCATAGGTGATGATCCCAGTCTCCCAGGAGAAGGAATAAAACCGCTTTGGGCAAAAACTCTGCTGTTATTTGTCTAAGGGTTGGAGTTGGCAGTGTCTGTGGAAAAAGTTTCATTGCTTGCCCTCCTTACTGGTTAACAAATGCAGAGACAGGAACACAGACAAAGGTAGGTGAGGGTTTGCATATTGTTATCTGAAAACCTTATTCACCTTATGAGAAAAATGCTTTTTCCCTTTATTCCTTTTTTTTTGGGGGGTTTTTGATTTCCTCTCTCTTAAGAGCATTTGTAAGCACAGGGAGTGCCTAAAAGCCAGAGGCAGAGGTTGCAGACTCACGTCTGAAGTTGACTGAATGATGAAGTTCAACATGGCAAAGTGTCAGGTCCTGCACTTTGGTCATAACAACCCCAGGCAATGCTACAGGCTTGGGGCAGGGTGGCTGGAGAGCTGCACAGAGGAAAAGGACCTGGGGGTGTTGGTTGATACCTGACTGAACACAAGCCAGCAGTGTGCCCAGGTGGCCAAGAAGGCCAACAGCATCCCGGCTTGTGTCAGGAATAGTGCAGCCAGCAGGACCAGGGAGGTGATCATCCCCCTGTACTCAGCTCTGGTGAGGCCGCACCTCAAGTGCTGTGTTCAGGGTTGGGGCTCTCATTACAAGTCAGTCATGGAGGCCCTGGAGCGTGTCCAGAGAAGGGCAACCAGGCTGGGGAAGGGGCTGGGACACAGGTCTGATGAGGAGCGGCTGAGGGAACTGGAACTGTTTAGCCTGGAGAAGAGGAGGCTCAGAGGAGACATTGCTCTCTCCAACTCCCTGAAAGGACATTGTGGTGAGCTGGGGGTCAACCCAAGCGATAAGACAAGAGGGAATCGCTGCAGGTTGCACCAGGGGAGGTTCAGGTTAGAAATGAGGAGAAATTTCTTCTCAGAAGGAGTGGTTGGGCATGGGAACAGGCTGCCCAGGGACCGTCCCTCAGGGTGTTCAAGGAGAGATTGGATGAGGTACTTAGGGACATGGTTTAGTGAGTAATATAGGTGGCAGGGAGACGGTTGAACTAGATGATCTTGGGGGGTCTTTTCCAACCTTAATGATTCTGTGATTCTATGATATTACAGTCACTTGAAGGAACCCTGTGGCCTGGGCAGGTTACTTTATGCCTACATGGTAACAGCGTTTCTGTTTGTTAAATGGCTGTGTAATTCACTCCCCTTGCAAAGACCTTTGTGAGGATTAAGATTACTAAAGCACTCTGAAGCCTAGAAGTGCCACTGAAATCCTGAGGATTAGAGGTTGCCAATGACTAGTGAAGTGGAAGGACTCAACAGTTGCATTTTTCAGGATAAAAATTGTTAACTTTAAATCCAAGTGTAATGGCCATGCCTGACCAGCTTCCAGACTGGTGGAAGTCACTGAGGTCACACAGTTGCTGGGGAAGAGCAGAGGGACAGACTGGGAGAAGAGCTTCTTGAGAGTAGCCCTGCTGAGAAGGACTTGGGGATTGTGGTGGATGAGAAACTTAACGAGCCAGCAGTGGCTCTTGCAGCTTGCAAGGCCAATGGGCTCCTGGGCTCCATTAGAAGAGGGGTGGCAGCAGGGACAGGGAGGGGATTGTCCCTCTCTGCTCTGCCCTCATGAGGCCCCATCTGGAGTCCTGTGTCCAGATCTGGGGCCCCCAATACAGGAAAGATGTGGAACTGCTGGAGAGGGTCAGAGGAGCCACAAGGATGATTAGAGGGCTGGAGCACCTGCCCTACAAAGAGAGGCTGAGGGAGCTGGGCTTGTTCAGCCTGGAGAAGAGAAGGCTGCGGGGGGACCTCATTGCAGCCTTCCAGTCCCTGAAGGGAGCTTATAAGCAGGAGGGGATTCAACTTATTAAAAGAGCAGATAATGGCAGGACAAGGGGGATGGATTAAAACTAAAGGAAGGAAGGGGTAGGTTAGATATTAGGGGGAAGTTTTTTACAGAAGGAGTGGTGAGGTGCTGGAACAGGCTGCCCAGAGAAGTAGTGGATGCCTCGTCCCTGGAGGTGTTCAAGGCCAGGTTGGATGGGGCCCTGGGCAACCTTGTGTAGCTCCAGGCCTGGAGGTTGGTGGCCCTGCCTGTGGCAGGGGTGGTTGGAGCTCTGTGATCCTTGGGGTCCCTTCCAACCCAGACCATTCTATGATTCTATGATTCTATGACACCCAAGACTAATGAAATGCCTCCAGCTCACTGCAGAGGCTCAAGCTATGACAGGGGGTTTACTAAGGGACTTGAATGATTGCTGTTTGGTAGGGCATACAAGGGAGGGGCTGGTCCAGCATAGCCCTAAATACTGTAACCATTGGTGAAGTATTAATAGACAGTGACCAGATTTCAATGTAACTTCAACATCTCGAATCTCAAGCACAAACTGACTGTTGTAAACTAGTGTGTTGACCCTAAATGCAAATAAGAAGGATGTAAAGGAAAAACAGAAAACCCAAATTATTTTTTTTAAAAAGTTTCAAAAGACATGTAAAATGTTACTGTCCCACCACTGCTACCTTCAGAATGCACCAATCACATCCTGGATGTGGCTGCACCACTGGAATCCTAGAGGTAAACTGCACACCAGGATGGCTTAGCAGCAAAGTCCAGAAGGAATCTGAGTCCAAGACTGGTCTGAATGCAGTTCAGTCCTACAGAGAGCCCAGGGGAAAGAGAACAGGAATAAAGAGCAGGTGGAAAATAGGGGGGAAATCAAGGGGGGCAAATATAAATTTGATGAGAACACCAAATACAAGAAACCTGTTTAATGTACAGTTGTTAATGTGGGTGACTTGAAAAAGAAAATTAGATAAAAGGTCGTTATTTTTGTCAACAGCCTTCACTGATCCCACAAGTCCTACCCAGAAATAGAGTTCACTTTGTAGAAATGTATTTCTGCATTGGGTTGTCTGAAGGAAAGCTCCATCAACTCAACTTCACGTGGTCCTGTTCATCTGAGGCCTTTTGTTACCAGGCCTTTCAGTGATTCACACAGGAAGGAAAAGCTCCTTGTGCTCCCACCCGAAACACAGCTACATTTGTTGTGTCAGATGGTCTTTGAGAAGCAGCAGGGGTTTCTTGTGACAGGCCCAGAACAAACTGACCACTGCTTTGCTGTGCTGTCCCCCGTAGCTGGGAGAGGTGGAGGCCTACGTACATCCCTGTGTCCTTGTGCCCCTTATCTGAAAGCATCTGCACTGCATACACATCCTTCGTACTCTTGACTGCAGTCCAACCTTAGTGCTGCTCATCTTATGAGCTTCCTGAATGTCTGGCATGCTGTTTTTAAGAAGTTCCACTCTGGGGTGATAGCATTTTTCAGGTGGAGAGCTCCATTGCCCTGACTTTGTTCTGAAACAGCAGAGAACAGAAAACACCATCCTTTTGACATCATCCTAATTGTATCTCCTGAGTTTTCCCCCACCTCCTCCTCCTCTCTCCCATTGTTTGCTTGTGTGTGGCTTTAGCAGAAATAGGAATCTTACCAAAGTCCTGCAATCCATTGTTTCTTTATTTTAAATACAAGGTTCTTTTATTAACTCCAGCTGGTGCACCTCACTGTGCTTACTGTGTTTGCTTTATTAAAACTGAACAGCGTGCAAGTAGGACATTGTAAATCACAAGTGACTGGGCCAGAGGAAGAGGGAGGGAGAGCAGAGACTCCAATTGTATGACAACAAAGAGAGTGTATAAACAGGCTGAGCCTCCTGGCTAAAGGAAGGCACAACTCTGTGGAGTGCAATTGGCGATTGCTCCCAGGAGGACAGACAAGTGCCAGGCAGTTAGCAGGGATAGGTGAAAGTGAATGCTTGAATACCTGATGTGTTGGCTAGTATACTGGAACAGAGCTTCTCTAGAGGTCTGGGCATGCTTGCCCAGAGCTGCCTACCTCTGCTGTAGTTCTTGGTTTTATCTTCTATCAGTGCCTGGCATGGTCATCTGTTCTGTGGAGGAAGCCTTGTTAGACCATCCAAGTCTTGGGACAAGGCTTTTAAACCAAGGCAACCAGTACCTCTGGCTCACTCATGGAGAGGGAGGTGGAAACTGTTCATCCATAATGAAGCAGCATATGTTTTCTAGGTTTGCCTCTTTGTGGCTGGTGGAGGGAATTGCATCTCTGCCTGCTTCAACCTTGCGGGCATCCGAATATAGGTGGGCTTCAAGTCCAGACAATAGCTTCCTTCCCTGTGCCAGGACAGCTCCTCTGCTCACAGCACCCCCTGAAGCTGTGAGGAGGTCATGAATAATGCAAGAGCTGCATGAAGGGTCCCCAGCTTCCATAATATCCCTGTTATTCAATCCTTGGCAGCCACAGAGCTGCCAGTCTGCCACACACTTCAGCTCTGGCAGTGATGTTTCTGATGATGTGTGTATGTGATTTTGAAGCAGCTCTGCTTGGACCATGTCTCAGTGCCTTCTCTCCTCCAGTGCTCCTCGACCTGTGGGAAGGGTCTCCAGTCACGCGTGGTCCAGTGTATGCACAAAGTCACCGGGCGCCACGGCAGTGAGTGTCCTGTCCTGTCCAAGCCAGCAGCCTACAGGCAGTGTCACCAAGAGGTCTGCAATGAGAAGATAAATGTCAACACAATTACCTCGCCCAGACTTGGTGAGTGAGGGGTATTGGGGGAAGAGGCCACCTGCAAAGGACCAGACAAAACCCAGGGTCCCAGTGTGATAAATGAGGGGCTTCAGAGGATTGCCCAGGGCCAGAAGTTAGGAAAGGGGCCTCCAGTCAGGGGCCTCCAGTCAAAGTCTAGACTAAAGGTCTAGTGTGGATAGGGCCTCTTTTATCCATCAATTCCTGCCTCGGGCTTTGCCCAAGCTGGAGTGTTCTGCAGTGGACAGACCTGAGAGACCAACAGGGGCACAAAAATGGTGGGTGAGTGAATGATTGATGAATTGATTGATTACAGAGGTTAGGGAGCTGACAGGGATATCTTTCTCCATCACATAAACCTTCTTTTATTGCAGTGAGTGTAAAGCATGATAATTTATCCACCCGTGCCCCAAGAAAAGTACATGACCTTGACAAGTAGAGCATCACTGGGTATTTTTTTCCTTTTCATTTGCTACCACAGGAATAAGGGTTCATTAATTAGTTTTCCCAGGGAGACAAGAGAGCATCCACCCCTTCTGTGAAACCTTTGATTTTCTGTCACTGCCCTTCTCCTCACCCTCCCTGCATCCCTCCTTTAAAGCTGAAGGAGGGAAGGTTCAGATCAGATATTAGCTGGGAGTTTTTTACACAGAAAGTGGTGAGGGGCTGGAACAGGCTGCCCAGAGAGGGGGTGGGTGCCCTATCCCTGGGGGTGTTCAAGGCCAGGTTGGATGGGGCCCTGGGCAACCTTGTGTAGCTCCAGGCCTGGAGGTTGGTGGCCCTGCCTGTGGCAGGGGGTTGGAGCTCTGTGATCCTTGGGGTCCCTTCCAACCCAGACCAGTCCGTGATCCCCTGTGTACTTGGCTGAGATGAGCCTATGGCAATAAGCCACCTGTTTCCCAAAACACCTTAACACTGTATTTAAGAAATGGCTGTAGGTAGGAATGCTTCTGTGAATACAAAGTTGTGAGAATCCATCATTTCCCATGTCATATTTTCTCAGGTTATTAGGGGATAAAAATATATTTTCCCAAACTTCAGCCCTGTGTGCTCAGCCACAGCTCCAGAACCAAGCTGGTTTCTTTTCATTTCACACATCATCACCAGTAAGATGAAGCTAAACTAAGTCATCAGCTACATGGACACAGCCTCCTCAGTGCCTCCCATTGCTTTTCAGTACAAGAGGCTGGGTTGTACACAGCACTGCTAAAAGCTTACCAGAAAGAGCAGCCTCCACCTTCTCCACAGAGCTGGTCTTGTAGGCTAAGAAGCCTCTAGAACCCATGAAAAGGTAGAGAAGCTGAGTAATAGAGAACCATTTTCTAACAGCACTGTGCAGTGTTAAATTATAGTTCAACTAGGACTGGGCTTGAAGCTTCTGATCTGAAATTTGTTTCCCAAAATTTTAACAGATGTTTAAAAGAAAATGGGAAATACTACCCTTGCAAATGCAGTCATAGTGAGGAACTTCTACCCTCTTGTTTAAGAACATAGGAGAGTGCTTCCCAGATGTTTTAGCACTAAGAGCATAGTGGAAAGAAAACATTTCATTTGTGAAGTAAGCCCTTCATACACTGATGAGACAAGAAATCCATCCTAATTCACATTTTAGGACCAAACAATAAAAAGCTCACATGTTTAGAAGACTGAGAAGGCTCAAGTCCCTGCTGAAAGTAATCTGCAAGTAATTTGGGATGCTTTTGTTTCTAAACTGGGCTTGGAATCATCAGGGCCAGAAACAATAATATTTGCTATTAGCAGAAAGATAGATCATTGAGTGTTTTGCTCTTCTGCTTATAAACAAATTCTCATTAGATTCTCTTGAAACAAAATTTTCTGGTTTCTGCAATAGAATCCTCACCCCAAAAAATACACATACACAGAAAAAAAGTTCAGTGGTCTACAAAACCCATGCTGCCTGGTCTCCACTCCAGAATGTTTTTAATCCCAGATAATATTTTCAGAAGTATCCAAGTGTGGAGTTCACCTCACCTGACTTTTACATCTGTGTCCCCCATGTCCCTCAGCATGTTCAGAGGGAGTTTATTCTGTCCCTCAGCCACCAAGCCCATCCTGTCTTCACATCCTATGTGGGACCTAGAATATTAGTGTCCTAGCCTTGTTTGTGTCTCAGTGTCTTCCCATTATCTAAAATCTCTTGTATCAGGTCTATTTCAGATGTTCTTGCAAGATGTGGTGTTTGTTCAGCTACATCATGTTTTCTGAGTGCTGTGTCTGGTTGGAACCATAGCTAGAAGGGGGTGCTGCAGATGTAATCCCCTCAAAAAGCCCCTCCACTTCTGGCAGACTCAGAAACAGCTTTAACCTCTCCCCATTTAGGACAGTCAGTTCCATTCAATATTTTTTCTTGCAATCAGGTTTTTTTAATTGGCTTCATGTTCCTTTTTTTCTGGGACACTGCAACTTTCATCAGATTCTATCAAACTTTTGCTTCTTGTCCAACTGAACAAAGCCTCAGTGCTAAACAAACCAGTTTTGCTGGTGTCTTTTTCTGGGACTTGGCACCAAGATTCACAGCTAAATAAGGATAAAAACCTTTCCTGGTTTCTTCCATCAAAGATGAGGAGTAAAGGACTCAAGACGCTGCTGGATTGGCACCTTGGGGTGTTCTTTAATAAGACCATTTTTTTCCCAATGGCTGCAATATTAATTTAAAAGAACTTTCTATTATTGCATCATTTTTATCCCATGTACAGTTTGCTGCTATTGCTTTTTTACAGCAGCACATGTGACCCTGGGGTTGATTTTGCTCCTGTATAAAAACAGCTTCCACCAAGAAGGTGACAGCCACTGCTGAGAGTGTCCCTTAGCAAAGCACACTCCCAACGAGCATGCAGCTTGCCCTTGGCTGCTGTGAAGGCCTCATGTGCTTAAATCTAGGCTGATACTTTAGACATTTTCTTCATCTAGGCCTCTGTGTCACTGAGATAAATCAGGTACAGCGTGGGGAGTCTTGCTCTCCCCAATCATGTGCTGCTACACCCCTGCAGGAAGCACTTCAAGAGTCTGATCCTTCAGTAAAAAGACCATCTGATCTCCAGTGCTGACAGCGAGACTGCCCCTTTCTTCCCTCCTAGGCAGTGATTTTGATCACACTGGCAATGCTGTTCTCTAGCTAATCTGCTAGTTTCTCCTTTCTTTTCTTGTCCCAAGCTGCTCTCACGTACAAGTGCACAGGCGACCAGTGGACAGTGTACTGCAGGGTGATCCGGGAGAAGAATCTGTGCCAAGACATGCGGTGGTACCAGCGCTGTTGCCAGACTTGCAGAGACTTTTATGCAAACAAGATGCAGCAGAAGAGTTAATGAACCTGTGCTACTTCTTAGGGTGTTACAGCTGTTTGTATGTAAATCACGGACTCGTAGGTCTGAGTACTGGAACTTCATGAGTTGCTACAATGTGGTGGATTCCAAAGCATACCTAATAAGACTTGAAACTAATTCTACAGACTGGATACCAAAGTAATCCACTCATCCACCTTAAAAAAAACAAACAGAAAGAGTCATCTCAAGGAGCCAATCATTTTATCATATTTTGACAGCCTTACATTTTTCATTAATGCTTTTTACTTTAATATATTAAATCACCAGCCACTGGATGGCTCGCTACCATTAAAGAAAAGGACAAGAGTTGCAAAGTGATTACATTGACTAAGGTTATGGGTACCTCCATGGAGGAAGGCCTCTGGCAAAATAATTCAGCAAAGGTAGAGACATTACTTAATCTCTTAAGCTTGGCTTTCATCTGGTGTTTTCAAGTTATCCCACTGTGGAGTGGGCTTGGAGGGATGCACATAAATGAAAGGCTTAATTTAAAGAGAGGGTTTGCTGTAAAAGCTTGTGAAAACTGATAGCAGAGGATGGACATCTCTGAAAGTCCTGCAGAAAACTCAATACAATTATGTCCAACATTCCAAGTTATAATTTTGTAGAGCAAGTAGTAGGGACTGCTCTTCTTTCTAATTTTAAAAAGCAATCCTCTCTCTTTGCTCCCAAATAACATAGTTGCTTTTACGAAACCTAATCAATCAGTGATCTTACTGAAATGGAAGCTTATTAACAGCAGTAGATAGTTATTTTTAAGAAAGAACCATTTATGTGAGATGGGGGAAGCCAAAAATCATTTCACCCAACAGACCTCACTGAGGGATTGCTTGGCCTGATCCTCTCCAGTTTTTAGAAACAGAATCAGATAATGAGACTTTTTTCTTTTTTTAGGAGGACCATGAAACTGGATAGGCCTGGTACAGAAACAGGATTTGGAACAAGGATGGAGGGGAGAACAGAAAGGGTGTTTCCTATCTCTTATACACATCTGGGGTTATGTAGCCTTTTGAGTCAGAAGTAGTCAGTGATACAAACATTCAAAGTGAAATCTTGAGCTTGTTGAAGCCGTGAGGCCAAGGCTTCCAGTGCCTTCAGCAGGGACTGCAAATTTACTGACCATACTTTAATGCTGCCTGTCTTACTTTCGTGGTGCTATCAGGTTTGGTGCTATCAGATCGGTGCTATCAGAGCACTTAGCAAGTGCTGTGTATTCGATACTCTCTTCCATGTCTCTGCACTTTAAACCAAACTCCTCTCTGAGATCTGAGACTTGAAACAGGAGCTCTGCCCAGGGCAGAGTTTGTCCCCTCCATTAGTCCTACAGATCAATGTCTCTCTATCATATCTTGCTCCAACATGGATCATTTCCCTTGCCAGGGCCCAAGGTCAGTTGTGCAGTGGTTAAGTTACAGCCCACTCTTGGTGATACAAACAGAGCCATGTGAATCGCAGCTTTGTACTCGCTCTAGAACTGTGTGTTACTGTTTGATTCTTTGGAGATGAGTGCAGAACTACCCCAGCCCCTGGGCCAGCCTGAATTGCAGCTCACACCTCTCCTCAAGTTGTCTTTGTTGCTGTTGTCTCTTTTTTCAATGCAAGGAGGGATAAAGCCTCTCAGTACCTAACATATCTTCAAAGCAACTTTTCCTTCCTTATTACAATCCTTTCAATATCCAGGACCCCACTGGAACAACTCGTTAGCATTTTATTAAGGGCTAAGTTTTTCAAGCACAGGGAGCTAACGCTCATCAACAGACTAAGACTGTGTGGGCTTCACATTTGCATCTGTATTTACTAGTGCAAATGAGTGTGTGTGCACACAAGGGCTGGCCTGTATGCGCAAAGGCACATTTGCACACAGTTTTTTCTCAAGTGCCTGTCTCAAACAGATCTGCTTTCCTATGCCCCAGATGATTTTCTCAATCAGGGAAATGATTCCAACTTGGTTTTTGTTATACTGGATGTTCTTTTGGCATCCTATAGTCAGGACCAGACCTCCTCCTTCTCTTACTCCCACCCTGTAGCCCAGACGCAGAGGTTGTGTAACTACTTCTAGCAAGGAATCAACGTAAAAAGTTGCTGGTGGGGGTGACAGGGAAGATTTAGGCAATACCATGGTGATGGCCCATTAGGCAAATTAATAAGTAGATCAACTACTCATGAGAAAGTTCCATGAGATCACACAGAGCTCAGGGGACCTGATTTATACCGGTAATTCACAGTGGTAGTTTCCCCCCTTGCCCGCTGTCACACCCTGCTTGTCACTGCCCTTGTTGTCTCCTGACCACCACAGCCACCTCCCAGCAGCTGGACCGAGATGGGTCCACATCCCTCACTTGGTGTGGAGTGTGCTGTTTGTCCCTTAACAGGCATGGTTTGCCCATGAAGTGGCACTCCCTCGCTGGCCATTTTTGGCATTACTAATACTCACATTGAGCTGTTGAAGGATCTGCCACTGGGTTACTCTGTTATCTTAGAAGAGTAGTGCTTGCTAGTATTATTAATAGGAATCAAAGGTGCTTTTAAATTGCAGGGGTGATTTTTCCTTCCAGTGCTGATCTGTCACCTGCCCTAGGCAAAAGGTGGGCTCCTAAAAAGGTGCATAGGAGAGGAAGGATTTTAATTCTTTAGAGTTTTCACTAATACTTCGCTGCTGGCCACTGTCCAGAACAGGATACTAGGCTAGTTAGACCTGTGGCCTGTCCCAGTATCCTGGGTAATGGACTTCAAAGGACATTTGGGTCCAAGCTCTGGGTCCTACCTAAGGAAACATGAATTTACAAGGAACTCTTTAGAATGTCTGAGCACTGAAAAACCACCTCACTTGCTTTCACAGCCCACAGGTTAGCGGGCATCGACCTTTGTTTTTTTATAATCAGAAACCACCATTAATTAGAACCTGACGCCACACGACAGCTCCGTTTTACGACATCCGCTCCCTTCACAAGGTGACAACCTTCCCATTTTGTAATGGCCACGAAAACAAGGATAATAAAAAGGTTTAATTGTGTTCAATACTCCTGCACTTCTGTTTTGCATCAGCTTTACTATGAATTTACAGCTGTGCTCTGCCCTCCGTTGCTACATACTGGTGAAAAGCAAGCTGTTTGTTTCAGTGTATCTATGACAATACTTCTTTTTAGTTGTTGGTAAGAGATTGACGCTCTTTTGATTACAGTGGTGGTATTTCCATATTGTAAACAATACTCTGTACTGTTACTAAAGTACTGTACATTTCTAGTTGCACAACTGTGTTATTGAGTATAGATTCTCACTATCTCATGTATGGTGCTATTGTTTGTTGGTGGAAAAGGATCTTAGCAGTTGATTATTGCTTGATATTTTATTATAATACAGGGATATATTCTCCATGGCAATATCATTTAAGTTTTTCATTACAGAGTGAAATGTATATATTTTTCCATTAGCTAATTTGCATATGTACTGTAACCATGGTAATTTTCTTTTTGGTGCTGGTTATAAATAGAAAAGATAAAAAACCTTCAAACTGAATGGAAACAGTTGTAAATGAAAACCAAAAAAAAAAAAAAAAAAGGCAAAAAAAAAGCAAAGGAAAAGAGAATCATTCCATTTTGAAAAAATTGAGTATGTTGAATAATAAATTTATTTTTTCCATAACAGCTTTAACGAGGTTTCTGAACTTGAAAAAAGTACAAAGTGAACCAGCTAGCATGACAGTTAAGAGAAAGGAGTGAAGCTGTAAGTAGTACATTATGCATCTGTCTAATACTGGACTGAGGCTTTGGTTAAGTCGAGGCCGACTGTTTGATAGCTGTGGTAGGTGTGAAAGGTCATTTGTCACCCAAATTCTGGCATCGCGGAGTTCCCAGTGCGCCAACAAATCATGTTGCAAAATAAAGCACGGGGAATGTTAATACCTGATTAATTAACCTGATTCATGCCTTGCAAGGTCTGTGGTCAGTGACACAACAGTAGAAAATGCTGGTCTGGAAAAAATGATCCAGGCTCCTTTTGAGGTATCGCTGTGTAGGCCTGAGCAGGCTGCGGGGACGCTGAAGTGTGTGCAGAGCGGGAGGGACATCTTGCAAGTCCTTTGGAGAAAGGTTGCTTTCAATGTGTGCCGGCGCTGAAATGTAGTGGCAGCTTGCTGTGTGTTTAATGGTAGCTGTTCCATAGGCACAACCTCATAATGAAGGCTACTGAGTATGTGGAAATTTATATTGGAGTGAAATTCTCCCATCCATTGGAAAGGTATCTACATAACCTAGCTGCACACTGCCCTGGTGTGAAATAAACAGAATTACTTCAGTGCCAAGTGGTTTGTATGTCTTTGTTGTAGGCACTAGCCAGAATTTTTGTACTCTTTCATTTCCCCCTCAGCATGGTGAAGGGTTGTTGGTTTTTTTTTGCAGACAGCTGAACAAAGATAGGCCTGGAGGATCCTCTCCCATCCTGTCTTACAAAGATGCCATCACCCATGTCCCATTCCAGCTCAGTTCTTGTTAAAAGGACGCTTCTTGGAATGGGTGCAGCACCTTTCCAAAGCAGCCTTAAAAACAAGCCGAAGTACAGTTGGTGTGAGAGTCCTCCTCCCAAAATGACTTCCAGAAATGGAGTTTATACTTATATTAAAAATAGAGCTCGTTTACTGATCTCACGCTGGCTTCTTGGTAATGGAACAACGCTGATAGGCTTCCTCATTTTCAGAGGTAGCCTTAGGAGATACCAGCCCAGCTGCGATCGTACATATGACTGGTAACAGCAGCAAAATTGTAGAAACTCCATCCAAGTCTTGCTGTATATTAACACATCATCGTGTTTGTGTATTGCCTGGAGTCAACATATGATTGCAATTGTTGACCTGGTTAAACAATAAAACATAGCTATAAGCCTTTGGAAGCCAAAAGGCTTTACATTAAGCTGGGGTATGGCAATAGGTGGGAGGGGTGTAAGGAATGCTGTCATACATTTGGCTTGAAATTTTCCTGGTATCTGCCAATATCTTTTCTATAAATCCAGTAGGCTTATATACTTAGTTTGCCTATTTTGTATGCTGTTTTTCTCTTATTCCTAATCCCCATCTTCTAACCAAGAAACCAGATGATTTGAGCTGCTGTCCCTTCCCTGTGATCGCAGTTAACTGTCTGTTTATTTAAGACACCTCAGCAAAAGTCATGAAAGGCAAGTGGGGTCAGATGGCTCTGGTGCTCTGGCATAAGAGTACCAGGAAGAAAGCATAATTTCTCCTCAGCTGCTTGGAGCTCAGTTCTGCCTCCACCACCTCCACCTGCTGCCTTCAGTCTCCTGCAAGTCCTGGAGCTGTACCTGGCAGCCTTAGCTATCTCTTGGTCCATTGCAGCAAGCTGGTGGAACCCTGGAAATTTCTTCCCCAAAAGCTCTATGTGGATCACCTTATCCCTGTGTCAGCCCATGCATCACCCAGAGTGCTACTGTTGGAGGACCTTGCTCGACTGATAGAATGAAAACTGCATGTTCCTTTGTGCTCTCCCCAACACCACACAGTCCATTGGGAAAGGAATGTTTTCTTCTTACTGAAGCGTGTCAGCACAAACACCAGTATGCTGTGGAGTCACAGACAGAGAAGAACCATGCCAGATGCATCACATTCAATGCACTCAGACTTCTCACAGTGTAAGGAAAGAAGCCCAGGTAACCTACTTGCTGGCAAGTTACCTCCCTCAATTGTCCTGCTGCTGTGTGAATATAGTGCACCCAAAATCAGCAGGCTGTGGGAGCTGCTCCTGAATAGCATCTCTTCCTCTGCTTGGACCTGTGCTGAACGTGCTTGATAATACTTCTCTAAACAACTGGCACTTCATCATCCTTCTAATTATCTTGATTTTGAGGCATATCAGTGAGAAGACAGGAGTTCATCAAACACTATTAATGCACAAAGACCATTTATCTTTTTTGTGGATTTGGGGTTTTTTTGTCCTTTTCTTATGTATCTGGCTTTTCTTCACACCCTTCAGAAATGGACTGCTCTGCCTTGAGAGAGACTTTACAACAGCATAACTGCTTCAGATGAGCAGGACTGAAGCATCTTCACTTTGGATGGGAAGAGTTATCTGTTTATCAAGGGAGAGTTTAAACAAGAGAGTATGTAAGCAGAGAGGCACCACAAACTCCGCTTAGCAGTAACTTCCCGAAGGTAATCAGACACTCCCCTAGGCTGACCTCCATGTGTCTTGCATCACCTCGTCTCCTTTCATGCCCCTTTCATGTGACAGACCCCATGATGAATGCCTGGAGGCTGCACTCTACCACATTTAGTGTTTTGTCAGGGCTGCCGTGTCTGCCAAATAGTGGCCAGACACTCGGACAGGCTTTCCCAATTAGCAGAGTCCTGCAGCTGATGTCTGGGGCTTGTATATGTATTTCCTGCATGTTACCACAGCCGAGACACTGGCCAGGTCACTCCACGTGGCCTCAGATAGGTATCTGCCTCAGGCGCTGGCCTGGGGAGAAGCAGCTGGGCTTGCTTGAAAGCTCTGGTTTCCCTCGGCTCCTCTTGTTTGGCTGGGAAAGGCTCCTGTTTGGGTGTTTCATCCTTCCATCCCTCTGTGGCCTGGGTGGAGCTGGAGCCTCCAGTGTGACTTGTCTGGGTCATGCCACAGTTGCTCTCTCCCTCAGCTTTGGGAGAGAGCAACTCTGCACGCTCACCATGGTGGAACCCACAGGACATCTGCATGTGGGGCTGGCACCTGGCACACCTCGGTCTCCCCTTACATCCTCAGCCTCTCCCAAGTCCCAGTGTAACACCAGAGACGCTTGCCTTGTCCATCCTCCTCTATTTCCCACAGACATGCTTCATGGCCTTGCCTTCCTGGCATGATCGTTATCCCTTTCCCTTTAATCTCCTCCCTCAGCCCTCTGAAGAAGAAGATTTTTCTCATTGTACTCCTGTAGTAGCCTCATGTCTCCCCTCACTGCTGCCTTCAACCAGCTTTTGTCCTGACATCCTTTGCAATGATTCGGTGTTCTTTGTGCAGTGGCTCTTGGAAGTTACAACCAGACATGTGAATCTGGAAGGCTGTGCCCAAAGACATGGTCCCTCTTTCAAGAGCTTACAGACCATGAGTGATCCTGGGGAAGAGGCAGATTCCCAAAGCAGCTAGCTGGGGGTTTTGGCAGCAGCAATCTGAAAAGGCATGGAGATCAGCATACACTCATCATGTGAGCCTGTACTGCAGTCACTGCACTGGCAAGGGAGGGAAAGGGGTCCCCACTTTCCCCACTGGTATTTTATCCTCAGATGCATTTTTTGTTCTTGGAAGTAGCCAAGAGTAAAATTCCATCACTTCAGAGATGCCCCTTACAGAAATAGGACCGCAAGATCGAGCCCTAAGCCTGGATCCTGCTCAAATGTGGGCTGGCAAATGGGGGAATGTTCATCTGCTTGGCAGGAGGAGAGCACTGGTAGCACCAGCCTGTATGGCTGCCTCTGCTGCCCCAGAAAGCATCAGCTGTTAAAGGTCACTGGCAGTTTCGGTAAGGTCACTGCATACTACACCATCACCGTGCAACCACCCTGCAGACAGGCAGTGAAACTGCTCAGACTTGATGGATCGCTGAAAAACAGGGATCCTCTACCAGGATCCGTAGGTTGCATGAAGATCAGCACAACCACAGCCTGGCCAGCAAAGCCAGACAAGCCGTTCTTGGGGGTTATTTTCATTTTCTTGGAAAAGACATTATTTGAACATTTTGCAGCTTCCATTTATTTCCCCAGCTCTGTATTTTTCCCCTTGATTTTGTCTCTAATGGTGAAAAGACCCAACCAGGCTGCAGCTTTGTTTGGCACCAAACTTTCCTCCCGAGATGATCACACAAGAAGTCTTTTATCACTCTGGCGGCTCTGAGCCATAGCTGCTCGTGGTGGAAGTCGCTGGGACTGTAACCCTGGGCTGTCCTGGGACGAGAGTCAAGCTCAGGCTGTCAGCAAGGCGAGTTGCAGCAGTCAGAGATCCTGCCAGGACACGTCAGTACTTCTGAGCGTGCTTCCCCCGGTACTGCTCTCGTTAAGGAAAAGGTATGAAATCCACATCTAGATTGAATTAGCCCTTTAAAAAAAATTAAGTGTTGTGTAAAATCTAAATCCTGTCCAGAATCATGGTCTAATTCCTTAGGAAATCACTATAAATTGAATGAACCTCCCCTGCTTCCCACTGCCTAATAATAACATGTCACATCTTGGTTTTCTCGCAGACCTGATTTGCCTTCTGTGCCGCTTGCACCACGTTGGCTCCAGCACCATCAGATCTGCTTTATGCCCAGGTTTGTGTCAAGGAAGGAAGGCCTTGCTGAACAGACTGCTGCTCTTTCCAGACATTGGCAAACCCCCAGAGCTGCCAGCCGCTCCCGCTCACGCCTTCTTCCCCACATCATTTCCCAACACCAGCCAACAATACCTTGAGGAGGGGACTGTGATGCTGAGCCCAAGAAATGCTGTTGGTCACATTTCCCAGATGGTAAGGAAGATTCCAGCAGTTGTTTTTCTTCCCAACCATATTTTGCTGAAGAAACAATTTTAAAGGGGGGAAAAAAAAAAAAAGGGAAACCACATTATTGTGTAAGCAAGATGGAAAACAGCTTTCTGCAGGCTCCCAGGTATTTATGTGCAGTGTTACTAGCTACAACATTGCCTTGGCTGGCCACTGTTAAGTGTGGATGGTTTTGCAACAGCTGTGTGCACAGTACCTTCCTTCACAAGCAATGCCTGTTCCCTGGCTGTCCCCATGGCTTGGTTTATTTCTATGCAAGGCAGCTGTGAGGTTATCGAGGTTTCCCATCAGCTGTACAAACTCACAGGAAAATCAGCTCTGTGTGTGTGTGTATGTGTGTCCCTTCTCAAAGTTATTGGGTTTGGGTAATAGGCTCTTGGGCAGCAGAGGAGGGCCATGAAGATAATTAGAGGGCTGGAGCACCTCCCCTACAAAGAGAGGCTGAGGGAGCTGGGCTTGTTCAGCCTGGAGAATAGTAGGCTGCAGGGGGACCTCACTGCAGCCTTCCTATCCCTGAAGGGAGCAGAGAAACAGGAGGGGAATCAACTTTTTCAAAGGGCAGACACTGGCAGGACAAGGGGGATGGATCAAAGCTAAAGGAGGGGAAGTTTAGATGAGATGTTAGGGGGAAGTTCTTTATAGAGAGAGTGGTGAGGGGCTGGAACGGGCTGCCCAGAGAGGTGGTGGGTGCCCCATCCCTGGAGGTCTTCAAGGCCAAGTTGGCTGGGGCCCGGGGCAACCTTGTGTAGCTCCAGGCCTGGAGGTTGGTGGCCCTGCCTGTGGCAGGGGGTTGGTGCCCTTGGGGACCCTTGGGGTCCCTTCCAACCCAGACCATTCTATGATTCTATGATCCTATGAGAGATCTGGTCTTTCTGATGTATCTCTCTAAAGGAATTGCTGCCTAAGCTGATACTACAAGCTATGGAGTATCTATAGCCATATGTATAGGAAAAGAAAGAGCATATTTGCTTATTCACTTTCCAGCCTCCCTGTGGAATGGTTCTAGAAGCAGAACTATCTTTTGCTATAGAAAAAAAAAATGGACAAAAACATCCTCATATTTGTCAAAATTTTCTTAGATGTTTTTCAGGGTATCACTAAGACCTGCCAGGCTCCTCCCCTCTCCTCCCTGCCTTGCTCCAAATACTTCCATTTTTGGCTAAAAAATCTCAAGTTTGGAATTTTTTGGACCAACAATGTCAGCCAAAACCCAAGCTCTTTTCTCTTAATTTTTCCACTTAATTTTTAAACTATCTTCTGGCAAAACAGAAATATTGTTTTGATGGAAAATTTTCAACCAGCTCTGCTCATTAGTTCCTGCCAACAGTCACACAGGCAAGACAGAGCATCTTCCAAGAGAGGAGACTGTCCGAAGGGCCGGACACGAGGCAGGCGATGACTAACGCTTCTCTCCCCAGCTCTGTGCCCCAGCCAGCACTGTGCTCTTCTGCAGGACTCAGCCCCTAATGAGAGCCATCTTTCTTGAGATGTTTCCAGCCTAAATCTCTCTTGGCAAGTCAGCTCAGTAATCCAGGTACTTTGCCAGGTTAAAGGAAGATGTGGGTGCCACAGAAGGATATCCTCTGACTGAAGGACCACAGGACTCAGAGGAGCCATGTTGTGCATCTCTTATACACTTTGACTTTGGACCTCTCCAGGCAAGTACCAGCTGGCAGGGAAGGGTGTGGAGATGGGGCTAGTCCAGCTCACTTTCAAAGCAAGCTGTTGTTTAATGGAGATGTTTACATACACCAGCAGCCGAGCCATGCACAGACATGAGAAGTCTCCATGTAACCCTGAGGACCTCCAGGGACAAGGTTCTCAAGTGGCTGATGGGCTGAAATGACACCAGTCATATCTCTGCTGTGATCATTATGCATCTGTCCATGGGGAAAGGTTTATTCACACTGAATCCGGAGCATGAATTCCAGGGAAGCCCAGCTTACTTGGTTCCTGTGATGGAATGGGAGACAAAGAAGTGCTTGCAGAGCAGGGCAGGGCAGGGCAGAATCCCAGTTTCAGTATTTGGTCTGTAGAGGCCAAAGGATCACCTGCCCATTGGCTACATGGGCAGTCTCCCCTGATATAGCCACCCATCAGCAGTCCCCAATATTTTCAAAGTGCTCTGAGATCTTTCAGTGAAAGACTTTTTAGTTTATAGCCCTTCTCTGACCATTGCTGATTTTAGAGGGTTAAGTTAGGATCAGGAAGTATAGTGACTAAAGGAAAGCCATTAATATTAAATTCCACCCTTTGCCAGATAGTCTTGTGTTATCTTTGCTCTTTCATGAAATATGTTCCAGTTTTCCTTGCAGGGCATTCTTTACAGGGGTAGCAACCGAGGAGCTGTAACTTGGCACATCTCCACCTGCTTTTCTGTAGCAGTGCACATTTGTGCTCTGGGATTTGAAGAATTTCCTTTGCCTTTAGAATTGATATGCAAACAGTCAGCTGTACAGACATCATTCTGTCCAGTAGACATGCCGCGTGACCTAAGAAATAATACAGGTGGTCAGCACCATGCTGGTGACTCCTGAATTTCTGGAGCAAACAGACTCATTTTACTATGTATAGAAGACAGGGGGTCCTGTATGCACCCTCCAGTAATGTAATCTGCTGTGCTTGACTGATCACAAAACACCCACCAAGATTTCCCTAGCAAAATTCTTGATTTTTGCCAAGGAAAGCAAAGATTTGCAGGAAATGAGAGCTGTGACCTTGCCACCTCACAAATAGCTTGGAGATCTCAAGATGCTCATCTCAGCAGAGAGATGCTTGTGCCAGAGAAAACAGAGAACCCTGTGTGGTCAGCGCACAGCTCTTCCAGCATCCCTTTCTTTACCTCCTCCAACAGGCATCAACTCTGTTGTGATGACAGCAGAAACGTGCCAGCATAGTCTTCTCCTGCCTGTGTGCTGTGTTGGTGCAAGTCACACTGTGTATAGGTACTGCTGTGTGGGCAGTTATGGGATGAGGGATGTTAAAATCAGGAGAGCGTAGTGTTGCTAACTGCCTAACCCATTTCGTACCATCTCTCCCACAAGCAACTTCATCACAGCCAAAACCTGTGCCCTTGAGCTGCTGTGCACCCTGTGGGCAGTGAAAGCCTATGGGAAACATTTCAGAGAGGAAGAAATGGGGCTCCAGAGAGCCCCATAACTCCAAGCAAGCTGTTCTCTAGGGCAGTTGCCATTCCTTTTAAAAAGAAATCTTTCATTTCCTATTGATATTTCTCAGGTTGTGAGGAGAACCATTCTCCTGCTCCTGAAGGCCCTAACTGCAGACACAGCCTTGGAAGGGAGGCTTGCTCTCATGGCTACGGCAAAGGAATGGGAAGCACGAGATCTGGCATGAAGTGCTGCTCCCATTGAAGCCAGTGGGATGTTTGCCATTGGCTTCAGGGGAAGCCAAGATTTCAGTCAGCAGCCAGATTTGCTGGTGTGTTGAGCTGTGCTGAGAGCAGGACCAGCAAGGGTTCTCAGTTCCCTGATAAAGTCGTTACTGCCTCAATTCCTCTGCTGCAGATTGCTGGTCTCTCACCTCACATTGCCCCCTGCTTGCTTTCATGTTTTCAAATCTTACTCCTTGGTCAGAAACTCCTTGAGGAAGAGGCTGGCTGCATGGTTTATGCTGCTTGTATTGTCCTACAACTGGAGCTCCTGGACAACCCCACCAGCAAAATCATCCCCTCCACTGCAGTTTATGGGCAGTGCAAGAGAATGACATAAAGCAAGAGCACAGGGCTGGCATAAGTGGCTTAAACGAAGTAAAACATGGGATTTGCTCCAGGTAAAGAACTGTGCCTTTTCCTTCAGGCAGCAGCTTGAATCAGCTCTAGAATTAACTCTGAGTGGTTCAGGTCAGCCTGAAGAGGTTGTAAAAGCAGTCCAGGGATGAGCTTCCCTGCTTCACATTCACAGGAGCTGCCGGGAATCTTGATTTTATGAGCACCCCTTTTTCTCTTGTCTCCTCTCTTTCAAGATTAGGTGGAAGCCAAACTGTGATAGTCATGACCCATGGTATAGATACTCATGAGCCTGATAGTAAACTTTCCCAAGTTAAATTGATCATCCTGCTAATAAGCGAAGTTGTTTTGCTGTGCTGCTGCAGGGACAGTGGTGTTAAGCAGTGCATTACACAGTGCTCCTCAATGCACGGAGCCCTCGTGCCCACTCGTGCGACCCATACAGCATCCACATTTGAAACACAAGGCAGGTTAGTGCCCTGCCTGGGAAAGCAGGTGTCAGAAGCCATCTCAGAGCAGATTGAGATGATTGTGTTACATGAGCAGACCCAGCTTTGCCTATACAGGTTCCGTTGGTTTTATTTGAATGGACACATGGTGGAGCCTCTGTATGCCAAGGGCAAAAAACCATTGCAAGTAATTCTTCTCTATATTTCTCCCTGATCAGGACGTGGTGCTTCTATTCACTCTGTGAGTTTGGTCTCTACTGCCCCTTTCTGGGAACATCTGTAAACGCATCACAACTATTGGAAAAAGTGTGAAGGTTTATCTCCTGGACGAAGAAGCTGCCCTGACTCTCCTCACCTCTCCAGATGCCACATGTTTGACAGCATCTTCTCCTGGCTAGCCGTACCTTGGGACTTGGTACTAATCCTTTAACGTTTCCACAAAGAGTATCTGGTGGGAGCAGCTTTCTGGTAAGTTGAAACCACTGTGATGTATTTTCCCCCCACAAACAAGGAGTTTGTAAGCGTAGATGCTTAAAGTTGAGGTAATGTTGAACATAAAAACATCCATGGCTAGTAGTTGTACTGTGATTTTCTCCCCAGGTTGAAGCAAAGCTACCCAGAAGTTCAGCACTGGTGCAGTAGCGCACCCCAGCGTCACCTCTTTGGACACAGAGATTTTACAGGCAAAACCACTCCTTCTTCCAGTAATAAATGGAGAAGAATGGGGAGGAAAGCAAAGAAAAAAACCCCAAACGATGCAGTATTCTCTGCCATTTGCTTAGCTCAGCTCCACAGCACCATTTCCCATCTATCTTTCACATCATTCTGAGATTGTTTCCAAGAGTAGTTTATCAATAGATCCTTTCTCAACTTAGTGACTGCCTCTGAGCCAACTTTTTTTTCTGGTTCAGTGACTGGCACAATGTTTGCATGAACTCTAAACAATCGACTTGTTGCTCTTCTATGTTCTTGGCTAAAATGATCCCTCCCCAGCTCTCATGTTTCCTAAGGCAAGCACAATCAAACAAACTGAATCAGGATAAACAGAGAGAATTGGTACTCATTCTTTTTTCACAACAGACCTGTAATTTTAACACTGCTTTTCTCTGCATTAGCAAATTCAATCCAGCTAGTATTGCAAATGTTAATTCACTGTAGCTGCTATCCACGGGCTTTGGGTTAAATACTAATGATGACATGAGGGTATAGAACTTTGATTACTGCAGGACCTCAGCATTTGTGTGCTTTGAATTTTAAGGAATGGGATGATGGGGCGTTACCACGTCTGCCTGGTTCTCTGTGGTATTCATTCTGTTGTTAGTAACATCCCACCTAGGAGTACAAAAGAAAGATGACATTGTGCACCTTTTGTCTGCTCATTTGTCACTTTAATTCTCATAATAGTTCCTCTTCTCTCTTTTTAATTTTTTTCTCTTGTACTTGCTCTGATTTCAGTACTTCAAGAGGCAGCACTGGGTCCTGCCACAGCTTCCCCAAGCCAAGCATCATGGCCAACATACTCTCATGCACCTGCATACCACATTGACGGTCTCCTCATGGGTGTGACCCCGGAGTCAACTTCTCTCTGACCTTCATGGAGGAGACCATGGTGAAATTTCCTTCTTACATCCAGGCCTTAGGCCTACAAAGCCTTCCCTGCAAGGTTGGTATCTACATGGTGAGACCAGACTGTGGGCCTGTGAGCCTGGCCCCCACCTCCACAGCTCCCCAGGCTGCCTGCCCACCACCGCCTGGGTGGGCACGCGAAGCACAAGGGCTTCTCACAGCCACAGAGGGTCAGTTCTGTCCTCCAGCCCTTCATCCTGGTCTCCTGGCTACCTGGGCACTGTGCCTGGACTGGAGGTTGGCTGCAGGACAGCCCTCAGCATACAGCTCAGCTCTGTGCAGGCAGCTGCTCGCTTCTGCAGAGCAGGGTGTACGCAGGCATTGCTGCAGGATGGGGCCCTTCTGTTACATGTGAGATGTGCCTGCAGCTGGCAACTGCTTTGTCTTTGACCCTTGCCCTGGGGGAGACTTTCCTAGCACTTGCCCCAAAACAAGAAGTGGAAATGTCACCCTCCTGCTTTCGACAAGAACCCAATGCCAGGACAAGGGCTATGAGTGGGTTAGTTTCTGCTTACAAAGTTTTTGGTGTGTCTGCTTTTTCTGAGAAGGTCCCTGTCACAATAAAAGCCCCCACTGTCCACCTGGACCACTGTCCTTGTAGCGAGCATGGTCCAGAGGGAAGGCCAAGGTTTCCCCAGAAGCACATACCCATTCCATGGCTCCAATTAGAGAAGATTTGTCTGTGTTTATTGCTAACAATGTTCTTCCTTGCGTTCCGCTCAGCTGGGAGCCCGATTAGTGACTTCCCAGTGACCTTGAAGCCCAAGGCCCATATTTCTTTAATTTTGTCCAATCTGTTGGATACTTAGGAAAATGCCTGGGAATATTATAAAGCAGCTTCTGGCAGTGAAGAGTCCCAGCAAAGGATTGCATACACTCCCAGTAATTATTCTTACACTGTCCTTCCAAGGCCTGCCTGTGCAGGGAGCCACAGCGTCAACCAGCAGGGTTACAGTCCACATATAAAAGATATTGCTCTGCCTTTTCCTTACAAGAACCTGATTTGGCTACTCTGGTACCTGGTGAAAGAAAGCTGAACTTTAGGCTGTGCTGACATCCCACTGCGTGCAGCCTTGGGTGAATCGGTTCACTTCCCTCTAAGTCAGAGAATGACTGCAATAGTAGAGGCACCATCGCAGTGTTGCTTGGCTGCAGCTTTATAAAGTACTTTGAGCTCCTTGGGAGAACAAGGTTGAGTGCAAAACTGTCCTGTTGTTCCATGATTAAGGGTTATCTGAGATTATGGTGTGAAGTGAATAGAGAACAAGAGCCAACAGAGCAGTTTGGATGTCCTTAATGGTGGTCAGTTCGTGGGTCTGGGCATTTTCCGGGGCTACTTCGCAGCCCAGTTACTGAAAGGACAGAGTCAGCTTGGGGCTGGGACCCCTCTCTTGGGCAGCATGCAGAACGCAGGAGCTGTGTCAGGGCCATGCTTAGCCTGAGCCTTTGCTGTAACAATTACAAGTGATAAAATGTCAGATTTGCCAATTTTCCTCCCCACAAGTTGGTTTAAAGGGAACGAAGGCAGATCCTGCTCTAGCTTAGTACATTACTAGCCAACTCAAATGACTCCCCGCTGTCTTTTCATCTACATGACACTCTTAATGCCCTAAGTCTTTGCATGTCCTGGCCCATAGCCCAATTGAAGCATGAGCTCCAACAGAAGTTTTAAATTTAAATCTGTTCTTTTGGCTACAGAAATTTGCAGACTGAAGCTGAGAGATGCAATTCAGCTATTTACTTGCAGCTCTGCAACAGCCCTGCTGTGCTATTGCGCTCGGCTCGCTCAGGCAGTTGTGTTAACAGGACTTTCCAATTAAAGTAGCAGCCTTGGTTAGAGAAAATTATTTTGCTGTTTGGACATTTATCTGATTTACTTTTTTTTTAATTACTCATGGAGCACAGGGCTGGTTTGTTTCCCATCCCTTATTATAATAAATCCATCATCGTTTCTGGTGACTGGGCTGGCTTTTGCTTTTTTGTGATTTTTTTTCTTTATTTCTTCCCATTTCCAGTATCATCTTGGGCCAATCCCACTCAGACACCACATTACTCACACAATGGGGAGCACTGATATGGGCAGCCAGGCAAATATCAGGTGCACAAGCAACTCCTGAAGTTCTGCTCTCCCAGAGCAGGAGAAAAGATGCCCTGTTCTGGAAGTAACCCTGCCAGAAAATCCCTGAGCCTTGCTGTGCAAATGATGGCCACTTCCCTGACTAAAATGTTCCGACTCTGAAAACTTGGCTTTAAGACCTTCACAGCCAAGATCAAGGCTTCCCCCCATTACCTGAACATTCAGAGCCTCTTCAGAGAATAAGTTGTGTGGATCCTGCATCTTTTGTCATGGTGCACTCAGATAAGAGCATCTCTTTTATTCCATCTCACCGAAAGGGACACGCTGGGCTCCATCCCGGCTGTAGAGCAGGCAGGCTCGGCAACACTTTTCCAGTGGGATGCAGTGGAATCTGAACTGAGACCCGGGATTTTCACTCCAGCCATATTTGCCATTGCAGACAATGCTGTAGGTGTCTGCTGATTTAATGTTCTTTGTAACATGAGCACAGAACTGCTTAGGCTGGGACTGCAGGAACTGGAGAAGGACCAGATGCAATGACAAAAGCACAGGTTTTGGTGCTGACATCCTGTCCCACGAGGCCACAAAGCCCCTCTCTCCTATGACATGCTTTTCCCATAGTGTGATCAGCTGTAGTTGTCACTCTGGGCTTGCGCCCAGCATGGTGACCCTCAAGTCTTGGAGCACCTCAAGGATGCTAGTTCAACGACAGACTCCCCGAGTGACAAGAAAGCAAAGCCTGCTGCTGCCCCCATGTGTTACTTGCTCATTATTGTTGCCACGCACCAGTAAAGAGGTGGGAACCCAATTGGCAGGCATGAAGGAGAGCCAGGCTGAGCACAGCACAGCCTCTCACCTACTGAGATCAGAGATCTTGCTTTGGAAGACTCTTCTGCTTCTTCTGTTCCTCTTGCAAGCTCAGGGCCTTCCCTGGGGCACCTTATATTCAAAAGTTGCAAAGTCAGATTGGACATGTTTGGAAGTGAGACGAAGCTGGGATGGAGGCAGGCGATAGCGCAGCAAAGCACGGAGGTGCCATCATCCCGTTCTGGAGGGATGCAGTGCTCAGGGGCTGCCATGCAGCACCGAACAGTATCAGGTATCAGCACAGCGTGTTCAGGCTTGTTGGCTCAGACCACGAGGAGCGCAGAGCCAGAGACAGCTCTTGGCAGGCTGAGCTCACATGATAAGGTCATTGGAAAGACAAGTGATGCTTTCATCAACCTGCCTTTCTCCTGTATCAGCACCGACTTCAGCAAGGACTCACTCTGTGCTCCTGTAATATACTGTGCTCCGCACGGTGCCAAGGACAAAAGCTTCCTCACAAATACACTGAAGCTGCGTTTTTCCAACCAGTGTCTCAACCCCCAACTCCCATTCTTCTTGGCTCTGTCAGGTTCCCATTTTGAACCATTAAATGTCATTTTGGAAGAGTTACATTCCTTCTGGATCAGTGGCACCCCTCAAGCAGAAGAGAGAGCAGTCTGTATTTGCTGGCTGGCTGCTGCTCCCCAACAGTTATAATTTACCTCTTGGACATCTGATGGGTACCTCATCATTTTGTCCTACTCTCTTGAGCAGTATTTTGTTGGGGCAGCACATGCTAATTTTTCTGGAGCCTGTTAATCCCCAAAGCCGCCTGAAGCCTGGGGTGACAGGTTGGCGGCAGCAGCCAAACTCTTGCTGGCCCAAATGGACCCAGTTTATGGCTCAGTGGGGTCATGCAGCACCATAGTTCGGATTGTCTGCTGTCCTTTCGAGAACTTTTTTTGGGCCTGGCATCATTAACAGATGGACCAAGGAACAGTGCCTCAGCTAAACACTGTCCACAGAACTACCCTGGACACTGCCTGGACACTTCTCTCTGAGAACATCTGAAGGGAACAACATGCGCTGGTAGGGCTTACGTGCTCCAGCAATTGGGGATTGCAAACACATGCTTCAGCTATGCAAGAAATCTTTGACTTGTTCTGAATGCGATTCTGCCTGGGTTTCTTCCCAGGAACATTCCTGTTCTTCACAAATTACCAGTTGCAGAAAGGGAGAAGGCGGAGGGAGAGGGATTTTAAGAGTAAGGGAGAGGAAAGGGAACAAATCTTGTCGGTCTTTCCCTAGCCAAATTCCTTCAGAAGGACAGGGTGTGGAGTATGGACTCCAGAATTTGGCACAATCCCAAGGAAATATGAACTGCAGAATTAAAACCACTTTTAATTAGTCATTTGTTTTTATAGAAAGAATAAGTGTCTGCTTTTCTGAAGTAATTCAGTGTCTGCTATCACACAAACCAGGCAGTCCCTGCCAAATGGTGCTGTGTGATAGGAGGCAAGCACAGAATTGGGTCTCTGAGCAAAGACACGCTATCTCCTGCGGGAGACAGCAGTGCTGTTTAGATCTGCATTCTGGTCCCAAGATAAAAGTCTCATTCCTAAGAGTCACAGCGTACGTGAGAGAGTTGCAAATGGAGTCCTCGTAGGTGGGAGTAATATGATGTCTGAGCCGGAGATGAATGATGAATCTGGGCCTTTATTATAACACCTGCTATGTTACAAACAGGAGAAAACAACTTGTGAGGGTGGAGGAAAGAGCTGTTCGTCTGCCCTGGAAGAAATCAGAGGGACAGGGTACCCAGCAACTCGTGCACTGACTCAGAGGGATGACAAGTCCCTCTGCTCATTGCAGGCAACAGCAGGGCCCTACGTGGGGAGAGCCACAAGCCACGGTCTCTGCCACAGGTTGCAGCCACCCAGAGGGGTGGGCTGGGTGGGGGCTGCTGGGCTGGGTGTCACACCACTGCTGGGTCTACCTTGATTAAGAATGGTGTAGGCTGTACCCAGGTTGGGTCACCCCTGAGCCAGGGATGCGCCTGCAGGTAAGGTGTGAAACTGGCTGTAAGCAGGGCTTCACAGACACAGGCTTTGTGCTTCTTTCCAGGTGTGACCACCTAAACCATCTTGTTCTGGAAAGCGTTACGTTTCAGCCCAGGACCCGTCCAGGCCAGGCAATGGCAGGAGTAGCACGCCTGTGTGGAGTTGCTCATGGCTAAGTTTGGAATCTGCTGAGCTAGACAAGTCCTTCCAACAGGAGAAACCACTAAAAGAGGCAAGGTGTAACCTGATGCTACCAAACATGCACTCAGAGTAACCTCCTTAGCTTGATTAACTGTATTAAGTACATACACATGCCTATAATTAATTTAATTTAACTGAGGTTTTCTTCCCTGTGTTGTGTGCCTACAGTATCAATCTCTTGAACTTATTGCTGTGTATATAATTCAATCAAACATACACACAGAACCCACGTAAGCTTAGTCACTCCAGACACCAGGGAGAATATTACTTTGTTGTACTTGGCTCATTTGTCTGCTTTAACATGGGGGCGGGGGGGGGTGGG
>VZTU01010407.1:620078-672026 GCA_013400835.1 Zapornia atra
GTTGGGGGGGCACCTTCCCTAAGATTGGTTATACTACAGAGCAAAGCCCAGCATTTATATATTATTTGCATTAGAGGCATCGTAGTTTCTATAATGCCATGTCCTTCACATGGATATGGTTTGCTACAGCTGCCTGCCCAGTCTCCTACGGGGAAACAATGAAGCAGAGGAAGGAATACTCATCTTTTTTTTAATTATTCTTTTTTTTTAATTATTCTTTTTATTTTATTTTATTTTATTCTTCTATTTTTCTCTTTTTTTCTTTTTGTCTTTTTTTTTTTTTTTACAATTCAGCAATACCTGTAATATCAGCACATTCCTGTTGCCTCACAGTGCTAAACTATATGTGCTAAACTGAACTAAAATTGGTTGAGATTAAGCAGCAGATGCTCCAGAAATATTTCTTCAACATGCACTGTACATAGTGTCAGGATGGTAGTGAGGGTCCCCTCCTTCATCTTTTATTGCTGTACATTCTATATTTTTATTGTTTATAGCCCATATGGTGAAGGAAACAGGGTAATGATTTCACTCTGTCTTGCTTTTATTAATCCCAAATTATGGATCAAGTCACATTTAATGAAGGCCCTGGTGATTTATGAATTGCAATTCTCACTCCAACAAGTGCTGGACAGTTGGAAACCACCAGATGCCAGGCTGAGCAGCTGTAGCCTGAGCATCAGTTAGCACTGAGGAGCACTGCGTGCATGGGGGTGTGAAATGGCCCATCTCTGGGCAAGCAAGTGAACTGATATCAGAGCCAGAGAGACCAGAACTGCTTTCTGCAGGTTGCACATTAAGGGACTGGTTTCCCAAGAGCAGAAAGCAGACAATAACCAAGTGATCTGAAATCCAAGTAATAGATTTCTTTGTAAAGTTTAAAAGCCTGCTTAGAGAGAAGCAGAGAAAGGTGTGAGGGACATGTCTGACACTTCCAACACTTCTGAAGTGAGCCTGAAAAAGGAGGGACAAACCCAAAGCGATGAAAAGAAGCAAGAACTTACAGAAAAGAAGCAAGAACTTACAGGAATCACAGGGACAAAATAGGACAACTTTGTTCTGGATTATGCTCCCTTTGGAAGGTACCAGCCAAGACCTTCATTGAAGTTTTGATTCTTTATCACACAGTGATGGACTCTGATGTTCCCAAGGAAGGAGTTCACATCGTGTCAATGCTGGTGCCCAGTGTCAGGGACACATTGGTACTTTGGATTAAGGGAAAATGAGCAGGCTTTCTCAGTTCTGCTGCCCTCTGCATTGACCTAAGTCGGGGTAAGAGGATTTATTCCTGAAATTCAGGGGACCTATGACTTACGTTGGTTGAATGTGTGTAATGATTGAACCATTCAGCTCTCAGACAGACTTCACTTGTTTGGGGCTTCTCTGTTCTCACAACCTATCTGCTAACAAAGGAAAATATTCCAATTATTTGGGATGATGACATCATCCACGCAACTGGCCCAGCACCAACATCAGCACTCCTACGAAACGGACCATTATTTCTTGTTAGGAATACTCTTTGTACTGAGCACAGTCTGCATCAGTTGAGCTTCAGCACGGCGAGGCCACTGGAAAGCAGGAACTTCTGCAGTAGCAAAGCTGCTGAGCAGAAGATTCCCTCAGTTCATTTGGTGACCAGGTCTGAAATGATGTGTCTGCTGATTGTTCACATGCCACTGCGTCTCTCTTCTCTGATTTCAACAAACCTGGCTTACACAGAATGTGATGGAGGGGAGCAGCCAAGCTTGGAGGACCAGGACGGAGAAGCTGTTCTGAGGTGCAGAGTTGAGCTATTCTGCTGTGAAGTGAAATGGTTCAGGAAAGGCCAGGCAGTCAGCAAAAGCTGCTGGGAAATGACACAAGGCTGAACTACAGCTGTTGCAAATGGAAGGATCAGTGGAGGATGCTCACGCTGGAAGAAAACTGGAAAAAGCAGATAGGTATCTAAAAGATTTTGAAAAGCCTCTGTTGTGATCCTTTTGCAGTGTAATAAATCCTTGATGGATTAACTACCTACTAGTAAAATTATCCCACCCAGCTAGAGGCAGATTTCTTGCTGAAGTGAGAACAATTATAATATTTTAAGGTAAAATATGATAGTTGGAAGGTCCCAGGGGCAGAAGGAACAGGACTGCACTCAGCAAATGGACACTAATTCCCTGCCATTTCCCTATCCAGGCCTGAATAAAATATATCTGCTGTTTGAATTTTAGGCCAAGATAAAAGGACTCTTGTAGAGCCCTATAGCTCAAGAACGGTACGTATGTAAAGCAGTGAATTCTCACAGGGACTGTGATCCTTTTGCAGCATAGATTGATCGTGGACAGACTGCTGGGAGGGAGAGCAGAATCATTTCATGGGACCACAACAGCAGCAGGTACCTTGGGTCCTGTGGAAGACTTTTATGTCCATGTAACGCCTTAGGTCTAGAGACTGCCAGGAAACACACTGGGAGCTGCTCCGTGTCCTGCTTGAAGAGAACTTGTCAAGATCCATCCAGGTCCTATTTTGGCACGATGAGAGTTGTATGTTGGGCTCCTGGAGGTGAGAATCACAAAATCATAGAATGGTCTGGGTTGGAAGGGACCCCAAGGATCACAGAGCTTCAACCCCCTGCCACAGGCAGGGCCACCAGCCTCCAGGCCTGGAGCTACACAAGGTTGCCCGGGGCCTCATCCAACCTCGCCTTGAACACCCCCAGGGATGGGGCACCCACCACCTCTCTGGGCAGCCCGTTCCAGCCCCTCACCACTCTCTCTGTAAAGAACTTCTTCCCCCTAACATCTCGTCTAAACATTCCCTCCTTCAGCTTCAATCCATCCCCCTTGTCCTGCCAGTGTCTACCCTTCGAATAGCTGATCCCCCCTCCTGTTTCTCTACTCCCTTCAGGGATAGGAAGGCGGCAGTGAGGGCCCCCTGCAGCCTTCTCTTCTCCAGGCTGAACAAGCCCAGCTCCCTCAGCCTCTCTTCATAGGGGAGGTGCTCTAGCCCTCTGATCATCTTCGTGGCCTCCTCTGACCCTCTCCAGCAGTTCCACCTTGTATTGGGCACCCCAGATCCAGACACAGTACTCCAGCTGGGGCATCACAAGGGCAGAGAGGGACAATCCCCTCCGTGTCCCTGATGGCCACTCTAAGAAGAACCTTTCAATGGGCCAGTGCAGAGCTGGCACCTGCAGAATCTTCCACAGGCAGTTAGGAGAAACCCTTCCGGATCTTAACAGCTGTTTCATCCCAACAGTTGGGAGAAAAAACCCTTTTCACAAAATTTCTGTAAGGACCTTTCAGCTTGAGCATGAAGCAATTCCCCATCTGCATTTCCTAGTGTCTTTCCATGAGACCAACGAATAATTCTTCCTGCTATTTTAAAAATTAGAAAAATAATGAGCAGGAATTGACAGTTACGGACAAGTAGGCCAAGCCAGACTTAGCTCAGTCAGTGAAGTTCGGTGGTTTCCCCTGCACTGCCAGATCACCTTAGCAGTGTATTTTCCAGGTTTGAGGAGGTTACCCCGAGTAACCTGTATTTGTTTGACAAGGCGTGATTATTACTCATAACTTTTGAACCTCAATAGTCACAGAGAGATTCTAAGTGGCTCAGGGAAAGCATTTTGGCATATCTTTGTCTGGTCTCCACACTTGTAGAGCCTTCTGCAGCACACTAAATCCATCGTCTGTTGGGTCAGGAAAGTACGTAATCTTGGCTGAGCGCCAAAATCATCATGAGAAAGCTGGACCAGGGATGGAGGGAAAGAGCATCCTGCTTGGAGATGGGGTGCTGGCCAGCTGCTCGGAGGAGCTGGGCTCAGCTGCAGCCCGGCCTTGCCACTCTCTCACCACCTTCCCAGCCCTGCTGAAACCACTCAACCCCGCAAAGAAGTATGGGCAAGGAAGAGCTGTGAGGAAGCAATGGCTGTTGCTTAAAAAAATAATCTTGATGCTTGGGGAGCCATCCTTCTTCTCCAAGGTGTGACATTTGTCAACTGATGTTATATCTAACCTAGTGGTAGCAAGAGCTGGAGAGGAAATACTCATCCCTGCTTCCGGCACCAGGTTTGTGCAAGACAAGGCTAAAGGGTAGCTGGCAGCTGTGCTTAGAATGCAAATTTGACACAAAAATAGGTTTGTCCACCTCCTCCAGAGCAGAGTTTGTCCAGCAACCCCTCACACTTCTGAGCAAAACCTAAGGCTGTCCGGCCCAAGAGATCTTCACACAGTCCCTCGGGGTGAGTGGTGCCTGGTTAATTCCTACAACCAGCTACATGGAAGCATTTCTCCTCTCCCCCCACCCCAGAAAAGCTTTGCATGTGGAACTTGTTAAAGATTTGTCCTGAGCTTGGTTTTTAAACATAAGCCACGAGTCAGGATGGGCCAAGGAAAACATACCAGTGCAGAATACACCTCATCAGCTCCACCAACTGCTCTGCCAGCACCGGCTTGGCCGCGGCTGGAGCCAACTGCGAGCAGTGAGCCCGTGGGGTGGGGTGGCTGGATGAGGGACTTGGCGCTGGGAGCTGTGGCCATACCCGGGGCACAGTGAGGCAATGCCTCATGCTAGCCACAAAAACAGAGGGGGAAGGTGGATATTCTTGGAAATCAGCAACCGCCAGCGCCACGCAGCTGGAGGTAACTCGCTGTGTGAGACGGGCTGGCTGGCAGGGGATGTGCTGCGGGGGTAAACGCCTGGGTGCGGGCATGGGAATGGCATCACCTGCCCATGCTAGCCCCGCCGAGCAGCCCAAGGGCTGGAGTGAGCACTCCTCCATCCGTAAGGAAAGTCAGGGCAGCTGAGCTGGGCGGTATGTCTGTGTGTAGCTGATGTACTGACAGTGTTCTCTGAAACTGTGTTAAGACTGTATTTATCCTCGGTACGAGGTACATCGTTACAGCGATGCCATACGTAGGGCTGCACGGACGGACGCCGCGAGTCCTTCGGGCACAGGTCTCGGCTGTGCTGCGGGACGGCCGCGGGCCCTTTAAGGGGGCCCTGCCTCCCGCCGACACGTTCCAGCGCTGACCGCTCAACCAACCTCGCTCCACCGCCCTTCCCCGCCGCCCATTGGCCTGGCGGCACTGAGAATCCCGCCTTCCGGCATTGCTAGCCAATGGGAGGAGAGTTGGGCGAGAGTCGTGGCTAGGTTGGTGCGTGTGGCTGATGGCCGGCGAGTGGCGGGTCAGTGCAGGGGCTCGGGACAGGGCCCGGCCGCCCTGAGGGGTGCGNGGGGCCCCCTGAGACGCTGTGGGGATCCGAGTCCCCCTGAGGCGCTGAGGGGATCAGAGTCCCCCTGAGGCGCTGAGGGGAACAGACTCTTGAGGCGCTGAGGGGATCGGGGCCCTCTGAGGCGCTGAGGGGATCAGACGACTCTTCTGAGGCGCTGAGGGGAACGGCGCGGGGTGGGGGCGAGCGACGCGCCGGCCCCCCTGGGGACCGAGGCAGGCTCCTGGCGGGCCGCCGCTGCCCTGTGGAAGCGGTGCCGAGGGCGGAGCGCCGATCCCGGGTTGGGGGTGCCTCTCCACCCTGTCGAAACGCGGAGGGGTTCGCGGGCTCCTGCCTCTCCGTGGCTGCCGGCACTGGGTTTGTCCCGTGAGTCGGTACGGGCCAGAGACCAGGCCCGCCCGACCCTGGGGTGCGGGGGTTGGGGCAGCCAGAGCCGGGCTGAGAGGGCTTAGGCCCTCCCTAGGGAGAAACCATAGTTGTGGTGCGTCGGGAGAGCAGCCGCTGAGGAGGACACTTGGCTTGCAACTTTTCTCCCGCTGGAGCATCCAGGGAGACCGTGATCTTGGGTCTTAAGGTCTTCTAGCCCAGCAGTGACCCAGTGGGTGCCAGCCTCAGTATTGATGAAACACCATAGAACCGTGGTAGCGGTTTTGCCATAAGAATCCCTTATGGGTAGATTGAGAACATTGAGGTCAATGGAGTTCTGTGAGAACCTGTACCCGACCCTGACAATAAATTGTCTGGGGAGCTGAGGGCTGAAGAAGAAAAAAAAGAAACTTGCTGCTGTAGGCCTAACCAGTAATTAATTAAAGTGCCCAGGCAGGTTCTTTATACAACAAAATTACCTTGTCATTCAAGTTGAACATATGTGTAGCTTGAGCTGTCCCTATTAAAAAAAAAGAAAAGGAAAAAAAAAGAGTGCACTTATGTGAAAATAAAATGTGGATTCTTGAAGTGTGGAAAATTAAGGACTTACGGAAAAGTGACTTAAAGAATAATTTGGGTCAGTTTTTAATGTACTTTGTTAGGACATCTAATGTGTACCTGGCTTTTACCACAGTTACAAGACTCCTGTATTGCTTCTTAATGAAATTATATATTTATGATGTGCTGCAAAGTGGAGTTACATAGTTGTTTGTCCACAGCTAGGCAAAAAAAAAGGGTTTGAAAATAATGTGCCCATTGTTGAAGTGTGTCTACATAAGGTTTCTGATATGTCTGTCCTTGCTGTTAGTGTGGCATCATTTGGGTTTCCCCTTTACAGAGATCTGGGTAAAAGGAAAGCTCAGTGTGTATGTGTGTGTGCACGTGTGCGACTGCTGTGCTTTTTGTCTGTTCTCCCATATTTTACATGCCAAGAAATGAACGTGTAATAAGGACATTTAAAATGTCTGATTTTTGTTCCAGGTGCTGCTATAAAAGATGAGGCTGAATGAGAGCAGGACACGATCCTTCCAGGCTCCTGTCACCATCCACAATTACCCAGGCAGGCAGGTGTACGTGTTTCCCAATGGCCGATCGGATTCAGAAGAGTCATCAGAGGAGGAACTCAATGTTATGGAACTGCGACCGAGGGGCAAGGAGCAGCAGCGAAGCAGCGCTTCTCGGGACAGAGTTGGAGATGTGGTACTTCTGGAACGAGAGATTACGGAGGATGATAATCTTAACAAGCTAGCCCTTCAGTATGGTTGTAAAGTAAGAGCTATCTCTCTCTGCTTGGGTCTAATTACTTTGGAGGTATTTTATGTGAGGCTTAGTTACAGGAAAGTCTGCTATGGTTGGATTAGTTTTGACATGGAAAAGTGTTTGCCCTGTGTGTTACATGAATGGTCAATACCTGGCTAAAACTGAGCCCGAGAAAGGAAAATCAAAAACTCAACAAAAAAAAAAGAATTCTTCATCTAGCAGCCTAGGAAGATGTTGTCAACCCCACGCCCTGTGTGACCTGCTTTCCTGTTTAGTTTGCGTGACTAAGTGCAGTATAGCAGTCATGATTTGTACTTATTTAAATGAGGGCAAAAACTAGGAAGCTGAGCACAGAAATGAGGGTGAGAGCCCTGCTCTTTAGGAGCATACAGTTTTTTAAGCAATCCGAACAGTACGAAGAAAAGCCACTCTGATGGTGTCTGGTGTGGGTTTTTTTCATTTGTTTTTTTGAAAGGTATGAGCTTACATAATTCAAGGAAGGTCTAAGTCTAACAGGGTGGATTTGGAGGAGAGATGCCAAAGTCCAGGTCACAGAATCCGGGTGCTGCCTGTCCATGTGGGTTTGGATTGTTTGCTGTCATCCCCAGAAAGAAGGGAGCATGTGCGCGTGCTGGATTTTCTCTGGAGTTGGAACATGCTACAAAATAACATTGTCTTTGTTCCAAACCAGAGAGCTTTATGAGAAAAAAATGTTCAAAAGTTTTAATTACCTGATCTGAACATTAGAAGTACCCTGTTGTTTAGCAGTTAAAGCTGTATTTTTAGAGCCTCCTTTATCTGCAAGCTAGACTGTGATTAAAAAGTTCCATGATGCAAACAATTGGACAGTGACCTGGATAGGGATAATGATACAGTACTGGCTCAACTGCTGCAACACTATTGCAGTCTGTCTTGCTTAACAAAACAGCTGTGTGGTGCAGCTGAAGCAAGAGGGCTTAGAGGAATTGCGACAATTCCTCCCCTCCCATTCCCTTAGAAACAAAAACAAAACAAAAAAGAAACCCTTCGAAGTTCTGCTGACGAGTCTGATGCGTGTGAAGAAGCAAGTTTGGTACGACTTGAATAGGCCTTGATTGGCACCAGTGGAACATGAGAACTCAGAGCTACAGCAGTTGACTTTTGTAGTCACGACTGTCTGCTCATCCCTAAGCAATTGTGTTGGGTTTGCTGCTTGTGCCGAATCATAGCAGTTCAGTGAACACAAAGGAGGAAGATTCTGAACAACTCCTGTTTTATGGCATGAAAAATCCTGCTGTTGCCCCTGTTCAGTCCTCTCCCTATCATGACTGTTCATCCACTTTCCCTGCTGCCCTGCTCCCAGAGCCTTTCATCCCCAGGAGATGCAGGTAGATCTGCTCCGCCTCACCTGCTGACGGCTGCTGGGTTTGTCAGGTTGGGAAAGCAAGCTGATGGGAAGAACCATGTAGTCAGTGGTCTCCTCCCACAGGAGGGAGGGATCTGTAGCCTCAAATGTGTGCTACTTAAAAAAATTCCAGGATGAGCTTCTCCTTGAAATTAAGGAACTTGTCTTTGGTTTCAGAGCTATCAGCGCTTACTTGGGGTGGGGGTATTAAGACAGTGCACCACTTAGCTTTGTGTGTCCTACAGATAACTTGGCAGAGATGCAAAGCACTTTGAAATTCTCATTTTTACTCTTGACCATTTATAGTCCTGGCCTGCTTTTGGCATTGTTCTTAGCTGGGACAAGAGGAGCTCACTGCAGCCAAAAAACGAGTACAGAAAATAAGCCTAAAAGGCTTGTGCAGCCTGGTGCCCTTGCGTTCTTCCCATCAGCTTTGTTTGTTGTTTCTGCGCGAGTGCTGCTCCACTTTCTGTTACTAGAGCCTTAGCACAATATTGCAGTGTTTGATTGCAGACACTGCAGGGGATATTTACTGTCCTGATAATTTGTTTTCTTTGGAACAAAACCAAAAATTGAAGCACCACCTCAGTGAGGAGGCTTTGGGTGAGATTGTTGTTTCATAACTAATTCTGCAGGGTTCAAGTCCTGACGTTACGTTGGGGCAAGCTGTGAGGAGTCTGAACCAGCAGCTGAGGATTCCCATCGCCTCAGGGACACCAGATTAGACATCCCTTTTTAAGATTTCTCAAGCTTTGCAGAGTAAATGTGAGACTCAGGCATTCATCTCACCTCTGCCCTTCAGCAGAGGCTTGCTTTCTGGCTATGACGTAGCCGACTTGCCATCTTTCAGGGCCTGCACTGTAGCTGGGCTTGATGTGCTGTTATGTGACAGCCTGTATGGGCTGGAGGGGAGGTGGATGGAGAGAGGCAGCTCCTCGCTCCTGTGGCGCAGTGCAGGGTCCTCTGACCTGTAGGAACTGGTGCCAGGGAGGGAGCACTGCCTTCCCCTCTGAGAGGTGGTACCTCCCCGCTCCTGGCAGCAGTGCAGCCTCCAAGTAGCACCAAACTTGTTGTGATGGCAGAGGAGATGTCCAGGCTCCCTTCTGGTGTATTCCTGTATTGCCTTGGAAAAGGGGATCTTTGCCCTGAACTGGCAGTGATAGCCTCAAGCTTGTGAGGCTGCAGTGAATGCAGTTCATATGGTAATTTATGAGATTTCTCAAAGAACAAACAACCCAAAAACTTCCACGAAAAGTGCTGTCTCTTCTGTATGGTGTATTGGAGGTGATTAAGAAGTTGGTGTTGCCTTCTTCTTTGGTTTGGGATCCTGTGGTTTTCTGTTTTGCATCCTCTGGCCTTTCCCTTGAGGTTCTTTCATGTCTCCTTGGCTGCTCTGGAGAGCTCCTTGCCCACACTGACAGTCCTGTTTGCTTTCTTTGACCGAGGATTTAGGGCAACTTAGAAAGTCTTGTACTTACTTACTAGATGCACACTGTATTAAGCTGTCCTCTCTTTATTTAACATTAAATAAAGAAACACTGCCTTGCCTTTGTCTTTTCTTTGATACCAGCTGTCCTTGTGGCCTCTATGCTGCACGTGTGGTTTGTTCTTTCTTGCTCTTCTTACTGCTGTTTGCATCAGCGGGCTGGGTGGAATTGCCAGTCATGGATGGCAACCTGCGCCTGAACCACCAGAGATGACTGCAGATGCACAGAGATGTTTGCCATAAGCACATACCGGCAGCAGGAGCATTTACTGACTGTAGAGGAACCAGCTGTACGGAGCTGCTGTTGTGCAGAAGAGGGGCGGTGCTGGGGCACATGAGCAAAGGGAGAGGCTCACCTGCTCTCTTTCAGGCTGTGATCTTGCTGCTGTGTGCTCCAGAGGTGGAGCTCTGCTCACTCTGAAACTGCTTTCTGAGCAGGGGGAGGGTGTTGTCTGCTGGTGCTGATGATGGCCTCTCAACTGGATCACTCATGCTTTATTTAAGGTATACCAGAAATGTTTTTAAAAGGATCTGTTGTAAAGACTCTTCTTGCCTTAACTTGGATGAGACAGTAAGTGAGAGAATGGTAAAGAAAGCAAAAGGAAGGAAAAACAGTATTAAGCAAAATGCAGCCTATGAGAGACACTAGAGCACTAGAGGAGGTTATAGACTGGTTTGACATCTCTGTCCTGCAGGACCTGGAGCAGCCCTGGAACAGCTGGGAAATCTCAAAACACCAAGGGCTTGCTTTTATTCTTTGGCTGCTGCTTGCACACTAGCTTTGTAGCTACTTCCTGCTTCAGTACTGGAGTGTCCTACACTAATATCCGTGTCCTTTTTGGATTCTGTAGGTTGCAGATATCAAACGTGTCAACAACTTCATCTGTGAGCAGGACTTGTACGCACTGAAGTCCATCAAGATCCCGGTGAAGACCCACGGGCTGTTAACAGAGAACAGCACAGAACTACGCCCGCCCCCGACTGTGCCCTGCCAGGGCGGCCTGACATCCGTGGACTTACCAGAGCCCGATGAGGGTGCAAGCAGCTCTGCTGCCGGCGGACACTTGAGCGACTACTTCAGGGGGATTGACAAGAACATTCGGGACGCAGTGCAGGCAGAGGTGCGGCTAAGCGCAGAGTATTGCGTGGAAGCACTGGAGAGGCCGCTGCCTGAGTCGGGGAAACCAGAGACCAGTAATGGTGCAGACTGTGGAATCCAGTGGTGGAACGCAGTTTTTATTATGCTCCTGATAGGAATTGTCCTGCCAGTATTTTATATCATCTATTTTAAAACACAAGGCCTGGTGGCCCATACCTCCAACACAACACTAACCTCAAATATTTCAACAGGTGGATTGGAAGGGAAATTACCACAAAGCTCAGTTGTAGAAAAAATATTCCTAAGGGGCAGAGGCAGCCAAACACAGCCTCTCCTCCCCGCAGAGAAGCCCGGACACCAGTGACTCAAGTGCATTCAGGGAGCTAATGATACAGATTATTTTTATTTTTTTAAGTAGCTAATGTTGTAAGCCTGAACTTGACTGAAAGGGAGGTGGTGTGATTTTTTTTTTTTTTTTAAATGGAAGAATAAGGATACTTTGTTGCTGATAAAGATCATCTGGCAGCTTGGCTTAACATTCATGAACTCCATTAAGGGAAAGTAGTTTAGTTTGTAGCAATTTACTCATGGTGGTTGCTTCAGGTATTTCTTAATGCCCTAAGCAGCACATCCTTTGCTGCTGAGATGGAGGGTGCAATATTAATGTGATTGGAAAGATGGGTGATATTTGCATTTTAAGAAAACACTTTTTGCTTAAAGTAGACGCAGGAGCTGCTTTTTTCTCTGAAATGGCATATTTTTTTTGTCTCTTGCAGACCACGGCAGTGTTGGCATACTTACCCCATGAAGGATGTGTGTTAAGCTAGGTGTGCCAGGGCATGAAGACGCTGACTTTTCCCCGCATCCTTTTGGGGACATGTTGAAGCTCAGGGTGCTTCAAGCCCAGCACTGAGAAGGGTGAGGCCAGCCCTCTTCCCTTAGATTAAATCCTTCAGAGACGTCACCTGAAAGCCAGAGTCTCTGCAGGCTGGGCTGGTGGCAGAGTACTGCTTGGCCAGAGCCCACCCGTCAACATGACTGCAGGTGGGCAAAGAGTGTTGGAGGAGGGTGGGTGAGTAGTGTGAGGCTGTGATACATAGTACATGCTCCTCAAAGGCTCCTTTGCTGGAGGCAGGTCTAGCCAGTATTACGTTTTAAAGACAATAGTACTAATAATGGTGCATCTCAAAGGCCCAGCTTCAGTCTCGGCCTTGGGTTTCCTTGTTTGTTGTCTTCACATGAGAGCGCATTGCCGAGCTGCAGTTTGCAAAGTGCAGGAGGGAAGCCCTGAGTTACCCTAGACAGGGAAAGAAGTGCAACGCCTTTATAGGAGGGGGACGATTAAGCTGCTGCATGTTAAATGTTTCTGAGACCTGCTGATGTTTTCATTAACAGGCTTCTGAGTGCATAGGACAGACCAGTGAAGCTTTGGAGGCTGGTGGTGTCCCGAGATGTCGGCAAGCCTGAGGTCTGTGCTCTTTAGGCTGAGCCAGTAAACACTACAAGGTAGAGGTGAGCAGAAAAATGAGGCTTCTGCCTCAGAACTAATTCAGAGACTGGGCAGAGGTAAACGTGCCCTAGAACCAAACACTAGGGAGTTACTGCAGCCCAGGTGTGTGAAACTTGGCCAGGGACGGGGTAATGCACTATATAAGTGGCAGCAGCTGACAGCAGCTAGCAGCAGCAGCTCTATTTCCATGGGGGTCCTAGGCCTTTGCTGGGCCACTTGTACAGGGCTGGGCTCGTCTCCTGCTGCTGTACAGGGAGCTGCCTCGTTCTTGGGTAGGGGGGAGAGCAGAGCTGGCACATAAAGCCCTTGGTGTCCCATCTCCCCCCTCACCTATGGTGGCCCCTGCTGACCCAGTTGCACCTTGAGCGAGGCCACAGAGGTGCTGCCTTGGGGCTGGTGGAGGGGCACTTTTGGCATCTGGGCGGGGGGGGCGGGGAGGGGCGGGATTTTTGTTGCTCACAGCTCTGTGAGCAAAGGTGAAGCTGAGTGAGAGCCACAGCACCGGCTGCTGTGGCCGAGAGGTGAGGCTCTTCCTAGCCAGAGGCCGAGCAGTCCGACAGTGTCTGCATGGTGGGGCGAAACGGGGTTGAGGCTTCCCTGGCACTGCGAGGGACACCGCACCGAGCAAGCAGAAGGGGGTGATGTTATAACGGTAACTCTGCCTTGCTGCAGCTGTCTGAGCGCACAGGAAGCCTTGAGGGAACCTCATTTCACAAACAAGGACTCTGAAGTATCTTATCCTGAACAAAGCCTTGTATTTTTCTTCTGTGAAGGAAATGTATCTCTTTGTTCTGGGAGGGGGGGATTGATACATTTTTAAATAAAGCAAAACAAAATTAAAGCACAAGGGGAACCACCCCACCCCCCCCAGGCGGCTTGTACCTTTTTGGGGGTTTTGCAGAGCTGCTGCGCGGCCCAGGGCCCTTCCCTGAGGTGGGTGGGTGCCTGACACTAGGAAGAGCCAGAACTCGCCCGCTTTTCTCTGCAGGGTTCTCACGCCAAAGCTGTTTGGTTCACAGCCGCCCTGAGCTGGGGGTGGTGCCGCTTCCTCTGTGCTGCTTTCACAACGCTGAACTGTGGCCACAGAGGCAGCACCAGACTGCAAACCCCCCAGCACCTCTGCACCAGCTCCCTAGCACCCACTGCCAGCAAAAAGGGGGAATGGGGAGCAACAGTGCCTGGAAAGGGGAAGAGCCAGCCTGCACCCCGCCATCACCATTCCTCCCCTGCCCCCCCAGGTTCTTCCACAAGGGATGGTGATGCACTAAGGAGTACAGGCATCCCCAACTCCATACTTAAAACTCAGCACCCCAAAACCCAGCCCTAGGAGTGTTTCAGGTACCTGGAGAGGGGACAAAGATGTGCCAAACAGGCTCTGCAAACACGAGAGAGGCCAGAGTACACAGTAAAAGCCAGTATCTTTACTTTAGTGAATGCAGGATACAAATATTTTACAACAACCTCTAGCATTTCTTAACCATTTGATAAAAAGTTCACTAGAATATTTATTGTATATTGAAGAAAAAACAACACATTCAGGGAAAAAATTGAGATTAACTTATTTTTTTCTTAAAAGATTCGTCTCAAGGATGGCAACAAAGTCCAGCTTGTGCCGCCAAACGGCTTATCATCATTAAACCGTGAACAGCTTCTTTGTGAACTGTTGACTACAAACATTTACCAAATACATAAATCTCTTTTAAAAAAGCCATTTTAAATATAGCAAAGCAGTGTTCTCTTGCACAGCAAAGTGAAGAAAGTTTCTACTACGATTTAAACGTTTACATTTGTTAAGTCTTTCTTTCACATTCTAATTTAACTTCTTCCCATGATCAATTGTTAGGAGTTATTTTGTTCCTTATTTACTATGTATTTCTTGTGCGCACAGTAATTCGCAAGTTTCTGATGCATTAGTGTCCTTTAAGTGAAAGGAAAGGCTAAAGCATTTTTCTCTGACGAATCCCTGATAACGTGTATTTTTAAACACTACAGTGAGAGCCCGAAGATGGAGAGGTGATTTGTCACAAGAGCAGATAAAAACCTTAAATCATTCAGACTCGAATGGGTTCAGACTAGGATTGGATCCACTTGCAACTTCATTCAGTCTAGGTAATTTAAAAAAAGTATCTTTTTACCTGTTGAAATACCTGTGCTATGTCTTCTTTTTTATTTTTTTTTTTTACAAAACATTTTTTTTTTTACAATTCCTAAAAAAGTATGTTCCAAAGTCAGTTATTTGTTATTAAAAATCAAGATTCCCATTTATTCGACAGCATGAGATCCTCCCCCTGCCACGGGAGGTCTGGGAAAGACTTGTTCTGCTGAGTCTGGTGGAGGGTCTGGGGCAACACAAAAACAGTCCCGGTAGCGGTTCTTAAGAACTGATTATATTTTGTTTTAATACATTGGTGCAATTTCAATACAAACTCTAACCCTTATGTAGCTTTTTTTCTTTAAGAACACAGTAATAGTACTGTTTAAAAACCTGCATAGAAATAAAGACTATTGAGATACAGTCAGCAAAGCCATCTTATAAGGCACACAAGAAAATAGACAGTAAATGTGAATGCAGAACTCCCACTCAGATGTACAGCAAAGTTCATATATGTGCATAAATAATGAAAAAAAATCACATAACTTTCCAGAGCATTAAAAGGTTCTCTGAAGTGGTAAGTGAACTCAGCCACTTCGGAAATGGAGTTGCCATTAAAACAGGTTTTACTTTCCTTTGCGCTTCCGTAAACCAATCACTAACTGCAATAAACAGGGAGCAATTTGTTCCAAAGGTAAGTGGCTGAAAGGAACTGAAACCTGTACAGTTGTTAAGTTACCATGGCAACAGGAGCATGGTTTGGGGAGCTGTGGGTACTGGCTTTGTTCTTCACTCACACATGAAAGCAAGCAGACAGGAGGTCGCTGTCCCTGCTGGATTTCCATTTTTCACACTTGTGAGTTACAGTATCAAGTGACTTTCCATAATTACAAATCATTAAAGCCCAAGCATAAACATCAGGGATAACATGGAGGGCACTGGATAGCAAACAGCACTGTAGTTTCTCTGCTAGAACTAAGACTACCAGCAGTAGCGACTTAGCTGTATCCACCCAACTTGGTTCCCAGGACAAGAGAAGGGAGAGGCACAGCAAGGACCCGGACAGAGACCCAAAAAAGGCAGGAACACTCCCTAACCTAATCCAGCTCCACCACAGCCTGCGGTACAAGCCGACACACCAAGCTGCTGGCTCCCCAGACTTTCTGCTGCTCACATGCAGCTTCTGCAGAGCGGCTGCTCTGAGCAGAAGTTGCCAGGAGAGTGGGCAGTGCCCTCCCGGTCCTTGCCTCACCTCACCTCACACTACCCAGCCCTGGACAGAACCTCCCCAGCGTCAGGCCGGCCACACTCCCCCATTCCAGTGAGGGGAAACAGCGAATTTGCTTGTGAGGCTTCATCCCAAACCACTTACCAACTTAAACAACCTTTTGTGCTCATCTGATATGTGTTATTCCCTATCATGAGAAATTAGGTCAAGTTTTTCCACTTTTTTCTCCTTCCTCAGAAGAGGCAGTTTTAACATGATGCCTTAAAATGTGTTGTAACAGATTTTTTTTTTTTATATTTATGCAGGATGAACTTAACACCGGATTTTTTTTTTTGCCACTTTGCTATTTATATACATATATATAAAATGTATAATGAAGCTTAACCATACAGCACAGAGATTACAATTTAACGGCACACATTCACCACCAGTGAGGGGGACAACCCCTTTATACACCCTCTGAAAAATCTGGATAATAATATTAATAATAATTAAAATCCAAAGAAAGTACAGTATATTTAACAAAATAGTAAATATTAAACAGTGAATACTCTACTTAATAATAAGGACCTCGCCTTTTTTCAAGTTGGCGTCAATCCACAAAAATATACTTTTTAATCTGGTGAACGTACAATACATAGGTACTTACACCAAAGGTGATAATATATTTAGGATGCTATATACACAAAGAGTTTGGCTCAAATTTAAATTTACATATAAGTGTTCATGGCTTATTTTTCCCCCAAGGTTCCGCCTGCAAGTTTTTCCTTTTCATCTTTGAAAGCAAAAACTAGAAAGTCAAAATAAGATAAAACTATACTCTACAAAAAAGCTACAACATACAGCTTTGGCTTATATAAATAATTCATAGCAGAATGTGTTCAAAAGTACTGTATATAACTTTATATATAGTCTTCAATTCATTAGGGTATTGTTTTCTTTAATATAAAATATACATGAGCTAAAATCCGTTTCTATATTTTTCAAAGGTATGAACGTAAAAACAAATTTGTCAAACATATTCCAATTATAACTTAATATATTAATTTTATTTTGTTAATGTTCTATTTTCTAGGCTAATATTTTCTGAATATTTCATGCGAGTTCTCTATGTCTCTCTTTCACTCATTAAAAAAATCACTTCTTTGACCCAATACACTATTTTTTTTGCACGTGCAAAACAAGGTTTTTGTGGGGTTTTTTTATTTCTTATAGCATCAGCCCTTCTCCATGCACCCTCTGCAATAGAGACCCATGCCAGGTTGGGTAATATAAAGGTCATTTTATGTACAGTATTGCTTTCTTCTTCCTGCTTTTCTACTGCTCTGCTGCTACAAAGCATTATTTCTTAACTACAAGTAACCATACAGCTTGAATAAAACACACAGGGACATTACTACAGGCGAGCCCTCTTGGTTTCTGCAATCTAGTGTGGTAGGGTTATAATGCGGGTACAAGGTTTCTCTGCAAAACAGGATATATTATTAAAACAACAAGTCCAGGTAAGTGCCAGACTAGATCAATACCTACGGGATTGTTCTGTTACGTTTTACCATGGGACAGCTGCAGCTATACAAGAAGTTTGTCGTAAGTGCCTGATGATTTTGTGTATGCTACACACACTAGCACATATATATGCATGTGGAGATATATATATGCATGTATGTATATACATATAAATATACTTATTTCATGTCCTTATTTATAAATTTAGATATGTCAGGACAGTTCATTTTGAGAACACAAAACTGAAGAGGCAACACTGCAGGTTTATGTCACCCATGTGTCCATCCTCATTCGTTTTACTGACGGACTCTCTCTATCTTCGGAATTCGGGGGCCTTCCCAGCACGACAGGTGAATGGAAATCGCTCCTCGGGTCTTCCCGGTCGCTGCCATCGTAGGAGCTGCTGGAGCTGCTCAGACTGTCAACAGGAGAGCGACCCATTTCCTGCCGCGACTGCTGCTGCTGCTGTTGTTGCTGCTGCTGCTGCTGCGGTTGTGGCTGCTGCTGCTGCGGGAACCCAGAGGGAGTTACGCGGTCCCGGGGAGGTGAAATTGGTTCAGATTTTATGTTGATGTTTTGGTTGGTATTAATGGATAAATTTGAACCCTGAGATAGCTGGCTGCCAGTACTGGGAAAGAGAAAACCAAAAGGCAGAAATAAGACAACACGAAAAAGGGAAAGAAAGCAACAATTCCTGTGTCTGGGTGATGGTGTGGTCTTGTGGGTCAACACCCGCAAAATGAGAATGCAAATCAATGCAACTTACTGAGGAAACAAGGTTGAAAAAAGCATCAGTTAAGGGTCTGAACGCAGTGAAGAAGTCAAACCAAACAGTTCCGTTCACCAGGCAGGTGACCCCCTGGTAAGAAGCTGGGCCTGCAGAGCTGCAGCCTGTCAGCTGGGGCGCTGACCTGACCAAGGGGCACCCACGAAATGCACACCCCTTTGAAGCCAAGGAAACGCGAAAGACAATGCGGCATCACCAGCCAGTGAGAAACCAAAGCAGTCCTGCCTTAAACAGCTCCCAGAGCAAGTTATTCAGCTTGAAGAGGCAGAAGCTCCCGACTGGGTGCAGTACCGTAACGTTACAGGCTGTACTTACACGAGAGAGCTGAGGGCTGCCGGACCAAGATGGTGCTGTTGCCAGGCAGATACCTGCCCTAAGGACAGCATCCCTGGGGAGTTAAATCCCTGCAAGGCAGACAGGTCTGCACTAGTCAAGGAGTAATCTAAGAGGGGAAAAACAAATAAGTAGTTTATAGATTTATTTTTTACTTATCTATGTGTGTGTGTGTATATGCACACAGAGAAACACACAAGAATGTGAGATACACACACACAAATACAAATGCTTTCCGCCCAAAACAAAGGCCAGTGATTGGAAGGAGCCCACACGTGAGTCTGGGAGCAATCCTCCAAATTTCACCAGGACCTTAACAAGACATGAGCCTCCAAACCAATTTTTTTTTTTTGCATTCTGCTTTCAATCTGTACATGTTCCTTTCACAGCTGCTTCTAAGCCCAGAAGTACAGCACACTTCCACACACAAATGTACACATCTTACAGTAAGACAAGGTTTGCATTTCTGAAGATTTTGGTCTGTGTGGAAGTTTCAAAATGAAACAAAAAGGGAAGAATTCACACAAGTCACTAGGAGGGAATGGAGTTTCTCACACCGAGTGCACCAGAGACATCCCGGCTCTGGTTCAGTTCCCAGGCAGGAGGCAGCAGTTAGTCAGACAAGGCGCAGACACCATTTATCTGGCTCATGTTCCAGCCCAGTTTAGTCCTGCAACCTGTCTCCAAAGCCCGACAGTGGAACAGCGCTGGCTGCTGCTGTCCTGGCAGGCAGAGGACTCTGCAAGGGCAGGACTGGTGCCCGCAGCAGTGGCCCAGCCCAGGGAGGGGTGGAGGTGGGGCACAGGCTGCCCTAAGGGGTAGGATGACTGGGGTCACTGCAACCCCCTCTGCTCACTCCGCTCATGCAGCCCCACTGTAACACATCACCTTCTCTCTCTCTCCACACAACAGTTTCACTCCTTACTTTATGTCATCTCTACCACAGACATTTTTGGGTTTTAGAACAAAAAAAGTCATTATTTAGCAATACAACTCAAATGGATAACAGCAAACACAATATATTCCTAATCAACAGCCTGTAGCTGGCTGTTACTTTTGGCTGGGGTACAATGCTTAGACAGTTCTCACGTCATTCACAGGGGTGAAGTTATTTTCACTCCATCATTATCACCCATGCTTTTCTTTCAGGTTTTGAAACAAAGCCGCAAACACTTCTCTGCTTTTAATTATTTTGTAATAGAGCCTCCCTAAAATAATTTCTAGACTCCAGAGAATGTGACAAAATGCTAGCAGCCAAACTGCCTTTAACTGCCAGCAGCTGAACCAAGGTTTGTCTTTGGCTTTGGTTTGTGGGGTAGGGTTTTTTTGGGGTGTGGGGTGTTGTACTTTTGTTTTTTAGTATTGTCCTAAAAAGCCACCACCGTTGTGATTTAGCTCTCCTGAAATAAGCTGGCTTGAACAATCTCCCATTCCCGTCCACCAACTCGTTCCCTGTGGACAACTTCAAGGTTCCCCATATGAAGGAGAGCTGGTGCTAGAAGGGTATTGTGCTTTTTTTGGAGAGGCAGATGCATCACTCCAAGAATCTTCCTTAAGACCCTGGGAACCCAGCTGTACCCCAGCAGGTGACCCTATCTGAGCTGCCTTTTTGGTTCTTTTCTCAGTGGGTATCTGTATCGGAACTCTGAAAATCCCTCACAAGTGTTTCTGCACAGAAAGATTCTTCCCAAGCTGATTGATCCAAATTGTCAGATGTTGGAGCAGGCTGCCCAGGGAGGGGGTTGAGTCACCATCCCTGGAGGGGGTTAAAAGAAGAGTAGATGATGTACTTGGTGACACGGTCTAGTGCTGGACCCAGTAGGGCTGGATAGATGGTTGGACTCAATGATCTTGAAGCCCTTTTCCAACCGAAACCATTCTATGGTTTTAAAGCCCTTGTGCAAGACTACAACACTTAGAAAAAGCTAAAGAAAACCCAAACCAAACACCAACCCCAAGCAGCCCCCCAGTGACTAGGACGGGCACTCAGACATCTAAACAGCCAAACCTATGACAACCTGCGAGTGTCACAAACGTGAACACCTGAGGTGGATGTGCTATTCTGTGCCAAAAGGATTTCTGTAAGAGCAGACCTGAAAAAATGTTTATAGGAATTTAGTTTCCATATATTTTTTTCCTTTGCAATTACAGCTTTTATGATAATGGGCAATTAACTTCAGACAGAACATGTCTGATGACAGGGGTTTGTGGAGATACTTTCCCAAGGAATACATATGCCACTATACAAATAGCTGCCTTACCATTTCTCTAAGTAATCATGTCTCTGCTAGCAGTAAAAGCAGGACACACTTCTATGGGAGTGGCTTGATACAAGGAGGAAAAGCTGTGTGCACAAGAGTGTCTTCTACAGGATGGAAACTGTTACTGCTGTGACCCTAACAAGACACCTCTGCCTCTGCAAGCTGGCCAACCCAAAGCCAGGAATGTAACTCATGGCTAGGTGTGTTTAGGGATGTTCTGCTCAAGCTGAAGCTACTATTTAACTGCTCTCTGTAAAAATATTTTTAAAATCAAACCCCAGAATGTTTTAGAAAAAGTAACTCAGCTTGTCCCAGCCCCTCCTCCAGTAATCTGCAGAAAGATTACTTCTCCAGGAAAACACATTATATAAAACAACATATTTATGCAAAACTGATACCTGACATTTTAATTAAGCAGCGAAGAGCTGAACCTATCCCTTCCAGCCCTAAAAAAACACCCCATCAATCCAGACAAACAATTTAGGTGCTTAAATTTTATCTCAGTCCTTGAACTACAAAACTGAAATTGCTCCATAAGTGGTGACTACTCTGAGAATACCCAGATGACAATTTGGTTTCAACATCAAATTTCTTTTTGCAAATCCCCTGAAAGGCTCAATCTAATAGAGACCGTTTTAAAGTGTTTGAAAAACACTAAAGGCTAAAAGCTTTTCAGAAATTATTGCATTATCAAAGGAAATGGGCTGTTTTTTAAAACCATATCCCAGAGATAACAGCACTTGCCTGCTGCGTAGGACACCAGCATCAATTGTCTTCGCTGCTAACCAAGACTCAGATTACAGCCCCTCTCATCTTTTTGATGGTTTAGCCTGTTTCAGTTACAGGTTATTCTGGGTGAGGGTCATATGCAGCACTGCTTCCTGAAACCAGCTCAGCCTGCATGAGAGCACCATGGGATTTGTGGGGTCACGGCTAAAGCTCAGTGTGGGGCTTCAGACCAAGGACCAGAACTATTTGTTTAGCTTCAACAGCCACTGAAGGTACCGGATAAACAACTGGTCTGGTGGAGGGTGTCCCTGCCCACAGCAGGGGGTTGGAACTAGATGAGCTTTAAGATAATGCAAACCAACCTGAGATTCTACAATCTTCGTGGCAAGTACCAAACCAAGATCTCTACGTCCAGCAAAGTCATACTTCACCTTATAATCCAAACCAAGTCACCAGGCATAACTCTTCACTCTGTTCATTATGCTCTTAGTGTAACTCCATTCGTTTCTTTAGGCTCTATCCCTCCTCAGGGTTCCCATCATTTCCAAAAATGTTCAACAATTTGCTGGGGTGCTACTGCAGTATAAATATTTAGTGTTGTGGATGACTAAACCGCCCCTCTCCAAAGGCAAACTTCAGGCACCCCAGTAACTGCTTTGGCTGGGGGGGCAAGACAGCCAGGGTGGCTGAGGGGCAGTAAATAGCAGGTAACAACCACACTCATGCAAACAGATACAAATACAAGAAAACAGGAGTTGTTCGGCTGAAAGATGGCTACAAGCCTAAACTAAAAACTATAGTGAAGACACTGAAAGCTAAAAAAGTGGAGAAAAATGTATAAAAATCCTGTCTTCTCTGGGGAGAAAGTAATTGTGACTGGATAACTGCTCCATCTTTTCCGCCTTCCAACATCACAGTCTCCTGGAGGTGCCCCTCCTTGCAGAAAATAAATTCCCAAACCATTACAGTGCATGGGTTTGGCGATCTGCTGCAAGCCTTGAGGGGTGGCTGGTTGAGGCTGCTGGGTTTTTTTGTCCTGACCTTTGCACAAGACTAGGAACATTGGGTCACTGACAGCGTTTTTTTTTACCCTTGCTTAAAAATGTCCTCACAGCAGTGCCACCAGCGCTGCCGATGGGCTCAGCCTCAGGCAGCAGCAGGTACATTTGGAAGCCAGCTGAAAAGCACTCGCTCCATCTGACATTGAGGCAGCTCCTGATCTATTCTTAGAGAAACCACCCCTGCACCATGTGTATCCCCTATCCCCACCCCCAAAACCTTACCACCTAAGCCAAATACAGCAGCTCCTCAAGGAAAAGGGATTTATTCCTTCCTAAGTACACCCTGCACTGCCTCCCAGCTTTTTAAGCATCTCACACCTGCCAGCTACTAGGTACAGCCAAAGACAATACAGCTTGCAGGAAGAAAATGCTCCTGGGGAATCTCCTCTACTGGAGACTGAGATCTTCCTGGATCCATGGAAAGATCACAATAATTCTCTCAAGCCCTTCTGTCTACCCAGACAGCTGATCAGCTATAAGGGGGAGCTCAGTTTCTAGGAGGTACCATCGCAGAAAAGAGAAGCAATATTTTAAAATTAGTTTTAGAATTTGAAAGTCTACCAACTAAGACTTAAAACACACCAACACAGTGGTCCCCCAGTTCAGAAATTCCTGCTCTAACAAATTATAGCATTTATCTTTGAATGTCTTAATTAGACTTCATCTAAAAAAGGACAGCGAACTGGGGAATTATCTCCTTTGTTTTCTGTTTGAGGTTTAACCAACAGCTATTTTAACTCTGACTTACAAAATTTATTGACACTTATCTGCAATGTAGTTTCTCCGCAGGTGCATTTGAAAATTAAACTATGCATCACAGATCAATGGTAATCAACCTGACACCATCAAGGCTGCAGCCTTTCAAGAAATTGATTACAAAAAAATTCCTTCACTGATTACACAGAGGGTCTGTAACGAAGAAAAAACCTTGAGATTGAAGTCATAATTACTGCTACTGGTATGGAGACAAAGCAGGAGGCACCACATGGTGAACTACTTTCTGAAGTAGCAAACTAATTATCACTTGTATTACCAAATTCCTTGCTTTACACACATCTTGGATAAAGAGTCTTTAAAGGTCCTTCAGATAGCAGGGACTCGCACTGGTTAGCAGCCAGCAATGCCTTCCCATGAATGCCACCTCCCTCTCCATGACACTGCTGAAAGGTGGCAGCCCCGTGGGTTATTCTGTCAAGTGAGAGCCCTGGCAGAACCTGACTCCCTCCTGCTGCTGGAGCTGAGCGGGGCAGAATGCAGGGGACAGGGTGCCTTCTGTGAAGCACGAGGCGTTTCAGCGCTCAGATGGATCGCCTGAACACTACTGCTGTAAGCAGCGCGCTCTCCTGTGTCTCTGCATTCAGCTGTGTGCCATCTGACTGACTGAAAGCTGCTTCCTGATTTAAGTCTCAACATTTATACGTTTTACAAGCTAAAGACTCATTTCTGATGAATAAGAGCCTTCACTTGAACTGAAGAGGAAAATAAAGTGAAGTGTCACAGAAATGCAAATTTTCTTGGCTTATGAATCACAAAAGCCTTGTGCATCTGACAAATCAAGCCACTTATTAAAAACAATGCTTACCAGTGTTGTAGGCAGTAGGCATGGCCGAATACACCAATCCCTGCGGAGGCAAGCTCGGAGTTGTCACAGACACCACAGGGGTAGCAAGAGGCTGTGTAGACTGAGAACTACTTATCCTTTGGGTATTCTATAAACGATTAAAAATAACAACATGCCTTGTGATATCAGTTAGAACAATGGAAAAGTCAAGTGCTGACATAAAAAGAGCACTAAATTAAAATGTGTTTCTTTGCTTGACTTTTTAGCTACAAAGACATCCTTTTGTCAGAATAGATTTTTCTAGACAAACCGAAACATTTCAAGACAACCAAACTGATCTTGGCAAACTGAGATGAAAAATTAACTGGTCCACTTCCCATGCATGCAGATTTCAATGGTGTTAAGAGTTGTAGGACATAAAAATAAAAGTGCTTTCTTAAGGATATACACAAGAATTCTCAGAAGTTCTTAAGTGATTTAAGAGCTTTTGGTTGTATTTTTAAAGGGGGTTTGTTTCAGTGCAGATGGCGAGGTGCTGTTCCACCAGAAAAGTCTCCCACTTCCCAGTTGTTTATCCAATTTTCAAAATTTTAGCTGCCAGTTTTGACACTGTGCTGAGTACACCTGTCCTGAAAGGAACACAGAGATCTTCTAAATTTGTGTTGATAAGACTTCAGTGATAAAATAATCTTGCTGTTCCCATGGTTCCTGAGAAACTGAGAGAGTACTTGTTATAATGCAGATATGTTTCAAAGCAAATGACATTTGAGTTCACACAGAGCAACTGTGCTTTTTGACAGGAGAAATAGCTGAACTAGATCGTCTCAGATTATCCGACTGTAGACACAATGTGCCCTTTTAATCACCCTCTCTCCTTCCCATATACTGGAATGAACATCTGTAGCAAACCCATCACTCAAATTAAGCTCTTAAACCAAATTTGCTGGTTAGAAAGCTTTGTGTTCAACCCTGGGGTGAAGACCACCAGACAGCAAAGCTCCTCTGTCACAGAATATACTGCTCTTCATGAAGGCAACTTAAGTCTTTCTTCAAAATACATAGTTCAACATCACTTAACCATGACAGATACTGTCAAGAACAGGAAGTGCTACATTTATTTTTAAGCAACAGATTTACCTGCAGTAGTCTCAGAAATACTAGAAATAGAAGGCTCTACAGCCTCTACAAGGCTCTATCTACACCTTCTACATTCTTACAGATCCATTCCCAACCAATGGAACTGGATTTCAACCTGCTGAATATGTGTGTTTAAAGCAGGCCTGCCTCTCTGAAAAAATATTTAATTTTTTTTTTTCAGCTCCAGTACAGTTCCATTTCCCAGCTCTAAAGACTGACGACATTAAGATCCTGCTACCTTTCCCTTGTTTCAGACAGGTATACAAGGATTTCAATATCTGCAGCACTTAATTTTTCCTCTCTGGACTGATCTTGATCGAGCGAGCAGTATTAAAAATGCAGGTACAGAAACAGGGCTGTGTTCAATTTTAAGCTTAAACTTGCAAAGATGAACTAAGGGCTACGAGTCCTTGGCTTGTCTATCTATTCAATTTAAAGAAAAACTGTAGAGCACAACTACCACGTTCAAGTTAGTTACAGCCTTCCACTGGCCACCCGCTTCTGCTCTCTGTTTGCCTGGCTGCTGTGGAAAGCCCACCTTTGAGCCGAGTCTGGCAGCATTAAGCTCTCTGCCATTTGTTCAGCAGACGTGCCCACTGCTTCAGAGGTCCCACATTTCAAAGCTCCAAGTCACAAAGTCCCACTGATTTTCTGTGCAATTTGTCCCTTTAAATCACTTATGTACTTCTGAAAATCTCCACTAGACCAACTTTATCTGACAAAGATATGTTATTAGAGCAGATTTTTGTGTCTGTCAGGAATTGACCTTTTTCCAAAGCTTTCTTGGATGGCAGCCTATAAAGTTGGGATTACTATAGAATGGAAAAAAGTTAGAGGAGTATACTGGGAAGCAATCCAGACCAGAGGATTTCCCCATGGGATTTTATGTTTTCTGTTGTTGAGTGGCTAATAAAGGTGGTTTTCTGAGGTAATTTATTTCTGAATACAATTCCTCAACACTCAGCCGTACAAAGAAGACACCAGGAAATAGTCACGTGTCTTAATATTTGTTGCACTCGGACATTCAGCCAAAGATCATGGCAACTTCCAGGAATTTTTTCACTATTATTTAACCTGGTGGAAGCAATAGCAGGACAGGAAGAATTCAGCATCTTCATTTCATGCTATGCTACTGTTCCTATACATTTCTCATACTCATTCCCAACCGTACAGACTGAACGTGCGCAGGCATCATGTGGAACTGCTTTCCAGCGCTGGAATCAGCATCAGAAATTAGGGTGGGTAAGATGTTGCAGGTGTTCCTCATATTTCTTTACAGCAACTGAGGAGGCCACTGCTGCCTTCTCCCCTGCGGCAGACCAGGGCCTGCACGCCTCACACTGTCCCCACACCCACCCGCCCTCACCAAGTCGCTGTGAAGAGCACAGCAGCTTTTAGCAGGTAGCAGTCCCTTAACTCAAGGGCTTTTCCACATTCCAATTGCAAAGCTGTTTAGATTAATTGTTTTCCCATTGAATTTAAGGTCTATTTCTTGCACTGGAAAACAGACACTCCTCTCTGAAAGTGAAGGGAACATGCATGACAGCTGTTTGTAACAGTGAGTCAATCCAATAAACCCTAAAAATATAAATACTGACTTTTAAAAAATAATTTCCCATTACTTTTCTAAATCTATTGATCATGTTTTAAGGGAAAAACAAACCAACACAAACGATGATCAGCATGCATTCATCAAGAAATTTATCTAAATGACTACATTTTCCATGCTTTCATGCAATTAGAGCCTCATATTAGCAACAGGTCCATGTTCAAAACCAGATCAAGGTATATGGTATGCAGACTTCTTGGTGTATCTTTACAATTGCACTCTGATGCAGCATCTTCCACATGGTTGGTGCTACAGCAGCTAAAAAAATTTGCATACCCCTCTAAAAATAAGTGACAAATTATTTCAGGCTTACGTTATTTTCCAGACAAAATGCCAAATGTTAAAACTTTTGGGAAAAAAAGAAGAGAAAACCCAAAGCCCAAAAGTTTCCTTTCAAAAGCAGAATATCTTTCCACTGGAAAAAGGTAGAATTATTCACTTGCAAATCCGTATTCCTTCTGGTAAACAGGGAACACCCCTGTGGTTTGATAATCTCACGCAGGATGAAATAATTCTAAACTCTGAAAAGGTGACCTCACCAGCAATGATGTAATCTCCTTGAAATGAAGAGAAGTAACAAAGGGCTTGTGTTACAATCCGAAGAACTTCATAAGCAAAGCCACTTTCTAAAAATATTCCAGTAATTTTGGGGATAAGTGGGGTTTACATAAAAGACAGTCAATATCCTATACACATGGACAGTTACTCTGTAAGGCTCTTTTCCAATGTTCCCTCCAAGAAAAACAGAAATATTTTCAGGAAAAAAATTGTTTACAAATGGAAAGCACTAAGACTTTGGATGTGTTTTCAACTTGAATTGGTCAGGTTTTGAGTTTGATATAACAAATGTTATTTTTGTCTGCTACCAAGGGAACACTGGAATTATTTAAAATATGTACGGAAACTACAGTTAAAAAAAACTGTAGCAAAAGGCATTTTCAGCATCTTGCTCTCTCTCAAACAGTAACCCAAACTCACCAACTCCAATTCATCCTCCTCCGACTGTACTCAGCAAACAAGAGGGATAACAGAGTTACTAAAAATAGCATTGCTTTCAAAAACGAAAGAAAAAGTCACATTTGTGCTTCAGGATTTTATTTATTTTAATTAATGATGTGAATTTGCCACCTGATTCTGTAAATACCACTACTAAGAAGTATAATACTTCATGTAATTTGGGTCAAAGGCACCGTGCAGGACGAGCACCCACTTTGGCAAAATGAGCGCAGAAAGACCTTTGTAAAGACAAGGACACAGCTACTCATTGACAACATATGTGGATATGGAGCACAGCAGTTTCTGGCTGGACTGATCCAATAAACATCCAGCTCAGTAACAAACTATTTTTCACATACAGCCATCATACCATCCCAGCATCTGCACTCTGAAATCTCTTTCCAATTTCTTTAACAACAGACAAAACCTAAATAGGTACTGTACACTATCAACATTGAAGCAACTGCCATTATCATGACCCTCAACTATTTCTAATGAATTTACAAGTGCATTTTCACTTTTAAAATCAGCAATGTATTCCCTAGGTCTTCTACACTTCAATATGCCAAGAAAAACCTTAAATTTCAAGAACCATTACTCTGAGGATAATTATATCTTGTCACTTGGATTAATTTCATATTATTCATCATGAATACCAGTAACAAATGTAAGCACTTGTGGTATCTTAAAAACAAATAAGAATTACACAGAGAGTACTTGTATTGTTTATATCCTGCTTCTCTTGGCTATGGTTCATCCTTCCACGCACAGAAAACAGAAAACACACAGAAAGATGTTTAAAATTTCTACATGACAGCAGAAGATTAAGACCAAAGTATTTGGCCAACCAAATTAAAGGAAAAATAGAGTAACTCTTCCTGAAAGACCTGTTCTGGTCTCAGCGCTGTGGTTGCCTCATGCCTAACACGAAACTTGTGTGCTATTCCAAACCCAGGCTGAACAAACATTACTGCCCACATGCCAAACTGCACAGTAGTACTGAAAAGTACACAACTGGGGACTGAGCTTGATCCTCATTACTCTTTTATGTCTTCGCTGATGACATAATATCCACCATAGGACACACAAGGTTGCATTCCCACACGCGACATCAAACAAGCGTTTCTCTCAGATCATTGTTACCACTGAAGCTCCATTTTACATCCCACAACCACTATGACCCAGGAAAAACAGGTACAAAGTGTGCTTTGGGGCACATTAATAGAGTTCACATCACAAATAAACCATTCCTCCACAGCATAATGCAGAACCCTTTTTAAAACCCACATCCTCCAAGCCAAGGTTCTTGGTACCCAGTCAGTGAGAGGTCAAATCAAAACAAAGTCCCAAACTATGTCTCTAGGATTGCAGTCTAACCATATTTAGGTCAGGCTGCTATTTTACATTTTTTAAAAAGAGAATTCCTTACAAATTTAGTTTCTCCCAAGGTAATAACTTGCATTTCCAATTTTCATCAGTGAATTTTGATAATACAAACACCTCTCTATTACTGTAACCTATAGTAAGCAGATGAGAGTTTCTCCCTGTCCATGCAGGCAGAACACTTCACTTTTACACCACCAGTCAAGGAACAAATATTTTAACTTACCAGTGGTGGCATCATACCCTTGCTGGAGGGTGGGATGACAACACGGAGGTCTGGTTTGCGATTGTTCATTCCAAGATTGCCTCCTCCAGGCGGAGGTGGAGACTTTGTAGGCATGACTTTGCCCAAGCCATTCCCACCACCAGTAGTTCCGAGTAGACTTGGTGAAGCTCGAGAATTCACAAACCCATTTCCTGAAAGAGGGAAAATGAACATACTGTGAGACTAAAAAGAAGTAGCACTACAAAAATTTGGTGCACATGTACAAATGATGACCTGTTTCTTTTGTCAAACTTCCAGTAACCAACTTCATGAGGCACAGTATTAAATAATCGAACAAACCAAAACCACTTTTGCAGAAGATCAATATGTAAAGGTACCATCACCTCAAGGACACGCCGTGGCAGCTTAAACGCTGAGAAGAGCATGTTGTCAAAAACCTGTTTCTAATAACATCTGCTGCGTTTTTTTATTTTGTCCTTTGAAGTTCCTTCAGGCTGAGCTTGCAAAAAAGAGTGTGGTTTTGCACAAGCCCACTTCAAGCCCACCCCAGAACAAGAACTATACTGAATTGTGAGAATCAAACAATCAGCTCTTAAAGTCTCTATTTCTAAAAGTGTAGTCTTCAAATATCTTAAAGATCTTCTATACTCCAATGTCTATTCACTCATAGAGTTACTATCATTCTCAAACTTATCTTGTATTTAGCAACAATGAGGGGAACAAATCCTTTCTCTTAGAATTCATTCCAAGCTTTAGCACAGATATACACATCATTTATTCCCATCAGTTTATTTTTACACAGGTCTTTTTCTCCCTTACTCCTAACACTTATTCCAAGTACAACCAGTCAAGCAAAAGCCAACAGGTCTTCAGCACTGAAATCTCACAAAGCTGAATAGGCTCAAGCCTCAGCTTGCACTCAAAACAGGAGAGAGAAAAGGAACAAGACAGTAAAGAAGTACCTAGCTTTCCATTTTCCTGTACTGACAAAAGCACCAATCACATTTACCAAAATACATTTATCAGGGGAAAAATTTAAAGCCACATTCCAGTGAATTTATCAGATTTATAGCAACAATTCCCAAAATACACACACCTTATTCAGCTGTAAGTGAAAAAATGCTGTTAAGCCAGGGGAATTTCACAACAGGGAACCCTATAGTTCACACTACAGAACTTGTGTATGTGTGTGTATAAATAAATACAATTCATAGTAAGATTATGCTCACACTAACACTGCAGCTCTGAAAGCAGCCTTTATGGTCACAATTCAGGGAAAAGTCTGTTACACAAAGTTCACTCTGTGGAAAATTCTCTTCTAATTGCCCACAGTGCCAGACTGGCACAAGCTTTGCATTATTATTCTAATTTGAATAGGTCCCTATGCCCAATGCAATTTATTACATTAGGTACATATTAATCTAAAAGCAATTTAAAAAAGAAAGTTGTCAGTGTCACATTGTACCTTCTTTAGCAAGGTTTTTAATGCATTTAAAAGCTTTGAAAGAATGAACAGTAACATGTATCAGTAACAGCACAACACTTCATGAAGGTGGTGGGTACTGAAAGACACTTCACTGGTGTATGTCAAGAACCAAGGTGTGAATTCACCAGGATGTTAAGAAGGGAGCCTCCTCTTTTGCTAACAATCCTTGTTACATGGTGGAAGAACTGCCAAATGCAGTCCTCTCCTTTTCCCTATCCTCCAGAAATAGAACCCTATATATTATCAGTGTAGAAATGGAGAAAGAATAATACATAATATATAATAAGAATTAAAACAAAGCTCCTGTGCTGCTCTGAAGATATGTTCCTGAGTTTTATAAAGGTCTTTTGGAAACAAGTATTGCTGAATACTCTTAAAGAAAAAAAACCTAAGTAGGTAGAACCTGCTAGCCTGGAATTTGCAACCACAGTATTCTTGTTCACACGCAGATCAGCAGTAAATTTACAACTTTAAAACCAGGATTTCAAATTCTGGAGTTACTGTCTTCATGGCTTTCCTATGTGCCAAAAGCCTGGCCATACATGGGGGATTTGCTATGTCCCTTGAGTTTGTCAAGGCTAACAAAGCAAGGAGGAGTTATTCTAATTAGTATTTTCAGGAAGCATTTAGATGGGAGGTACAGGAATGTTTTCTGCTAATTCTACCATTGAACTCAGGTTATGGGGAAAAGAAGGAACACAGATAGCAAAAAGAAGAAAAAGCTTTTTATGTCAGCATTCTTCCTTCTGTATTAAAAACCAGAGCAATACCTCATTTTGTGATTAAAGCATCTACAATCCTCAGCAAAAACCAGCAGAATCAGGATACTTCTAGGTTAGAGATTAAATTTTAAGTGGCTAGAACTGAGAATACCAGAGCTAAATGTACTCCTTCTTGACTGCTAGGTGAGAACTAGCCACAGCTAGGTCACACAGAAAACCCAACCAAAGAGAAATTAAGTTCCATGCTACCATAAGGTCATTGAAACTGAGAGACAGTTTTCATAGAATCATAGCTTTGTTAAATACAGTTGTGCATCAATACCCATGCATTATAAATGAGTATAAACATTAGTTACAGACAGCCTACACAGCATCAGATTGCAAGACAAACCTTACACAATGGACAGAGTAAAATTTAAGTGTATTTGGAAACAGATTTGAGGGAGAAAAAAATTATTAGAGAATAGCAATTATTATTATCTTCCATTTTCATCAAAAACATCAGAACATTTAAAGAACTCACTGTTACAAAAAAGTTTGGGCTTTAATAATAAATAGCATTTTATTACTCACTAGGTTGTCAGCCTCAGTGTTTATATGCCAAAGCTGCCGTGTTGAATTCGAACTTCAGAACAATAACACTGTACAAACAATGAAGTTCTGTACAGCCTTTCAGTCTATCCTATGATACCATTTCCTGTCCTCTATGGTTTCAAGTATTTTGGTAGCTCATGTGTTAAGTCTGGACAGTGTCTTTCTTCCACACCCAGCACGGTCATTTCCTGCAGCCTTTATTGCAGGGCTCTGCCAATCCTTCAGAAACATTTCATGCTTTTAGCAGTGCTGTCAAAAACAACAAAGTCCTTGCCACTGCCTTCTCTGCACAGTATCATTCAGCAGGGCAGAGTCAAAGCATTTGTCCTAACAAAAGGCTGAGCATTTCTTTAAAATGAGCGTTTAAAAATATATATATATATTAAGAAGGGGTGAAAAAGAAATCGTAAGTGTGCAATACTATGGGTATTATTGTAGTACCAGCCCTTTATTATAAATAGCAAGCACATTAACAAACCCTGAAGTATCTATACTGATTATTAACAACTATGATTATTTGAACAACCATATGCTGGGCCTGCAAGACTGTAGAATATTCATTTTTAATATGAAGCTTAAAGCCTTTTTCCTGTTAATAATCTAATAGGAAAATCAAATTACAAATTAAGAGTAAAAAAATAACTTAAAACATGGTCTTTCTCAGAAGAGGGTCAGAAGCCAGAAAAAGATAATGATTACAAGATGATGCAACTCTACGGCAGGTTGCCAAACTGAGGCTTTAACAGCCCCATAAATTCTACTTACTCTTTTGTGTAATACAGAAATTGTACCTACCCCACCCACTATAGATCCTCCCCAAAGACAATTACTTTATGTTTAAAAACACTATCAAACTGCAAAATGGGAAAAGAATATAAAATCCTCTATCAGTGGTGGTTTGACTTCCATTCGAAGAGTTTTATTTAAGTCTAATTCTTTAAAACAGACTATGAAAGCATTTTCAAAAGCCTTCTTTGGAAAACAGACACCAATGCAAATAGGATAAGCTCTCAATTACATGAATCATTTTAAACAAGGATTAAAATTATAATTCAATTAGATTTTATGATAACAAACACTGCCAACGTACATCAGCATACTACTCTAGTCAGAAAGTGTTTACTTTTGAACTAACTTCTTTTCTCAAGCTAAATATTAAAACCCACCCATTTTAACCCCTGTGTATTCTACCTTCAGAAACGTAATAGAGCTTAATCTCATTTATTGTCCTGCAGCCCAAGACATGGCATTCAATTACATGAGCCAGACTCGTATTTCACTATATAAATCCCATCAGCTGAAACAATGAACACACATGGCTGGACAGTACTCCATGTACTTATTACTACTCAAGAAATAAATTATAGTCACTGATGCCATTAATCTTTTTTTCTTGTGGTTCATTTTTGGAGAAACTGAGCAGTTATGCAGTTTTGGAAAATAATTGTGGGCAAGCAGCTAAGCAATGTAAGATCAAGCAGAAAGAAGAATGGTAGTAAATAAATATTTATGCCTCAAATGACATCATACAACCAATGTCACATAATTAGAAGTAAACAGAGAACTGTGCTTGCAGTAAGCCATTCATTTACTACACAACTAGGAGACCAGATAAAATCTAGTTTAAGAAAAACATTTGCATGTAGGACCTTGAGGTGAAAGTAAATGCAACAATAGCATTTCTATGTGCATTAGCTAAGTTTTTTTTTTAAATTAAAATAAACCAAACAAAACCCAAAGTCCTTTTGCTTTTCATACCAGTTTTAGCTTTGCACAGAAATCACCATCAATTCTACCATCATTTCAAAAGGCCTAAGTTCTCTGCTAGCTTTGAGACTTTCCATCTCCATTTACCTTTATGGATATGTCTCAATTTGTCAGATAATACAGTAATTTAAGATTTTCAAATATTTTTACTTTTAATGCAGTACTTTAGATATTAAAATGCAGCAAGAAAAAATACACATGACTAAGCATCAAGGGAATGTTTACTCCTGTTACAAAACTAAAAAAACCTCATTTCCCATGTTGCTGGAAATTTTTTTTGCCCAAAGCTGCATAAAGGGAGAGACAATTGTCAAGGATACTTAGAATTTAAATGGGGCTTCTTCAAGAGCAGTGTTATTATTCAGAGAGCAGCAGCAAGCCTGAACAAAGGCATACTGCTTTTGTATCTAAATGTTATTCAACTGAGTGTGAAACATTAGCAGGGGCAACTGAATGCCTTTTAGGCCTTTTGTCAACTAAAGCATTTACAGTTAATGAAATCAGAGTTCTACTTTCTGAACTTGTTGATTTCTCTGCCAGTATAAGGGACAGGTAACAGAAATGGTATGCTTACAACATCTGAGGATGTGCATTGTGGTATCCCTGGCATGGTGACTATATAATTGTTGGGATTTCACACAGACAGACACAATCCTTTGATTCAGCTGGGGCATTAATAATTTGTTATACAGGTGGCAAATTCTAATTAGGATTGTCTTGTACCTCTTTGTAAATCAGAAATTGTAGGATAATGAACACACATTACATGTGAAATATCAACAAAAAATGCAAGGGTAGCTCTGGGGCTGAACTGATCACATGTGGATAGGTGGTTTCCAAGGAAAGGCTGCTACAACTGGGAAAAAACCCCCCATGAATCAAAGAACCATAACCCAACAACACTCAAATGCTTTCATCTACCAGCATATTTTTCATGCTGATTTCAGCCAGTCATTTCTTGTGAGCTGATCTAATCAGAGGATGATGGATGGATCAAACTTTGTTATTTGCTGACAACATCTAGCAGAGGAAAAGTATTCAGCCTGCATGCTGTGAAACAGCTGCTCTGCAGTCCACTTTCAATACTTCTTTTCCTTGAGGAGAGCTTGGAAGCTGTAGGGTAAATAGGCTGTTCTGAATGTTCTTCAGGGATCCTCCAGCTTCTACCCTGGAGTAGGGCAACACTGTGTTTACCTGCATGATCTTAAAGACCAATGCAAGGCAAACCATTATGCCAACACTACTAACATTACAAAGCAAGAAACTTTGTCTGTTGAATTTCATATTAGTGGAACATTCATTCTTAACCACTTTGAATACCAAATAGGAAACAAGGAGCTGTCTAGTGGAAGACTACCTGTGACAGGTACTACCTGTGACACTGAAGAGAAAGTATAGCCCATGAGAAACACCACAGTAACACAGCCTGAAGCAGGAATGTGCTCAAGGTTTACAGCTGCTCTCCTAAGGTGGTCAGCTACAACAGCACCAAGCCTTTTATCTGATGTAGATGACACAGACTGATGAGTTTGAGAGTGCGTTAGAGGGTCTGTTTTCTTAAAGAAGAGTCTGATAGCACCAATCCAGTTACAAGCAAGATTCCTGCAAGAAGTATGTTTTTCCAGAGTTAGTTGGGTATTTCTCACTGGGGTCTCTTTCTATTCATGCTGTTTTTTAAAATGAAAGATACACGCAGAAAGCTGCTCTGTAATTTAAGCCTTCTGGTGTACTTTTAACAACTGCAGCATATTAGCCACTTGACTCACACTTGTGAAAGACCAAGCTGAAATATCCTTTTATCCTTATACATGTAGGAAAAAGCCCTTCTCCCAAACAGGCAAGCCCTCAAGATAAAGGGAATCATTTACAGGTGTGGCCTTTGACAGTTTCCTGTCTTGATCCCTTTCTGACAGGCGGTTTACAGGTGCACGCAAGCTGTCAGTTCCACCTCTGCATAATCCCCATGAGGCCAGGATAGAACATCTCCCATGACCTAGACTGCCTCTTATTAGGGATCCAATAGCTCACAGGACAGTTTCTCAATCAGGTAGATCCTTCAGTTCTATTCCAAAGAAATTAAGGATTCCTACAGCTACTTCACATGATCAAACCTGAAGATCAGTGAAGACATTAAGAGAAAATACAGCTCTGGAACAGAGAAGAGAAGTGCAGTACTCCAGCAGATCTTTCTTAACCATTCTCCTGATGAAAAAAATTCTAAAGAGGAAAAATAGTTTCCCAGAAGATAAACTGGGTCCATAAACTGCATTACTGGCCAGAAGGGCTGCTTCACTGACAAAGAAATGTATAGACAGATAATATTGTGTCTTTACAAGACCACAAAGAGCTTCCACTTCCACCAGCTCTGGGAGGGACTTAGGAAACTCAGTCTAAAAGGCTATAGTTTTCATGCAGCCTTGGCCATGAAGGTAGCTCTGGTCCTTCACATGGTTCCAGCTCAATGCTATAAGTGAAAGGTATTGGAAAAGGAGAGATTGGGCAACAGTAGTGGCAATATTGCACCTTTCTGATCCTCAGTCTCCTCAGGGATGGGACAACTTCACCAGAAGTGCACTCGTTGGCAAACTCTAGATGTTTCAAGGCATAACACCCAATCTACTGGAACACAGTGAATCAAACCTCCTCATAACAAATTTGAAGGTGATCCATCCACAAAGCCCTTTCAGTTCAAAGTCAAAGAATCTCTCCCCCATATGTGAGTGCTCAGAGCAAGTGAGGCTATACTTTGCCTAATTAAAATCCACAGCCCTTTGAAAGGAGTAATATAGACACACAGCATGTCTTCAAGCCCTTATGATTTTGAGAACAAATAGCAAGTTGTACACATCCTGGTGATACAAGATCTTTGAAGCGTATTAGAAGCCAATCACAAGTTGAACCGGTTGCTCATGGTCACTGTTAAAACAGTATCCTTAATTAGATCAGACATTTTGGAGCTAGAATTTTAACAGAAAAAATTAGTTAGTGCAAAAGCAAATATTGTTATAATATTGGACATTCTTCCCCCTTTTGAATCTGATAAAATTGCCAAGTAAAAATATTAAGCTAATTTTTTTTTTGTGGTGGGTAAAATTTTAGAACTATTTTAGAAATATTAAAAAATAAAAGTGTCTTTTCAGTGTTATGAAATAAGCTCTCAGTATTATAAAGTGATCACAAATTTTCTGTTGGAGACATAAAAAGCACCTAGCAATCTTTCCCACAACACACAGATATTTTTACTCAGTTATTTTCTATAGAAAAACTGTTAAGTTGGCAGATCGCCTGCTAAAGCAAATCAGATCTATTCCAATCAAGTTACACAGGACTTGAGTCTCCTGTGAAGCAACTGAGACCTGTTTTATGTTATTTGTTTGAACTGGGTCCTTTGTTAAGGTAGCCTTAACTTGCTTTTTACTCAAAGGCATAGAAGTATCTTTAAATGAAATAAGAACAAAACCTTAAATGCTCAAAATTTCATCATGTCAAGTCAGTCTTGGGTTTTTCCTTTGTCTGTAAGGGAACATGGGTATGCCAGTATTCCATCTTTATGTTTGGCATCTCTCCTATAAATTGAGCACTACAAAACTGACACATGACCTGTCACAACTATATCCATAGGAGAATTCTTCATTCCTGAGAAGTTTAAAAGATTGAAAGCTAAAAGAAGAAAATATTGTTTTTAAAGTGAATTCTACAATAAATGGAGCAAGAAACTAAACCCATTGTTCTCAGCACACATAATTAACTTGATACACGCACTTCAATGGCAGCTGTCAAGTTCAAATTGACAAGTTAGCAGATTTACTCTATCTGGTTATGTATGGTTTCTTAATTTTGGTTGCAATTGTGAAGGTTACTGTGCTCTTGACAGCATTTAAAAGAAGCCATGCTATATCCTCGCAGAAAATGGAGCTCTGACAGCTTTGGGTACTCTGTGGCTTAGCATTCTGGTGTTAACTAGAGAGTTGAGTTTTACTGGTTGTGCTTCTTATAGATGTTCCACTGTTCTTGTAGAGCCAAACTTGTATGAAAAAACTCTTTCTAGAAATGAGTGGGCATATGTATAACATTTTGGGTGCGATGTTCTGGAAAGTAAGAGATAAGCAATGCATTTTGACTTTTCCACATAAACTATTAATAAATGCAAGGAGGAAAACATTTTACTGCATTAAATATGTTCACCAAGCTGCTGTAACTGGGTATTTCTACAGTTTAATATTCTATAGCAAGAGCTGTAAACAACTGTTTTATTTGCTTATTGAAAGAACGAGTCTTAAATCTGAGGCTACTGTTACTAAAGCCTGATTTTGAAAAAGAGGCCTGAAACAACTTGATAAACTTATTTAGTCTGACTTGAGAATACTATGGAAATCAACATCTGACCTCCAGAGTCTCTAAAAATAGACATTTTTTTCAACTGAGGAAGTTTCCTCCATTTAAAAATCTTGCTTACCCACTGGAAACCACACTTCAATATTTCATATCTTTGCTGCACATAGCCAAAGAATGGATAAAGAATGGAAAGCCAATCCTGTGCTAGCAGCCTTGTAGCTGCAGCATTTTTTAATGCATGAAGTCAGTCGCCTGACTTCATCTTCAAAACACTTTCTCCCAGTTGCCACACTAAGTAGCCAGTGGGCAAATGCTGAAAGGTCAACAGCTGCTTCTCCAGTTCCTTGCTACAAACACACTGCAAGGAGAGTTACATCTATTCCCAAAATGGACCTTCAGTCACAATGACATCTTAAGGAAGGGACATGAAGGAAGTGGGCAAACTGTCATTTATTTTGTCCTTCTGTGGCATGATAATTTTCAGTGGTTTCCTGCCCTCTACCAGAGTACTGAGTTTTGTTTAGGGGAGACAAGGTATTATTTAATTGAGATGTGCTATCATATCTTTTTACTGAAGACCAAAAAATACCATGAACTTGATTTTTGGCAAAATCTCCAATTTGGTTTTTGAAAGAAATTCTGATCATCTTCCAAAATTAAAACACAGCCTAGCTATCAGCTTCCAAGATTTAGTGCTTTCTTGGTATAAGTGCTAGAAAATAATTAGCAAGATACCCTCAACAATACAAACAATACAGTCTGTATTTTCTTCATTTTGACTGACCCCACCACCACTAATAGCAAACATCCAGGTCTTCTGAATTAAAAGTTGAGAACCCAGCTGAGTTCCTTTAGTGTAATTGATATGCTGTATTTCATAGAAAGTACGAAATCTGGCAAACATAAGATCTCTTTAGAGTGCTATAATTACACCTGCAGAGAGACACAAAAGCAAAAGCAGCATGCTACAACTGCATACCACTGAAATTTAAAAAATGCAAATATCACTGAAGTGGAAAGGGCATGGTGCTAAAAAGTTAAATGCCTGCTAAGACTTGACAATTATAAGGCAACTAAGAAAATTTCAACCTTTGTTTGTTCACAATACTTCTTCCAAGAGTAAAAAAAAAAATAAATTGCTTTTTGAATAAATGAAACTAAAACCATAACACTGTTTTTCAACAAAGACATGATAGCATGCTTACCAACTGGACTGGTACCAGCTCCATTTGGCACTGTGAGGTCAGTTGTCCCCAGCATTCCACCTAATAAAAATAAGCCAGAACATTAAACTAACTTGCTCTCATTACATCATCATAGCAGTTTGTACTTCAAAAATTACACTATTAAAAAACCTCACATCAGTACTACTAAAAAAGTACCAAGTTCTTGTTTGTGTTGGTTTGTGTTTTGGTTTTTTGGGTGTTTTGTTTTTTTTTTTAAATAAAAAGAAATAAAGGAGGGTATAAAAGGAAAGCACAACAGTAGTGAAGTCTTACCTGCATTGCCAGTACTTGGTGGTCTCTGAGGGGCCCCAGGTGATACGTTCCGATGCAGGGTGGTCTGAGGTGGGGAGAGCATGGTCGTGTCTGTTAATGATGAGCTGGCTGCCAGTGATGGGGATACGAGGGAACTCCCTGGGTTACTGTAGGTTAAAGTGTTCGGATTGGACACCGGGACTGTAACCGACATGGAGAAGTTCTGAGCAGGCAAACCAGGCTGGAGGAAAGAAGACAAGGTACACACAAGACAACAGCATTAGCATTGACTTGGCTTGCAGAAGTAACACATTACAAAGATGGACATTTCTCATTTACCAACAATTACTCCAATTGAAAAAAAAAAAAGTTAATTCTGTTAGTTTTTAAACTGCATTAAGCATACAATTTTAAAACATCCATTTGCTGTAGAGTATGGTGTTAAACTTTATACATCATATAAATATAGTTCCAGAAGAATTACTCAAACTTCTAAAATACTGAAAGTTGAAATACAAAAAAAATTGGAAGATATTAAGATGAACTTGCAGGCTCAGAAATACAAAATTATCAGTTAATGTGGATTATTACAAAGCAATGAAAACCTAAACATGTCTACAAATCAATGAACTGCTGCACCTTCAAAATGGAAGCATAAACATGCACATTATATAGTCAGATATTAAACCAAAAAAGAAAAAGTTAGTAATAACATTTTTAATAACATTGCCAATATATTGCTAGCAATAACTAAAACTGCTTTTTCAGACTAAAAGTAAACGGATCTTTAAAAATTCACTACACCCAGTAACTTTCATTCAAACATTTATTTGTCATTATTATGTGTTCCATAAAACCCTGCTTCAATACCCACTCCATCTTGCTTTTTTTGCAAATCTCTCTTTTTAAAATTCTAAATTTTACAGCATTTGAAAGGCAACTATTTTTTCTGAAGTATATATGTTTGTTATTCAACAGCTATTTGAATCAAAAGCTTAAATGCCTGCCCATCTATGGTACTCTTTTGGTTATGACTAACTTCTTTGGCCTTTGTTTCATTCCTATCCTTTGACAGTGATGAGTTTCTGAAACAAAGAGGGACTATTTTCTTTCACAACTTTTGTAATTACTGGAAACAAACCAGGACAGGTACAATTTAAGGTTGACAGAATAGAGATAGTATTTGCATTTGACCTCGAAAGTAGAGGTGACAAACACTCATGACCTATCAAGTATACATTAAAAAAAATGCACATTTGTCAGGTTCAGCTTAAAATTAAAAAGAATGACACTTCTGCATGACAATTTTGATAGCATCTAAAATACAACAATAACTATACTAATTAAAACAGCACAATACATATCTTAGAAGAAACAAAAATCTCTAACTAGCAACAGCCAATGACAGTGTCCCTACTGAAGCATTCCTAAGAATAATTATCAATTTTTGGCACAGACAAAAGGAAAAAGTAATGAAGCACAGCAACGTAATGCTAGCAAATCTTTCACAGTATCTAACTAATGACAGGCTGTACTGGTGTTTGTTTAAAAGGGAAACTACTTCAAGAAGTTATTTAATATCTGTAAGAAAAAGTCAAGTAAAATTAAACCTTAAATACCTGATGTGTACTTAAAACAATGCTAGAAGTTAACAATTGGAACAGATTTCCTGGAGGCTTCTCAGTAATAAAGCTAATAAGTGACAACTTCCCCCCAGACCTTACAATAAAGGCTGCCTCTCCCCATCTATGGCACTCATTTGGTTAGGCCCAGATTCTTCACACTTTGCCTCATTCCTATCCTTTGACAGTCACGAGTGTGCTAGAACAGAAGAGACCCATAAAGCCTGGAAATAGAACCATAACAGGTCCAGCCCAAGCTATAAACACAGAGCCATCGAGCTAGAAACTCGATAAAAGCAATAATGTCACCATTTTTATTAACACTGATGGCCACACAGACAATTTAGGCTGTTCAAGAAGACAACAGAAAATCAGGAGAGAGCTGGTTAGCTGTACCATACTGAGAGATGTGGCCTGAAGCTATCGTAACACAGAAATGCTGGGAAGCAAAAGCTTTGAAACAAAGCAGATATGAGCTTCAATCAAGTATAAAGAACTTGCAGAGAGGAGCAACTGGGTGCCATGGCTGGCAGTTTGCTGTTTAAGTCCCCAGAGATGGCCTTATTGCCCTGAATAATGAAATAATTTCTACTATCAGCAAGTCATCTGGGGACACAGTACTCAATTACCCCAGGGTTTGTGCTAGTTAACCTAGCCCGTCTATTTACTTTAATTGCCACAAGATTTGCAATATTAAAGAATTTAAAGGTTCTGTCAGGGCCCTGTATTAGTGTTCTTAGAAAATGCTTCCCATGTAATACTCAACACTAATTGGCTTTTGCAGATGGAAATTAAATGTCATCACGTACACCTCCAGGAAAAACACTCAAAATTCATGCCACTATTATCCCCAAACTTCTTGGGTTCCAGAGTCCAAGAATTCTCTAAGAGTCCTTCTAAATCATCTTTTTGCCACATACCCTAAAACTGAAGGGGATATGTGAAACTGAGGAGAAAATGAACAATCTGCTCAGTCAGAATGCTCAGTCAGAATCTGCTCAGTTGAATGGGGTTCAAGCAATGGTAATTTAATTTCTGACTTAGATAATACTAAAAAGAAAAATGATCATCTGATCACCCTATGGGAAAGGAGATCATACCTTTCCAAAGCAATTTGGTGACTTGTGGCTGCAAATAGAGCCTAAGCACCAGGGACAAGTTTTCCAAAGTTCTTTCAGTGCCCAAGAAAGTATCTGTTGGAATTTCAATAGGAGTAAGACACCAATCCTCTGAGGCCTTCATAGGACACTAGTCTTGATCTTTAAACATCTAAGTATCTTTCTACATCCAGTCTTCAGCAATATAAAATTCCACTGATTCGATGATAAAATGAATCCAATCCAAGCCCGCTTGTCACATACTGTAAAATCTCAATTAATAGACATATGAAATGTAAATAAACTATCCTACATCCCACGCCAAAAATCTATCTTTATAAAAATATTTTAGGTAGGATTTGGCAATGCAGCTAGGCTCCTGAAATTTAGAAGCGTTATCTCATGTTCACAAGGTATGAAAAGCTAGGAGGGCAAAAAAAGAAGCTAGAGATGCCTTCTTCTTCTTTAAGGTAAAATTATTTTAAACAGGATCTAGCATCAGCTTCTCATTTTTCCTCAAAAATACATATTCCCTTCTCAAACCATTACATCCTCTTGTCTCTGCAGTGGTTTTCAGCGGTAAGCAAACACCGTGAAAATGCTCATGCACGTAATAGAAGCACAAACCATACTTAAGTACTCACTGCGATTTTATGATTCCGCATCATATTATCAAACTCTTCATTAATTTTTTTATATTTTTCTTCTGTATGTGGCGTGAGCACATATGAAGTGTCAGGGTCCGGGCTGTCGCACCCTCTGTGTTCCTTCTTGTTCAGAGCCTAAATAATGAAGTTAATAAAAAGGATCAACAAATAAAAAGTAGAGATAAAATAAAAGTACTTACAGGGCCTCGCTTGAAAATAAAATCACTATCTTCATTTAGTTTGCTGAATCTGTCCTCCGATAGTGGACTGTGCTCAAAGTAATCGTCAGCATCAGGGCTCTCACAACCATTAAGGCCTTTCTTTCTTAAGGTCTGAAATACAATTGGAAAATTCACATACAAATCATACTAACTTGCCAAGAAGTTTTGTATACTACTGAATCATTCAGAGCCACTGAAACTACATGAAACTTTCACAGACAAAACTCACTGTTCAACAGACAGGCTTAGTCTTTCAGAATAGTGGCTTAGTACACAAAGAGAAAAGGTTCACTCAGAGGCACAGACTCTCCCAGGTGCCATCTCATGGATAACCTTAACCTACACCCACTTCATCTGTCCAGTGTTCCATGCAAAACCATTTTTAGATACTCTCTCATGAAGCTGCCTGACATACAGGGAACATTCAAGCCTATAACAAAGCAGTTAATATCATCACTGGCAATTAAAAGCCAATTTACCAGATCTTGAATAAATTTATTTTAGCATCCCAATTTTAATATTCACATTTAAGGAGCATACAGTTAAATTCTGAGAAACACAGCGGCTAAAATTATAGATCGAATTCAACAGCTGTAGTACACTGATATATGTAAAACTTGGTCTTGGCAGTTTATAAAGGCAGGATTTTCCTGCACTTCTGTCATCCCACATTATAACAAGAGCTGCAAAAATTATAAAAAGAAATTACATAATTCCTCTCCAAGATGACTTAGCTCGCTAAATATACTTTTTTTCAGACTCCTTTAGTCTAAATTTGATGCAACTGTTTTATTGGGCTACTTCCTGTTTTCTGATGGAGAACTAACATCCCCTAGAATAAAACCCAAACTTGTCTACAATATAGGCATTACAAATAAGAAAGGATGTGAAACCACAGGTCTCATGATCAAATGTTAAAGGATATTTGTATTCCTTGTTGTTTTTCACTTTCCCCCTATTACACAATCAGAAACCTTTCTTTGCAAGTTCTTGTTTATAACAACCCAAGATATGAAATACTACGTATGGAAAAGTCTTTAATGTTTTTTAAAAAGGTTTCAAAGGGAAAGCAATACAGATTCTTAAACAGGTACACATTAGAACATAAGGCAGCAGTATGACTATACAGGCATAAGGGGATTTGTGTGCTTTCTTATTGTGAGAAACCTTCTATATTCTATGAAATCTGCATGCTGACACTCTCAACACCATAAAGAAATTGCATGTTTTCCTACAGAAGCTATGTTTCCATAACACACTGACTTTCTGATTAAAAGAAATGTTTTAGACTATAGCTTTGATCAGGATTTTTTTCTTAAAGTGCTATTTACTGTTTACTAATACAATAAAAAGCACACAAGATTCTCTCACTATTCAACTCTACGCAAAATACTGCCTATTTCTACTTCAGTTTTAAAGCGCTACTTGAAAATTCAATTACGCCGCCTGAAATTCTTTAATATCACAGGTCACCATAAGCTGTAATTCCTTCTCAAGTTTCTTGGCTTGCTGCACATATCCCACACAGTATCTGGAACTCCCACAAAAATGTAATCACTAAATCAGCATATGGGGAAAACAGGTGTAGGTTCCTCCAGCACCTGTCACGGCACTGATCCTGCTCCCCTAACCAATCAGCTGGACACGTATAGGGACTTGGCCATACAAGGGCCGGCTGTTCAGCCTCTCAAGGTCGGAGCCTGTTATCCCTTTCCCAGCCCTTCCTAACAAGTCAGCTTACCAGTCTTCTACACTTTGATATCAGTAGGGAAAATGTTAACACTGTGTAATCTGGATTACACTTAACCCCTGCAACCCACAGGATTCTGTAAATAGAATCCAACCGTATCTTTACACAGTGCTCAGCGTCAACACACATACACAGTGCCCAAGACATGATCAAAAGCTGCATCTAGAAACTATAAAGAAAGATCTTACAAGAAATACACATACTGTCTAATTCACCTCCTTTGATAAAGACATTTGAGCAAGCTTAAGTATTGCAGCATTCATTATTTCCCCTTTCAATATTCTAAAACAATCAAATGAGAGCTTTTAAGCATAATGCTGCCAATTTGTCTTCCTGGATCTGTTTGAGAATTGTACTCAAAAAGTTCTAATATAAAGGAAGAGATTTAGTTAAATATAAAAATGCATCCTTCCTCTTGGTGACCAGTTATTTTTGGTTTTGATAACAATGGGGTTAACTCTGCTTTGACTCATGAGGAAGGAAAATGCCTCAGTATCTCCTGTTTCAGCTTCTGGAAACCTTCACTCCAGATGGGGTTCCTGTCATTGTGGAAGGATTTAAGCCACAGTTCACTGTTACAGATAATAAGTCTGGGTCTGATATCCAAAGCTCTGTCTCCTTATCACTAAAGCACGAACTGCCACTTTGAGGACCTAACCATAAAAAGACTGCCAACTTTATCACTGCCCAGTAACATAACAGTAAAACATTTCTGCTCTGGGGCTCGTACTAACAAGTGGAATGCTGTAATCTGTTCACACGGCCAGGCGAAGCCTGCTCGAGACAGCCCAGCCTCAGCTTTCTCACAGCGAGACACGATAACAGGCCCTCGCGCAAGGGAAAACAAGGCAGGCCATGTCCAGTGGGAATCGCTCTGCTGGGGACACAGGAAAGCCACACTCCATAAACAAGTACTGACTCCAGCCCCGAGATTCTCTATAGCTACAATTTGTTATTTCTCCAATTAATGTAAATAACTCACCCTCCTTGAGCTATTTCCAAGACAGTATCACGGAGACTGAAATTTTATTACCTCTGAAGATAGGAGAGGGCTGAGAAAAAAGCAGCATTTAGTGAGACCAAATAATATTTGTGGAACATAAAGAGAGTTTTATTTCTCTGCTGTGATACATAAGTTTGTTTAGAATAAAAGCAGAATTCTTGCAGCAGAGATAAATACAGAACCTAAGTCTTCTTACTACAAGAGGGAAAAAGAACATTAAGTTTCAAGGTTTGCTACTGAACACTTACTGCAGTTACCTTCTGGTGTTAGGTCTTATTTTCCAGACCATCTAAAGGAGCGTGTAACATTTTGAGTTAATCTGCAGTACTTTCCACTTCCTCTAAGACTTAGCCCAAATTACTGGAAATTGTTCCAACATGTTTGCCAACACACTCTATTGTGCCTTCAGTGCCTGATATTGTGCAGCTTTGATATTAGACTGGGTTAGCTAACTGCTGAAGGAGAAGTACTGCTTTTTCGTCAGTAAATAATGCAAGGAACCAAGGCAGGTGTGAAATCTATTGTTTGCTTGATTCTCTAGAAAAAAAATAGTTGTGTGAAATACAACGCTGCTATACAAGTGTTCCATACAGCTGTGGTCATCCTGATATTACAGAATGACCCAGAAGTTTTAAAATACCTTTGGTTCACTGTGGGAATTGGAAATATGCCAGTATTACAACTATTAGTTTAATATTGGTTTATTAATTTAATTTTTTTTTCATGCCAGAGTTTAGAAAGTGCTGTATGGAAATGGCTGGACTAGCTATGACAGGTTTAAATATTATATTTAAGCACATGGTAGAAGAGCCCCAATATTTTCCCAAACCTCCCCACACATATGCAAAGTACTTTTAAATTAGCAAAATGCAGTGCAATTAAAAAAGCATGCCTTGGCAAGAAGCATCTAAGGAACACAAGATGTGCTTCTTGCAAAACAAAAATTAGTTTCTCTCTCTAATAATTCAACATCAATTTTACTGAAGCCAATAATACAGATACCCAAAGAGTAGAAAAATAAAGTTATCTGTTGTATGATCCATGAGGAAGCAAAGATGTTATTCAACCATCATAGGGTAATTCTCTTAGCATAAGCTTCCTTCCACAAAATCCAACAGAGAAACATGAAATACAGGAGCTTAAGCCTGCTGAGACTCCACAGCGTGATATCAAGTCACTACCTTCTCCAAGGCTTGTTCCAGCCAAGCTGTGCACAGCTTCTCACACAAACTTACACTGGCTCAATGTACCGGTCATCAGCAGTTCTGGAAACCAGAACCTCTGAACTAATAAACACAGATTACTGCTACTAGAGATGAAGTTAACTGACAACCCCCAACTGTCCTCCTCCCCAGGAAAGATCCTAGTTTTTAGAATCTAACACGTTGCTAACTTTTTAAAAAACACGATCAGCATGTTTTTGTGCTCTGATTCAGTGAGTGTGGTTAAAAAGACAAGACTTCTGATATTAGACTGGGCTCCTTACCAGCTCTGGCAGAACCATAGAGAGCTTAAGGTTATGCTCACTGTCACCTCAGGAAGTAATATTTTTCTGCCTTGAAGCAAAGTAGGGTGACCTCATATATAAAAAGTGTTATGAAGTGCAAAAAAGTGTTAGTTCATTCAAAATATTTTCACTGTTGTGTTTCTTGTAATATTACACAAAAAGGAAATGGTTGCTGCTATCAATGCTACTATGTATCATGTTAACAGCTCTATTTTTGTACTTACTATTGGAGCTGGCCAAACAGGATTTTTGTTGGTATTTGATCCCAAAGTATGAGGAAAAACACATCAAAATTTGACTAAGATTGAAACAAAAAGTGTTTTCCCTTGGAAAAGGCGAACCTTTCACTTAAACCCAGCAGCTGTTGCAGTGAGAGCAGGGCCAAAGCTGTGAAGCAGCACAAATTTGGAGTAATTAAACTGAAAAAACAAACCCAAGTATTCCTCAGGCCTAAAGAATGGAAAGGCTCCACTAGTATTGCCAAACATTTGTGTTTCTCCAGTAGACATGTACACTGTGGTTATCAAAAGGATAAGCAATTGAGCTGTTTCCTGATGCTCTAGAGAACTGCCACGCAATAGTGGAGAGGGAGAGGACACCACTACCACTTGCACCAAATGCCAAAGGCCCCTCACACATAAATGCAGCCACCGAACACTCGCAAAGCTCCATGCAGGAAGGACAGGCCTGAGCACCGCTCTGACATCTGTGATACGAGTAACGACATCGCTGAGGCAAGAGATGGTACCTCACATAAATCAAATAGAAAAAGTCAGCACTGTTAACCCAGGCTGCAATAGTGTCTTTCCTTTCAATGTTCAGGAGCAGTCTCCTATTGCATCTCTACAGATCCATGCTTTAAGGTAACCGCTGAAATCTCGGTGGGTGCAGTTTGACAAACTGACTGACAGTTAACTTCCTGCCACAGAAAGATCCTAGAGACCACCCTAACACAAACTCTGCTGTCTGCTTGAGCCTGCAATAAGTCATTTTTTCTTCATCAAAATGACCGCCCCTGATTTAACTCAGCTTTGCTAGGTTCATTTTCAGTTTTAGTAGGAATAAACTAGTTTACCCATGTGCCAGCTGAGCACCACAGTTACAAAGGAGAAAGAAGGAATGGCCTGTCCTTTCCAGCAGCAGCAAACCACTGCCTCAGTCATCACTGATAAAGGCATCCTACAGAAAAGCCAGAGATTCTGAGAAGTTCACAAAATGAAGGGCAGATACAGTTGTCACAGCATCAGACTCCCACCCAGTTTTCATTCTCGTTATGTGAAACATCAGTGGGAAAAAAAAAGAGGGCATATTCCTTTAATGCAGTTCAGCTCCCTTCCCACAGCAGAGAGACTTCAGCTGGCAACAACAACTGCACGTCTCACTGCAGACTTTACATATAGAAAAAAGTCATGCTGAAGGCATGACAACTGCTTTATTCTTTGCTTCCTGTTACATATGGTTGCCAAGAAGTTGAGCCTAAAACCAGGATGGATTTTTCTTCTTTCATAACCCATTTCACCTTCAGTACCCTGAACAATACTACAGTGTATGATCCTTTACATATTTCTTCCCTATTTATATATAAAACATATCCAAGGACCACTTTTCGTCACTGAAAGCTATTTATAGCTTTTCAACTTCCTGCAGGTCAGTTTGGCTTCAAAAGTATCACCATTTCTGTTTTTATCAGAAGTTAACAAGCTTGTGCAAACTCAGAGCTGGACCCTGCAGTGTTGGGCGTACCAATTTCACCACTGTCCACCAGACAAGCAGAAGTGAATCTTAAGTCCACCATAGACATCAAAAGTAAACAGTCAGAAGAAAAAATAACCCATAATTCAACACAGTAATGGTATTTTGTGTTTGAAGCTCATCAACATTATTTCTGTAGGCTTTAATTTCCTTCTTCATAGTTAGACATACCATGTAGTTTTATGTAATGTTTACAAAACTCCTAAGTCTTCCTTGGGCTCTATTAATATTTTCAACTTGAACCACTGAAGCATCTGCAAATTTCATCATGAAGCTTTTTTCCTTTCCTTTGAGCTGGGAGGCTACTTAAGTTTAGCCCTAATACTATTCCCTTAAATACCCCAACACATTTTCAACTACCTTTTGCTATGCTGTTAGAATTTCACATCCTCATTATAGCCACAAATACATATATCCCAAAACAGCACAGCAAAGCAGAGTGTTGCTCAGTTTTCAAACTTCAGTGAAATGCATGAGAGGTCAAATTAGATTATGACAGACATTTCCATGAGATAAGCAATCTGGAGAGCTTAACTGCTTAAAGCACAAGGCCTCACCAATCTTTCTAGTAGGCTCCCCAGCCAAAATAATGTACACTAAGTAAAATCTGAAAGATTGACATACTTTTTTAGCTCACTTAATATTTTCCATACTTGTGCTCAATTAGTAGTGGTATTGTAATAGGAAAGAAATTTCAAATGTAAATAATTGATATTGTGCATAAATACCTAAACAGCCAGAATTTTGAGTACAGTACTTAAAATTTGTTGCAATGATTATATTTCTTGGCCAAACATTATAATATATATAGGGGGGGAAAGGGTTTTTAGGTTTAATTACTTTCTCCAGGGTTTGGGGTTTTTTAAAATAATAATTACAAGCCTGCCTAGCAACAGGCCATGAAATATAAGGAACAGCCCTTTAAACAACACACTGCTATGTGCAGATTTAGACAAAGGCATTCATCAATTACAGACGAAAAATGTCCATGATTTGAAATTTTATCAGTGTCCCTGTTATATACCACTCTAAGAAAAGACAGAGTCTTGTTTCAAATGTTGGAGCACTTCCAGTATCTGGCAAGTTTTAACATGCATCCCTGGCTTGCCAAACATGAAAGCTAGCTGTCAAATTCCTCTAAGATATGATAAAGATGGCACTCAGGATTCAAACTCACATTTATATAAAATAACACATACAAAAGGTTTTTAGACCTGATATGGTACAAAGCTCAAATTCTAACTTGAGGTAACTTTGCAGTGAAACACTGTTTTAAACAGATAAGCCACAAGCATTTAGGAAAGAATAACCATCATATTGGCTATAAAATCCACTTTTCACCCCCAGAATATTATACAATAGACTGGAAAATATATGAAGAGAAGCTCCTTCCTTTCATTTGTGATTTCAGAGAAATGCTATCTGTAAACTGTGGACTGATAAGCAGTTGCTGACCTACAAACAAGCTGGATTGTTCATCCCTAAACGAACTTCTTGAGACGTGAAGCGATTAGTGATCCATTAGCAGTGCTAATACCATTTCCACAGTGAAAGCTAAGCCAAGCTCTCCAAGTCTGATGTTTGATGCATTTGTCTTCATTTCACTTTCTATACAACTTACTAGATTATTAAATTTTATACTGCTGAGCAGGTTTTCATTTTACCTGCTTTACAGCAAGCACCAGCAACTAGATTTTTCCATTAAATAATACTAAATTGCCAGTCTAAGTTGATCTTACTCCATCTTTTTAATAAAACAAAAGACAAAGAGGATCTATGTTCATCTTCAGGAAGCAGAAACGATTCTGTAGCATATAAATTAAATATATTTTATAGTCCTTTCAGGGAACGCAGTCTGCAACAAACAAAATTAATGGTAAAGCCTAGCCAAGAGCAGTTCTATGTCTGAACGTTCAAAAATGTAAGTACTTCTTTTAATCCTTACTCAAGTGACAACAGAGATATGTACATACACATCTTCCCATATATACCTCTTCACATACTTGCAATGGTTAAAGTATAAATCAGTAACAGCAGTAGCCGACTGCTTCCTTTCAGCAACAGTATATTGCAGATAAGCCATATGGAACATGAAAAGTTTCCAAGTGTAGCAACCCATCTGCATAATATCCTTCATAATCTTTTAGAAGTTTGCCAAGAAAAAATTTCTAAACTGATTACAATTCAGTGATATAAAAAGAATGGCTTTCTTTTGATCTACCTGCCTATGCATTAACATTGAATTATTTCAAACATTTCTCATCCTGAATTTCTCCTTACAGCTTGAAAATTGGAAAGAATAACAGAAACTATTTCAAAACCTCACTACTGAAAATAGCTTCATATTATCAAAACAGTAGTTACAACATAAATAGCAACTATTCCAAAGAAATGTTTAGTGGAATCTAAGGATTTATAAGATTGTTAAAACACCATTCACATGTAAAAATTATGGGAACTGGCTACATTATCAGAACAAGTTTTAATTACCTTTAATATTGGTATAGAAGTGCCATTTTGTTTCACCTAAATAGTCGTCTTACTGTATAGGCAAACAGTTAAACGTGCATGAGCGCACGTTTAAATAGGGGTGGTGTGAGTGTGCAAACATCATCTCAGTTCATAACATCATGGCAGAATATTTACTAAAGAAACCCAAAAACAGGCAAGTTAACT
>VZTU01010408.1:0-31655 GCA_013400835.1 Zapornia atra
CTCCTGTGATCACTTCCTGATTACGTGCCAACAGACACAGTTAAGATTAATCCTTCTTTATAGATGCAGCTGATAAGAACCTTGATAAATGTACTGCTCTGTGTCCCCTCCCAAGGTTAGAGACAACTTGAGCTTTCTTTGGTTATTAGACCTATATATGTCAAAATAACTGATTTTTCAAACCCTGACAGTGGTCTGAGTATTCCTAGTTCAGCTTTTTCGTTTAGCAGAGGAAAGCATTTTTCGTTGGCCTCGAGGGAGAGAGGTGTTTTTTATCAAAGCAGTGTTTTTCCCCTCCTCTTCCTATGTGAAAAGAAACCCTTGGTGTAAAATTACCTCCTCTAACTCCAGAGTAGGAAAGTACCTCTTGTAAGTCTGAAAGAGAGTCTTTATTTCATTGTGTGTTCTTGGAGGATAAAGGGATAGAGAGCTGAACAGAAGCAGAGCATATACTGGGAAGAGATAAGAGAGTTTTGGGTTTTTTGGTTTTTTTTAATTTCTCCTAATGCCACAGTGTTCATTGTAGCAAGGGATGACCACATACTTGCCATCTAGTTACAATATAACGTACATAGGGCTTTATTCCTAATTGCTAAGGAATCCATAGAAATAATTTTTTTCACTATTAATCTTAAAATTACTTGGATGAGGATGCATTTCAACTCTTGCATTCATTCTGAGAATGTTAATTATTAATCACACATGAGCTGTTAAGTCTTTCTGGAGATTCTAAGATGCTCATAGAAGCCATTGGTTTCAGAGATTATTTCTGAGGCAAAGTACACGATGGCAGAAAAAGTTGAATGATCTGATCTGGATCAGGAATTTAATCTGAGAGCTGCTTGTGTCATTCTGAGAGAAGACAGAAATGCTATGTGAAGAGCTGTGCTTTGAAAGCTGCTTGTGGGTCAAAATTATGAGTCCTACAGAACTGACAGACAATTATGAAATCATCATCATCGTTGCAAGGCATATTGTTCATTAGCTGCTGATATATGCTCTATTCCTGTAGGCAGTTATGAGTACTCTTACATGCAGTTGGCTTTTGATTCATACAGTAGAGAAGAAGTTAGAAGATTTTTTTTTTTTAATTGATGATTCAATTTTATAAAATACTGAGTTTAGTAAGTGCAGAGCAGTTCAGAAATTTGCCCTTATGTAGGCAGTGCAAGGTCTTCATAAACTATTTTGCTTATGATCATGGCACACAGCAATTTTTGACATCATATGCAAATCCCAATCTAGTCTCCAGTCATTGAGGATATTATCTGGATTTGCAGTGTTACACAGAAAAATACAGTTCTTTCTAAATGCTGTTGGCAGGTTTTGACAGACTTAATCTTGATCTCATCCAGTATGTTTCATGCTGTTGACAAGGAAACTATTCATTTTCTTTCTTTTCATATACCTGTAGCATAAATTTGAAACGTTCTGAGGTGTTTGTCTTATTATGAATTCCCATTTTAAATGTATACAAAGGTTAGCTTGGCATCATCATTTGAAATGTTTAACTTTGAGTAGAAAAAAAAAAAAGCAAAGAGTTTCTTCCCTGACCCCTTTCCCTGCCAAAGTGGGTGTGAGGTTATATCCTGTTATTGTTCCTGTGATGTAAAAAAACCTTGTGCATTGCAGGCAGCTAGAGAGGAGATGGCTTTCTGGGCACAGCGCTTTCTCTTTCCTTATTGCACCTCAGATTTAAGGGAGATCAGGACAAGGTCGAATCTTCCTAATGTCCTTTCTCAAATGCTTGTTAGGACCTGCAAGTCAAGGTCATAACTTTGTAGCAATGATTTAACAGAATCAGGGAGACATCTCTCAACTTTCTTCACATGTGATTGTACAGAGATTCCTTTAGGACTTCATGGCAGTGCCTGTAGGACCCCCATGGAAATGCTTTTGCTTTTCATGTTACCAGATATCTTAGCAGGAGAACTATGTTATACTGCATATACATTGTGCTGTAGTGTGGCTCTTACCTGGAAATTTACGGGGCTTAAATAGTGTGTTTTGCCATATAAACACACTCCTAATCTGCTATTTTTGTCTTCAGCATTTTGTGTAAGAATTATAGTTGTGAAGAGATTTTCAGAATTTTTGGTAGGCCTCTCATTGAAACGGAAGAAGTGTTACGTGCAGACATTTTCTAGCCACACGGTACTTTCTTTCACCTGACATATGCTTAGGAGTTCAGGATATCAGATGTTTCACTTTGGAACAAATATTGCTTGATGGAGATAATAGGATAGAGGAATTGCATCTGGTTGATTTTAAAAATTTTGTGAAAATACATTCCAGCATAATTTACTGTGAAATGCTTCATAGTTTATCTGCTACTGAGATTCTAAATTTTTATTTTTTTTTTAAGCACAAACAATGAATTCTTCTTACTCAGGAAGATAATAGATAGGGTTGATCTGTGAGCTGGAGGAATTCTTCTCCAGAACAATGGAGGAAGAAGCTGGATTACTGAGCTTACAGTCTGTAAAGGCCTGGGTCTGGGCAAGTTTGGAACAATTTTTGCTTTAAACTGAGACGTTTCTTCTTTTTTGATGAACGCATAGGTGAACTTTTAAAACCTGCAAATACATTTCTTGTCTTTAAATGCACAGCTATATGCATAGGTTTGCCCTTGCACAGGATTTCCCATAGGGAGAGACCTTCTATCTTCCATTACAACTTCTTGCACTGGGTCCAGTTAAGGCAGGATGGAAGCAGGCTCACTGTCCCACAATTTCATATTTGGTTTTGAGGGTGGGAAGCGGAAAATAGAGGGACCAGTAGTGCATGTCTTGGCAGACTTGCTGTTCCCTTTCCCTTGAGGGTAAGTGAAGGCCAGGTAGATGGTCATCTTACGAGTCAGACACAACCATGCTGCTTTTGACTGTTTTCTCTGTCATGTTTGGATAACGACAGATCAATGTGAAGTATTTAGATTGATTTGCAGTTCTGTCACTAGTCTAGAAAATCCAACTTGGATCAAGAATAAGGGGAAGATGAAAGCAAATGAAAATTTTTATTCTCTTTGAGTGTTCAGAATCTGTTTCAGTATCAAGCTGTCTCAGACTGTTAAATAGCTGCACAACGTTTGTGGCATTTTGTATGCTGGATTCTGCCCACTAAGCAATAAAAGTGTTGAGGAGGCACAGAATAATGCAAGATGAGCAGCTAAGGATGGTAACTAATAGTGTGACCCTTTTGCCCTCCCAGGCAGGCAAATTGTTAAGTCCAGTAGAATTTGCATTCTCTGTTTACTCTTTTGGTTCTCAAGTAATTCATGATACCTAAACTGTCTTTCAATCTCTTCTCATGGAGAATGGGGAAAAAAAAAAAGATGGGTAGAGGCTGTTGATCACAGCTTGAACTGAATAATAGCCTTACCAAATATTCCAGTAACATTTTACAGGGCACCTCAGCATATCATCCTTTTTACTTTCCTGTTGGCTAATGAAAGGACTGTTGAATCACGAAAAAGGGTTTCTGAGGTTTTATCCCTCCTTCCTCATCTTCTTGTTTGTTCTTTTATTATGTGGCATGATCACAGCTATGCAGCCATCCAGAGTTGGATTTGATTGCCTGTGGTATGTGAACTAATTCAAGGCAAAAGGACATTAGTAATTTTTATTACAATTGGTAGGTTTCGTTAGAAGCGAGAAGTAGCAAAACTGGCATGCAAAGACATGCAGGGATTATTCTTTTAAAAGAATGAATTTAGTTTGGAGTCCCTGTTATTGAAGTGGGAAGAATATTTTAATGAGATAAGCATCCCAAATGTAATTTATTTCCTTTTTATATTGATGCACCATTGTATTCTTCCCTGGTACACAAAACAGTGGGTCATATTTGTCCATATTTTGATTGATAGAAATGTAACTTGGGGGGAGAAGGATGTATAACCTTTGGCTGATAAAGGCTGGCCAGTTTATAGCTGGAGATACAGATAATACTTATCTGTTCTTCAAATACCTGCAAAATACTGGTAATGAGCAATATTTGTGTCAGATTAATTTGGTTTGGTGAATACAATCTTATTCCATTTATGTTAAGTATTATCAGATATTTCCCTGTTAAAAATTGCGCTAGCTCATTTACATGTAATGAATGCTGACAACTGGTTGCTTATAGAGGACATCTTCACTAGCAGAGGGGGTGGAAAAGTTCTGCTTTTGTTGAGCTGAACATTATAGTCCTGATAGCAGGGCCATTGCTGTCAGCTCATTTGGTGGAGCCTTGGTACAATTACGCTGCAGGAGAGATAAGTGGATTATTTTTCTCTGCTGGAATGTGTAGTGTAGAGAGAAACTTGGAAGAACTTACATATTAGTACATCAGTTTCAGTAAGGATCTGTCTGTTTTTTCTTGAGCAAACTAAGGTATGAACCATGATAAAACAAAGATGCATCTGGCTGGAATATTAAAGTTAAGGAGTAATTGTCAGCAGGTTTCTTGTGCACCAAGATCAATTTCCTAATCTAGTTCTAATTTTTGATTTTGTGGGGTTTTGTTCTGCTTTGCTTCAATGACAATAGCGAAGCTTAGCATGTGAATGACGGATGTGGAAGGAGTTGTAAACATTATTTGTTGCGGGATAATTTTTTTTTACAAATTGAAGGGACAGTCCATGAAAATGCAAAATACTATAATTGTGAAGGTGAACTCTAAATTGGAAGTAGTGCTGAGCAGTAAAGTGGTTGTTAATATTTTATACCTGACTTTCCTAAATAAGTTGGTAGCTTGAATAGATCCCATTGAAAAACAAAAGCAGGAACAAGTGATTTAAATTAAGTAATGCATAAGGAGACATTAAAGGTTTGCATTTGTTTTGTCTTAGATAAAAGAAGACTTCATAGAGTGTGAGCAGAACTTAAAAAATGCAAAATAGTCTTGTAAAGAGATTGCTCGTTCTCTGAGAAGGCTGTGTGTGGGAGGGAAAGTAATAATCTGTTTACACTGGCTCAGATGTTTGGATATTAGGAGAAGATTCACCATCAAAAATAGGAAAAAAGTGAGAATTTTCTTGTAGTTAAGATTTTTAAAGGTAGATATTAAAATATCAGGCGTAGCGTTGATGTGGTTGATCTCTCATGATCCTTTTCCATACTAAACAATGTATAAAGGGATGTATTTCTGAGGATTAGTCACAGATTGGTTTCTTTCTGTGCCTTTAACTTCTTTCATTGTATTATTTCTTCTTTTTTGACTATAAAATATTCGATATTTATAGTTGCATTACATAATTCTGATGTTATTTAATATTATTATTTACCTTAGTCCAAGTCTCCTGAAAAGCGGAAATAATAGTGTATTGATTGGGTGAGGGGAGCTTGTTCACTTTGGTTAAAGACTTAATGCAGTGCTAATTTTGGATAGGTGAAAAAATAATTTATATAAAAAACAGTTCAACCATATAATTTGTCAGAAACATAACCAAAAGAGAACAATGTATCTTAAGTGATGCCATGGTTAAATTTAAAAATTGTTATAGAGATTTGTGGTATTTATCATTTTTCATATATACCGTTGCTGTGGAAGATGCTAATTTATGTATAGTGTAGGTTTTTCTTAATCAGCTTATGAAAGAATTTAATATATCTTAGTCTAATCATTCTGCTGTTAAATCAGGCAGACCTCTAGAGGGAAGAATCTGACAGCTCATGATCATCAGAGTTATAATCAATTAGTGATATTCAGTGAAGCAATTTAAGGGAATCATTTTAACCAGCTAGCGTATTGCAGGACACCGTAGTTCCAGCCACTGTAGGTCACAAATAAGACTGAGAAACATATATCCTGGAAAAGTTAATGAACAGTAATCATCTACATAAGGGCAGCTGAGTAGGAAATGTTAGGGCTCAAGCAAAAATTCTGAGTGCTGTGCTACATGAGCACTCTTAGGGATTCACGGGAATGGAAAGGGTATCTCGGTATGGTCTGAAAATACAACAGTAACTTCTCACAAGCGCCAGACCCAAACATTTCTCTATAAGGTGGATTGGATGTATTCCTCACTGTGGGTATCTGCACCTGACCTGTGGACCTCAGTGCAGGGAAGATAAATAAAATTAAATTAACTTTGGTAATACTGTAATTTATTAAAGCTATTATATAAATTGTCTCTGTGACTATTTTAATGAACTTGCTGAGTTGAGAATGCCAAAAGTAAAAGGCTAGCCAGGAATATTTTGCCATTACAGCCAGGGATGAGAAAGAGATTGGTTACAGCCTGCTGGAATGAGAACAGATTCTGAAACCTCGCTGGTTTTCTCTGGGCCTTATTTTCATATAGATTTCAGTGTATTTCCCAGTAGCATCCCTGTCAGTGGAGACTTGTTTATTCCAAGAGCTTTGCTATGATGAGCAGAGGGAAGCCTTTGTGAGACAGCTCACAGGTGTGACCTTCTGAGCTCAGTAACCAGCAGCATAAAGCCTTTATTTCTTTGTTCGATCCCATACCACTATTGTCTAAGGATTGCTGGTTCATATTCTTATGTACATGCCCTTGAAAATTTTAATGGAAAATATTTTAATTAATAGAATATGTTAATGAGTGTTATCAAATAAATGCAGTTGTCTCCAACATCCTACTAAGGGCTTTGAGGACGTAGCAGTTATATTAATTTAGTTAATTCCTCTGTTGTTTCTGAACTATTTCCTATTTTATGATTTTAAAATACCTTGTGTCTGACATACTTGACCTTTCTTATCCACTTATGACTCAAAACTAAATCTATTCAGTAGAGCTCTTGAAGTATCCAGATTGAAGACTCCAACAATCTTACACTGGAAAGAAACCGCACTCTCTTTATAATTGGTATCTTAGGAGGAAATAGACCACTTGAAGACCCATTTGACAGAAGAATCCTGACAAGTATTCTTACCTCTTTTAATAAAGATGATGATAAGGATTAGGAATCCTCTAACACAGGATCTCTCTGCAAAATCTGAGCAGCTCTGCAGGACTCCTGGAGAAAGGCTTTATACAAAACCTTTTCCCTGTTTTTTTTTGTTAGAAGTCTCTCACTTCATTGCATCTTTGCTCAAGTGCTGTCCTTCATTCCTTGCAGTTCTTTGGGTTTTGTACTTCCCTTGGCTATTAAAAGCTTGACTGTTTGCTTTAATCTACTGCAGTGACCTTGCAATGGGTGACATCACATACATATTTGAATAAAATTGTATGATTTGTGAGCTCTTGCTAGATTGAAATATGAATCTTAAGTTGTTTAGCTATGTATTTGAATTTTGAGGTTTTATAATTTCATGAAATGAGGTAAGTATATCATAGTTATATGAAAGCTTCAGAGATCAATGGCTAAAACTATTGATTTTTTTACACAAAATTAAATATCTAAAAATAAAATAAAAAATAAAAAAAAATTTAAAAATAATAATAAATAAGTTTAAAATAAATATCTTAAAAACCCAGTACTCACAATTATATGTGAGCCATGAGATGTACCAGGGACTCAATTATTTTGCTTTTGGAAGGCAATTGCTGTATAGGTCTGCTGGGAGGATCTCAGTGCAAATTTCTGAACACTTAAGATTAAAGAAAATCCAATAAATATCTATGACTATTACAGAAGTGAGAATTATTTAGGCATTGTATTCCTTGGAATGGGGTGGGATCTCCTGTGTGTGGAGTAACTTGGTAAGTTTACATCAGTTATGCAGCCGAAGAACTTCTCTGTCAACTGGTGTGCAAAGAGCAATACGTTTTTACCACTGTAGTTTGTTTCACAAATGTAGCTTTAAAAGAAATTGTTTTTGAAGGAAAATTCCTGTTGTCTTTGCATTGGTTGATCCTGGCTGGATATGGGGTGGCCTCCAAAACCACTCCTTCACTTGACACCTCAGCTGGATGGGGGAGGCAAAATAAAACAAAAGGCTTATGGGTCAAGAATAAGACAGGGGGAGATCATTCACTAACTACTGTCATGAGCAAAACAGACTTGACTTTGGGAAATTAGTTTATTACTAATCAAATCAGAGTAGGATAATGAGAAATAAAGCTAAATCTTAAGACATCTCCCACCCTTGTTTTTTCTGGGCTCAAGTTTACTCCCAAATTCTCTCCCTCCTCCCATTGAGCAGCACAGAGGGACAGAGAGTGGGGGTTGTGGTGAGTTTGTCACACGTTGTATCTGACACTCCTTCCTCCTTGGAAGAGGAGTTCTTACAGTCTTGCTTGCTCCCGTATGGGGTCCCTCCCATGGGAGGCAGTCCTCCATGAACTTCTCCAATGCGAACCCTCATGGGCTGCAGTTCTTAATGAACTGCACCAGCATGGGTCTCTTTCATGGGGTGTAGAGCTTCAGGAACAGACTGCTCCACTGTGAGTCCCCCATGGGGTCAAAGGTCCTGCCAGCAAACCCACTCCAGCGTGGGCTTCCCCATTCCACAAATCCACAGGTCCTGCCAGGAGGCTTGTTCGGTACAGGCTTCCATGAGGTCTGCAAGCATCCACCTGTTTTGGCATGGGCTCCTCCACAGGCTGTAGGTGGATATCTGCTCCACTGTCTCACCCTCCACGGGCTGCAAAGGAACAGCTTTGCCTCACCACAGTCTTCACCATGGGCTGCAGGGGAATGTCTGCTCCAGCTCTTGGAGCACCTCCACTTCTCTCCTCACTGACCTTGGTGTCTGCAGAGTTGTTTTCTCTCGCGTCTTCTCTCTCTTCTTTTCCGACTGCTGCTGGCGGTGTTGCTCATTTCTTTTTTCTTTCTCCCCCCCGCCCCTTCTTAACTATGTTATCCCAGAGGTGCTGCCACTGTTTTTGATGGGCTTGGGCTTTGGCACACGGTGGGTCTGTCTTGAATCTGGCTGGCATTTTCTCTATTGGGCAAGGGGGAAGCTTCTAGCAGCTTCTTCCAGAAGCCACCCCTGTAGCCCCCATGAAAACCCAATGCAGTCCTGATCTGCGGATAGGTAGATAATTTGCAGTGCAAGGTCCTGTTCTTTGTTCTAAAAGGCCTTAAAAAGAACTCATAGTAGCAGAAAATCCATTTCTCGTACTGCCTAGACTAGTTCTGACCATTGTGGACTTACAAATATAGGTTTATTCACTTGTTTTCCAGAGATAAAAGGTGTCATGCTTGGTGTTTGTAAAGCGTTAAATGATGAATAAGATTGCCTTGTATTATGAAGGAAATGCTAAATAAATGGGTTGAAGTTTGGCCTCAACTATCAAATTCAAGTCCTGAACTCCAAGTCTGTGCCATTGGATTTGTAGCTAAAAGGTCTATACCAGGTATAGAGTCAATCCTGTCACTAAGATGGCAGATGTGAAAACCAGGTTCACTGAATATTCAGGTTCATAAAATTGTTTTTCACCATGCTTTATGTCATCTGTAAATTCACAGCAGGAGATAGTGGAGAGATCAGTCTCAACAGATAGCACAGGGTTAAAAGGAAGCTGAAGCTCAGTATTACTGAAAGCAGGTGTGAGTGTGTGTCACACATGGGGATCCAGGGGTGGAACTTCTCTGAAGTGATTGTTCCCTTGAAAAAAGATGAGGAAACAGCCAAGTCACAGGTTCTTCTGGTTCTGCTTCCATGATGCTGCCAAGGCAGACTTTGAAAATACTCCTAGTATCACATTCCTGATGCATCTAATGGCCCTAGCTAGTAGGAGTGCTTTAAAAATAACCCCCTTATACTAGTGAAAAATGCTGGCAAAGGCTCAACACAGTGAGTGAAGAGATTTCAAACCATCGGAGTGGGGCCTGCAAAGAGCAATGCTGCTGGAAATAAAACACTTAACAACAAGAGGTTTTCTGCATTGCCTATATTTTGAACAGAAACCAACATAAACTATTAACATAAATTTTGCTTATATCCTGACTTCCTTATTATTCTTCAAATTATTGCAGCCCAACATTTTCTCAAGGATTAAGGCAGCCGGTGATGTGTCACCATCTGATTGGGTTGCATATGGTGTCTCCACCCAAGGATCATGTGAAAGATATCTTGAAGATGTTGCATGTTAATTACATTGTTTCATTTGTCTCTGGCAAAATTCCCCCCAAAATCACAGTAGTATGCCCACGGCAATCTTCAAATTTATAATACATTTGTGATGCTGTTTTAAAAATTTTTATAAATATGTCGTTGTAATTTCTTAAAATCTGATTTTGTAAAATACAGTTAATTTTGGCTAGGTCTAAATTAATATATAGAACTAGCCTTGGAGCTTAACAAGCTGCATCTGGTTTAGTATGTATGTGAGACACACACACTTCTATGCACTGTCATTTGAAATAAACTCTCTATTCTTCCAATTACATTACACTGTTTAAATTACTGTTCAAGCTAACACTCACTTTGACTAATCAGGTTAACGGATTTAAAAATCAGCTTCAAAGATGACAGGTAGGTGGAACAGAAACATCACACTGCTACTTAAATCTAAATAAAAAAGTGTAAAAGAGAAAGGGCCAGAATATGTGTCAAGATTTTCTTCCATCATAATATGACAGTTTAAGAGTGTTTCTGCTACGTATCTTTAGTATGAGTTCTGTAAAATTTTAATCTTTCTGCATGCTTTACAAAAGGAAGAGACAATTAAACATTGCCATTACACTTTTGTACTTAATAATTCTAACTATACATAATTGTAGTAGGTGATTACTGCTTAATACTGGAAGAAGATTATTTGGAAAAACAGTTGAAATTCTATTATATTTGAGTTCTGATTAGGTGTAAGTCATCATCTTTGTAGGCAAAATGTAGTGAATCTATGAAAAGGAAAAATAAAAATCTTCCTACTTGGTTGGTTTTTAGACTATTTGTGATTAATTATTAAGGACCCTTTAAAATTTGCTACACCTGTAGTAGCTATGTAAGGATTTGGAAATCTGTGACTCCAGATGTCAATGATTTGAAGGTAATGCTTGATATTCTAGTACCTTCTTAAAGGTCTGGGTAATTACCTATCCCATAAAAGTTCTAATTGATTATTATATTATTAATTACTTTTGCTGGCAGAGCTACTTTCTTCTATCTTAAATTCACCAGCATTTTTACAAATGCTTCGGAAAGAGCTCTCTAAGACTATTGCAGTGAACGCAGTACAACCATCCAGCTGAAATTAAGTCTCTCTAGACACGGAAGAGCTTTAGCCGGATACTCTTCAATCTCCTAAATGTCAGTGTGGAGCGCTCAGCTCATTTCAGCACTTTAGTATGTTTTCAGTGCCCTGGAAATTGCTTCCTCACTGGTTCAGGACAGAAATTACTAAGGAACCACTATACAGTTTGAAACTCAGAGAACAAAGGTGCAGAAGACCTAGGAGCTTTGCATTTTAATCACCTTGTTTTCCCTGAATTTAGGCAGCACCCTGAAGATGGAATCTGTCTATGTAAAAGCAAAAAATGTAGTTAACCTAGGCACTATAGTGTCACCCCTGGGTTAATCAGTCCCCACTGTGTTTATCCTTAAAACCTCTGTGTGGCTGAGCCAGTAAAGTTGCTCAAATCTTACTAGTGAAGATGATGTGACTTGAAAGCTTTGGAAAGCCTGTAGTCTTTGCAGATAGGTGTTTGTTTAGGTTTTGAAAAGAATACCAGTGGTTCAGGCATCCACCAATGCTTGAAATTTTTACAGACTGAAAACTTAAACTCCTACATGTAGCCCCAGTTCTTTAATGGTACACTTGTGTATTTCATCACTGGGTGCAGTCCTGCAAGCTGGTATTCTGCTAGAACCTCAAACGGGTGGAGAAACCTGTGCTCTCTCATTTCTGCAGACTTCAATGCACAGTTGAGACTAAAGCTTTTGTTCTTAAGTGCCTGACTCATCTACTGCCTCATAGTACAAACCGATTCCATTGTTAGCCCTCGAGAGAGTAGAAAAATACTAAAGTAGAAACTCGAGGGAGGAATTACTGTGAGTTTCAGTCATGGAGTTATATATAATACATGGTACAGATGTGAATCTAGATTTCTTATTTAATACTGGGATGGCCTTAGGGACTCAAATCTTGTGTCAAAGCGGTTTTTTCACAGGCACTGTATAACATTAGGGGAAAAAAGTTAATGTTCCAGAGATGATATTATGATCCTGTTGATAGATGCATTTTCACATGCACAAACCGCCCTACCCGTCTCCTTTGTGTTTCAAAAGGAAGTGGACCAGCAGCCACAACTGTTAAAAAGATGCAAAAAGTATGCATTGGATAATAAGCAGTATAGGCATTCACCAGATATCGCTGTTTCTTCTCTTCTCCTAGATACGATGTGGAAATCCTAGGAAGTGAGACTTACTACTTTTTTTAGCGGCTTTGAATGTTCTTACATACTAGGTCTAGACCCGTAGTTGCTTCTCAAGTATTGGAACGTGGCAGATGTTTCATAGGATAGGCTTGACTTGCACTTTCTTTTAAAAGGTACTTATGGGTTAATCTTCAAGTATGATTTTTTAATTAATGTGACTCTATTTGTTCCTGGTTGGCTCAAAGCCATTGGAACATAAAGCTTTTGCTTCTCACCAAAACACAGTGGCTGCTTCTGTGACCCATGTGTGCTTACTTTTTAGTTCTATGTCTAGATGCTGTGGTAATGTGTTCCACAACTCTGCTTTGGAGTTGTTGTTTTCTTCAGTGTTGTATTTGCTTGTGCATTATGTGTACTGCCTGTCAGTCTCTGGATTTTTCTTTGGTACTGCCTTTCAAAAGAATGAACGCAGAAATACTCCTGAATTAATATTGCTGTCAAATTATATGGCTAAATCAGATTTGAGCTACAGGAGATTCATTCTCCAAGGGTGATTCGTTTCGCATTGAATCTAAAGAGTAACCTGTTTGTTATGAATTACAGAGGCTTTCATAAAATTGAGGCCTGTAATTAGGAAGAAAGAATATGCATGAGTAATTTGCAGTCATGTAATGAAAGATTGCCATGGGAAACCAAGTGGATCAACATGCTGAAACCCTTGCTATGTTTCTTGGTATATTTATTTTTCACTTTCCTTCTAGCCTTCTGAGTCACGTTGACCTGAGAGATTTGCAAATCTCCATGTATTACAACAAAATGTTAACATTGCAGCAGATATTTGGTAGTAATAATTTAAAATTAAAATCATTTGTATTCCATATATCAGAAACCTGAGTTTAATACATAGGGTTTTTTGTGTTTAAAATTAATAGACAGTGACAAATTGAGCAACAGCGATTATGAAGTACATGTTTCTCTAGATAGCTGGAAAGTGATTCTGAAGAGAGTTGCTGATTTCTGCAAAGAGCAAATTTATTTGATGTTTATTACTGTAGTGTTAAACTCCTCTTCATTACCTGTATCAGGCTTAGGAATTGTATGTAGTAGTAGACATATGTCAAACAACCCAAACATAAACCCATTTGCTTATCCCAGGTGTAGGAAAGAGGTATATGTGTATATATATTAAAAATTCAGAAAACCATGCAAAGGTTTGGTGTTGTAAAGAGAGAGTAGAATGGAAGAGACACTTGAGTAGTATTTCACAGTGAATATATTCAGAGATGGGAGTCTATTAAAAAAATAAAAATTGAATCACCTTTCTTTAAGGTTCTGTTGTACCAATCCTGACAGTTTGATTCAGCTTGATAGATTTAGCTGACATACTTTAATATAAGCAGAAGCTTAAAGGGACTCTAGAAAAGCTGAAGTTTTAAAAGCATGGTTGTATGATTATTGTGGTTTCCAAAAAGATAGGCAGCAGGAAAGGTGAGAGTATGGTCTCAATGTTCCTTCAGAATGTGGGGAAATAACCAAGCTGTATAGAATTCTTGTTGTAAGTTGAGGCGATTCATTTAAGAAAATTATTTTAACATGTACACTGAGCTTAATGAAAGCAAAGTATTTATTTGTAGTAAGATTGATATCGTGACTGTGCATACTTATTCTGTAAATGTGCTACTTATTTTTCCTGCAAGACTCAAAAAGCAATAATGGTTTTTTTTTTGTTAAATCAGTATTTCAAGGTATTAAATGCAATCTCAGTTAAAATGTTTTGTCTTTATCCCTTTTGGCAATTGCAACTTTTGCTTGAAACAGTTGTGTGTGTTCATAGGAAAGATCTGAAGTCTTCAGAGAGGTCATCTTTTCACAGAATGTCAGGGAAGCTGTATATCTGCTGCTTTTATTCAGCAAGTCCCTTTGAGCTGTCTTGGGTAGGTTTCTTAGTTATTTCATCTGATTTCTGACTGTAGAGAAGACTGTTCTCTTGTGTTCTCTTGTCAGAGCTGAGCAAAGGCAACTTGTATTAGAGCCTGACACCCCGTTTCATTTTTATATTAATAGAACATTTTTGCCACTGACCTGGGGAGAATAGGGAGGCATTAGGAGAACCTGGTTGTCTAATGACTGACCGCAAGCTAGGGAAAAACCCCACAAAATGATACTTCTAAAGCTGGAGCTGAGGAGAGATCCCTCTATACCGTGGCTTAACCTTACTGTGTTCATTGTATCCTTACAGAGAAACAAATCTGACTTGTTAGGAGAAAAACGGTTTCTTTATCTCCAGGAACAAATTTAATTGTTTGTTTTGGTTTGTTTTTTTCCCGCTTGAGGAAGAAAGTACCTTGGTAAGGCTACTGCTACCTAGTATTTTATATCTCATGTCTTAAATAAGAGCTTTTGGAATCCATTATGAAACCAGAAAGGAAAGTTCAAATTATGTATTCACCGACCTACTAAGAAACACCTTTTGAAGAATGTTTATGAAAGTTCTCAAAATTATATATTCGCCTTGGCTGACTGACTTGCAATACCTCATTTTTTTTTCTGGGGTTTAGAAAAGCTTATGCTAAGGCTGTGACAGGCATAAGGCAGATTTCAATTGTTATTTAAAATTACCACCATGAGTGCAGTTTTCCTGTATCAATCCATCCTTAGTCCCTTCTGGAAAATGGCATCTTCTGTTTGCAGTCCCAGCTACAAAATTACTTTGCCATTCCTGCCTGCAGAAATATTTGAGTGACCTCCCAGTTTCCTTCCCTTTTGATTAGAATATTTGATCCAGAACTAAGTTACACAGTTGCATTTACACAACTCTATATTGTTATTTCATATCATGGTTTTCTTTATTGAATGTGCCTTTGTTTTACTGTGACTTAATGGTTATAAAGGTGTTGATGCTAGAGTTTAGTGGCCTATCTCAGTAAACTATACATTACGTTTGAAGATGCCATAAGTAGGAATGTTTTCAGGTGAACTCAGCTTGTCTTGAAGATACTGAGCAACCAAGTTACTATTTATACTGTTGTCAACATAAAACATCATTAAAATCCTTTGTTAACTAAGTAGAAGACTAAAAGAAAAGCTGGTAGGAAGCAGACACAAGAAATGTCTTGGAAGTCCAGTTAGAGATTGGAGGTATTTGTGCATCTCTGGGTCACAAAGTTGACCAAAGACAATGGCGCCTTCACTAACTCTTCCAAATTTCTTCTTCCAAGGAAAGTTCTTTGGGAATATGAACCACTTTGGGGCAAAAAGTTGTCTGGAAAAATATACGAAAAGGGGGATTGCCCCGCTTAAGCACTAGGCTTACAGAATTAAACTTCACATAAGTGAAGGAGTGGGACATAGTTTTCAACTTCCTGCCCAGCAGGGTGATTTCTACTGAAAAAAAAGAGATGGTGCTGGACAGTGCTGTGCTGCGCCGCAGGACTGTGAGGCACTCTGCTGCTAAATTGACCCTTTCTGCCCTTTTGCAGTAACTGCTCCCCCGTGTCCCTCCAAACTAGTGCTTTTCTGTGTTAAGCAGATGGATGTAAACATGAAATGAGAAAGGAGGATATTGTTAGAGACACAAACTGGTATTTGAAACGCATCTTGTAACAGTGACGGTGGGCAGCAAATTGTGAAATGCTCTCACTTAACCAGTCTTTTGTAGGGCTTGTAGGAGAAGAGGAACACTCACTGCCTTTTTCTCTCTCACCCCCATCAATCTAACCTTCATCTATCAGGCCAGTTGTAACCTGGAAAGGACTTCATGCTTTTCAATCAGATTTGTTGCACCATGGGGTCAGTCATTTCCGTGCCGGTTCATATGGAACAGAGAAATCTGAAAGCATTTATATATAAATAATAGAAGAAATTCCCTGCACACTGGGGACTGGTTAACAAGTACCAGTCTATAGCAGTGTGTACTGCTACTAAGAAACAGTTCATGAAGAGCACAGATTTAGTTAAATAACTAAATGAATCCACACAGGCCATATATCTATGTGAGAGACTGATTGTGAAGGGTGGACAAAAGAGGTATTACATCAGAATTAGCTCAAAAAATGGAGTTTGTGTGCCAGCCAGAACTGCAGTGTGCCAATTAACNAACCAAACCAGGAGTAAAACTGGTTTTGTGACCTGTAAATTAAAGCAGGGAATTGCTAGGAAGATCAGAGAAGTGGTTGCAGCAAGAGAGAGCCTAAGACCAGCTGGAGGAGAATGAAGCATCGATAAAGAAAAGGACAAAAAGAAAAAAGTTTCTCCTCAGTAACTAAGTAAAGAAGCCAGGGAAGAGATTAAATGTCATTAGAAATTTATCAAGGAGGAAGAGGACCTACTCAGTAGTGTTCATGTATTATTACACTTTTTACGCAGTTACTCCTCTTGGATTGTTCAGTGTTGGAAGACAAAGAGAAGAGCCCATGTTTTAGACTGGACAGCCAGATGGGCAAGTGCAAATATAATTTGCTTTTGGAACAAAAGGAAATTGTTCATTATTTCAGTTCCTTTGTAGTCAAGTTAACTTTGCAGTACAATTATTGAAATAAAAGTGTAGTAGTACTGCAACAAAGTATTAAGGAAGAATAAAGTATATTGAAAATGAACTCCCTTTGACACTATAATAGCATTTAATTGACATTAAATAGCTCCTTTGGAACCATTATGAATATGATAGGAATAAAAATGTATGAAACATTTCCATCATATTGAATCAACAGCTTCAATGATGAAGGCACATCATTGGAGCCTTTAAGACTTTCGCTTTGGCAAGTGAATTTAGTACAAGGCGTCATGCCTGACATTTCTGAAGACTGATGTCTTACTGTGTGAAGCCTGTTTGTCATAGCAGTTTTACTAACAGGGTCATGAACTGGTCACAGCTTTGTGGAACTTGTCTAGCCTCTTGTTGAGGCTGATGGCACTTTCTTCAGCAGTCCAGTGAAGGACATAGTGCTGGAAGAAATAGTAGCTAGGAACCCAGACGGGTAGATTCATTCACTTGCCACAGCATTGTGTAGACTTCTCCACTCTTTAATAAGGCTTCTAACCATAACACAAAAAATTCTGGTTTGGGTGCAACTTTCTCAGGGGATAGAGAAGTCTGGGTGTGAGCATCATGAGTTTTATGGGGTTTAGGGCTGCTTTCTTCTCACCCTACTGATGATAGTTTCATCTGGCTCTTTTCATCCTGTAGAATTAAATCTATTGCAAGTACTAGTGCACGCTGTGCGTAAGAAAGAATGGGTTGGATCATATTCTTAGGAGCTCAAGTAATTCTGACATGCAGTGAAGCCAGCATGGAAACAGAATGAGGCTGCAACTGAGCAAGCTGTTGGTGTTGGAGGTCTCTCGAATTCATAGTTAATTGCCAGTACTGGGAGGCACCTCATGCCTTTGTGAAGCAAATTATTGTGTGTCGTTCTCAGTCTGGATTTCTCCATAATTTGCTCACTCTAATAGGCTAACACGTGTGGTATGAGAGATTAAGGCATTAGATCTGTTAATTTTGGCAAAGTATTTCACTTCTAGCAAGCAGATTAAGCCATAGACATCTACTGATTGGTATAATAGAAAACAGTTCTTTTATTTGTATTCTCTTTGGAAGCATAGTGAATTTTGCATTGGAAAGGGGAGAACTTCAGAAGGCATATTCCACTTAAAACAGGATGCTTTTTGGAATCCTATCAATGCATGCAGGCCTTTTCTTTTTCTTTTTTAAGCATTTTGAATAATTGCAGTGTCTTACTCTGCAATAAAGATATGCAAATACAAAAGCGGCCTTTTGTGCAGTTATTTCGTAGCAATGAATTGGGTTTTTGGCCTAGTTTGCTACGGACATGTAAGGTATTTTAGGGAGGGAAGTCATTTGTGCAGTAGCAGATGGAGGATTTCTTTATGTGTGCTTTGGTGAAAAGCAACAGCTAAAATTAATTTGATAATATGAAAGAGATTGTCAGGCCAACACATTATTTCAGAAAGTCCTTGATCTGCGTATATCTTTACACAGTTGTATTTGTAGGGGTCTGCTAGTTTGCATCTGGGCTTTTCAGTAAAATCCAGACTGTCAATGGGAATTGTGTATCAAATTCCTTTAGATTAACAGTCTAGTCTGGAATCTTACCTCACAGAGATGTGTATAGTGTTGTTTTCATGCTGGAAAAGTTGATAGTGATGTAGTTTGTTGAAGAAAAGATACCTAGTAAAAGATAAAAGATCTGCAGGATTTTTTTGCTGTAATCATAGCAAAGAACTGCTATGAATGTTGAGTATAATTATTTCAAATGCATAGCCATTTCCAAAACAACTTCCCTTGGAAAACAGCTGCTCAGTCACTCAAGGGCAAGGGGACAGTAAGTTAAGCTGACTATACCTTCAACTCTGAGTTTCAGTTACTTTACTGAGCTACTGTCAGTAAAAAAACACTGAATATCATTTCTCTAATTTTCAAGACCTTTGAATATATTAATTGCTCTGTACCACTTCTCCAGACAAGTCCTATGAAAACCAACCTGTGTACCTAGGGCACAAATTGCTGGTCCACATTCTGGGCCTCCTGTATTCCACTTCCAGCATAAGGAGTCACGGGTTGTAGAAGTACAAGGACACTTTGATTCAGCAGTGTCATGTATGTAAAACACTGTAGTGTTGACTACTTCTAAAAATAAATTACTTTTTCTGATCGTGAATCTGAGTTTATATGTACTGGTTGAAGGGTAGCATCTATTGCCAAGGAGACTTATGAACCCTTTTGGAAGATTATATTTTTGTGGAGGAAGAAATCCTTAGTTCTCAACTGGAGGGAGGTGGAGTGTTAGAAATCAAAGGTGGAGAAAAATCATTGCTTCATCTTTTCTGATATTAATACCTAATTGCCAGTATTCCACTGTAAATAGGTATGATTTGAAGTAGGAGGAGACAATATAAAGCCAGTGTTATGTTTTCAGATCATAAGACCTATGCCAGCATTGTCTTCCAGGGTTCAGGTTAAATGAAGCGTTTGAGCTCGTAGCTCTTCAGTTAAGCTTCTCAATAGAGATTTAATTTTGTAATTTTTTTTGCTTCGGGGTCTGGGGTCATTTGCTTGGGTTTTAGGTTTTTTGTTATTTTAGTATCTAAGACTAAGATATTGAGGACTTCCTGGAATAATTTTTTTACTCATCTAGCTGTGTTAGAACAGTGCCAGTTTTTCTAGGCAGGCCAGATGGTCAGTAATGGAAAGTTACACAAAGTTATACCTGTAATTCTAGGTCACATCTCCTCAGGTTCTGCACCATATTTTCATTCCGATGTTTTGGTTCTTTTAACTGCATGGATTTGGGGTTTTTTGGTTTGGTTTTGTTTTTTTTTGGGGGGAGGGGTGGAATGGGGATGGAGTGTTGCACCCAGTGCAATAGTTCTATTTCAGAGTAGGATGCATTGGAAGGGGGTTATAATGCATTTAGAGGCAATTCCTTCCAAGAAAATATTTTTAAAGCTGATAGGTATTTGCTCAGTATTTTAAAATACATCCAAAGCGTTTAGCATTTACTCAAGCCACGCTTGTTCTAGGTTTCCTTAGATTGCTGTCCTATATATTGATGTGTGTTTTTAATATTAGGATAAGTTAATACACCGTCCTTATGTATATTTCGAATACAGCAGCATGTGCTCAGAACCCTTACCTGCTGCACCTTGCTTACCCAGTCATATTTGTGGGGAATGCTCAAGTGGATGAAGTGTTGCAGAGAAGGGATGTGGTGTGCGGTCACGTTCCATTACCTGGGGATGTGTGTGCTGTGCTGGCAGTGCTGATGGTGGGCCCTGTGCTTCCACACTGCTCGCTAGTGCCCATGCCACTTTTTTTAATTGTTTCTGGGTTCAGTTTGAAGTGCTGAGCTTTGCATGTGAAGCCTGCTGTTGCAGTGTGTGGCATGTTGGAAGTAAATTTCAATAGCATCCTGTAAATTAAAATGAGTGAGGACTAAAAGCAAAATTTTCTCAATGAAGAGCTGTCTGGTCTGAGTTTATTTTCTCCAGTTAGTCTACATTTTAGTGACCTTAAGGAGGTAACATGAGGTTTGTCTATTCATACTAGCTTTTAGCTAATGAAGTGGAAATATGGTGAGCCTAGAGACCTCTTTGCATGAGACACCATTCAGATTTATGTTGAGTTACTGTTTATATATGTTTAGAAGCACCTTTAATGAGGAAAAACATTTTTTTTTTATTGATACTGATGGTAGATTATTAATTGTTTGCATAGATAGTGTGATGCTTACCCAATCCAACACCTGCAGTGAGTCTGAGAAAGCTCAGTAAAAATTGCCGTCTTCACTAACAAAGAATTGATGCTGTCACCAATGCACTGTTTCATTTTCAGCCAGTGTCCATGGAAACCTTTGTCAGTTGGTATTTTCATGTGTGGGTACTGGTGAAGTATAGCTTCCAGGGGTAAAGGCTTTGCCCACTTGACCTCCTGAAGAGCAGCCAGGTGAATTGTCTGTTTTTTGCAAGCAGGCCATTTCTTTTGCTCAGGGAACTGTACTACTGCATACAGCTGGAAATGTGGGCAGCTGATTATGCTCTGTAAAATTTGGGAATGAAAGGGTATACTCTCTCTTGTACCCCCACCCTTGCACAGTGTCCTGTTACAATATGAAGATGATGAGGAGGTATTTTACAATATCATCTCTTAAGCGCAAGAGGTTTTGGAAAACAGTAACAGGGAATCAGATATGAAGTAAGAGTACCGAAAGTATACCTGAAACCTTCATGTGGAGGTAATAAATACAAATTTGTATGGTAAATATTGAGCTGAGGCTGTCAGAAGAAAATTTTCTTCACATATTTAATGTGTGTGCCATTGTCACCTGACATCTTTGGGTGTGAGCTTAAGGCTTGATCTGCCTCAAAGAAGATGGTAAAGTTTTAAACCCTGGAACAAAGTCACATATTAATGCAACTTAATGTGCTCAAACAGGTGATATATACGCTGTCTTTGTGCAGATTTATTTTTTTAGCAGCTATACTTTTGCTGCCTTGCTGTGGACTTCTTGTGAGAGAGGAGTTCAGCCTTGTGTCCTAGAAAAGGTCTAGCACAGTATTTAATATGATCTCTACAATTACCTGCAAGGAGGTTGTGGAGAGGTGGGGTTTCGTCTCTTCTCTCAGGTAACAATCTATAGGACAGGAGGAAATGGTTTCAAATTGCAGCAGGGGAGATTTTAGGTTCAATAACAGGAAGAATTTCTCTACTGAAAGGGTAGTCAAGTATTGGAACGGGCTGCCCAGGGAGGTGGTGGAGTCACCATCCCTGGAGGTATTTAAAAGGCGTGAAGATGTTGTTGTGCTTGAGGACATGGTCTAGAGGTGGACTAGGCAGGGTTAGGCTGTGGTTAAGCTCTATGATTTTAAAGGTCTCTTCCAACTTAAGGGATTTTTATATGATTTTATATGTGATTATAAAATCTATTTATATGGTATTACAATATAAAAAGTTCAGCTCTCCATTGTTGTTGGTTCTTTTTTTTAGTTAAGCTAATCTTACAATCCATGTATTTCCTATCTTTTCCATTGCTATTTAATTCAAAGAAGTAGAATTTACTTTTAGCACTCTGTAAATTTCTCTAGTCAGAACACCAGTTTGAAATACGCCTGAACTGGGGAAAGGGGTCTCAGTCAGCAGGTGCCTCAGTCGTCCTACAGAGCAGAGGAGGGCTGTTAGAGCAAAGCCCAGCTGGATAGACTGGAGATGTACATCTATTAGGAAAAAAGCGGCGCACCGCAAAAAAACCCCACAAAAAACCAAACAAAGAGCAGAATAGAACCTGAAACAGAAATCAGAAAATTAAAGAGCTGGGGAGAGATGGCTGAGAGCGAGCGGTGCGGGACGCTGCTCGGCGCCGCCGCTGGGTGCCGCGGTGGGACCCGGCTCTGAGGGGGGCGGTGCTGCGGCAGCCGAAGCGAGGAGCTGGGAAAGGGGGGGCGTGAGGAGCGGTTCTGCGACAGAAATAAATTATATCGGCCGTATCAGGGGTTGCGAAATAGAACCACAACCAGCATTTTCCTCTCGGCGTTTCACCAGATATTGTGATATCTGACAGCAGATCGCTGTGACGGGTCCAGCGTGCCCCTTTCCCTGCATCCCTGGCTCGCGGCACGGAGCAGGGGCGATGCTAAATGAGACAAGACTATAAACTCGCTTTCTTGTTGTGAAGCGTTTTATCTCTTATTGCAGGCTTTTTGGCCAGCACACCTAGTCAGCCTGCAAGTTTTTCTAAATAACGTGTTGACTTGTTTAGAGCAGTGCTGGAGTGTAGGAGACACTGTTTTTTGCACGGCTTTCCATCGCCTGTCATCTTGGTCAGCAGAGTATAGATATATTTTGGATCTAGCTTGCCCAGGCTTAGAAAAACAGGAAGAAAGAGTAACGGTGACTCACTGTATGAGCACTTTCTGATAGACAAATTTGAATGATGAATGTGGTTCTAAATAGTTTCGATTTGGAGAGCAGATAATTAGACCTTTCCGAATCTCAAACAGAATTTTAAAAATGGACAGTGTTGCATGAAACAAGGCACTTCATCCTGTATTTTCCAGAATAGCAATATTGTGCAGTCTCTTTTTATGGAATATTTTTGGTCGTTAGCTTTCAGCCAAAATAAAGCAAAGTTGGAGAGGCAACTATGTGCAGTATTCGTTGCACATAGAGTTAAAGGAAAGTCTGGCTGAGTTTTGAGTATATTTTGAAGCTAGGGACAGGGATTTGGATTTTGGGCCCCAATATAAGTAAATCACTTAAGTCAAATAGTTCTTTTGAATTCACAGGCTTGTTTAGCTGGGTTTGTTGAAATGGGTCCTCACACATTGAAACACTTTCACTAAATATTATGCTAATAGATCTTGTGGGAATTCTGTCAAGCATAAACAAGCTGGTTTTGAGTTACCATGGACTTCATCTTAGAAGCAAAAGGAAAGTCTTGATTTATAATTTGATGTAGAAGACACTTAGTGGTGCAGATTTTAACCTGTTACTTGGTCCGTTGTGTAGCTGCATAAACCCGGACAACAATGTGCAGAGAGAGAAACTGAATTAGTACCTATAGGGTTCCTTAAAGTTTGGTTGATTTCTGCTGGTAAGGAAAATTTTGTCTAGATCCTCTCAGTACTATTATGTCTTTGGTTTGGAGTGGGGTTTTTTTTACTACTAGTTCTAAAGACTATTTTCTCTCATGATATATTGTATGATTACTGTTTATCGTTGTACGAGTGACAAACACTTAAGCTGATTTGCTGTGCAACTGCTGTCCAAAACAGGCATGCTGTTACTGACACTGGAGGAACTCTTCCTGATTGCTGTTGCTTTAAGGGAGCTACAGACATAGCTGCTCCTTGCAAAGATTTAGGAAAGGCAAATAAGTGAACAGTAAAGTAGAGTCCATAATCAGCTACACAGTTCAAAGTACCCAGGAGTCTTTTTATTAAAGACATAGATTTTGCTGATTACCTGAAGACCATCACATAAAGAATGGAAATGACTTTTCACAGAGGTCCATTTTCCTTTATTTTTCTCCCATTTTTTACTGTTGCTGAAAAAAAGGACTAATGGACTAATTCTAAAAAAAACCCAAACAGACCCATCCCAAGCCCTTCTATTTTTGTCCTTACCAATTTTCAAGTTCAACTACAACAGAATTATAAAGTACAATTCTGTTATCATGACATTTGAATTTATTCTTTTTATACGTATTCCAGATTTGCATTTGTATTTTGTTATGTTCCTGCATAAAATAATTCACTGTGGTGCTCTGATTAATTGATTAATTAATTTTGTAAAGCTCTTTGACATCCTTAGTGAAAGTTGCTACAGAATTTTGAAGTTCAATTTATCAATTTAAGGGAAATCGCGTGGGGAAAAAGGCAATAAAAGGGCAGTAAATCAGAGTATTTATGTGTTAATGTCATAATTCTGATGACTGATTATCAGCCAAATGTAGTTGATTGTGTTGTCCTGCAGCGAGAAAGTTTCTATTCTCACTTACATTTCAGTTAAGTACTCCACTTAAACTCTAGCACCAATTTTCACTGTTTACAAATCTGTCAAGTTACATGTTAATCATAAAAATATGCTATTACCAACATTTTTATTTCAGTAGTACTAATTAATTCATTGCCATATTTGAAGCAATAATAGCAAAGAATAAACCTCTCTGTGGAAGAATTTCTACTAGAAACTAACTTCAGCATTTGAGGTCTTAGCGTCTACAACAAACACCACCGTGTGAAGATGGAGATAGATTGATAGAATCATAGAATGGTCTGGGTTGGAAGGGACCCCAAAGATCATAGAGCTCCAACCCCCCTGCCACAGAGATATAGATATGTATTTCGGCTTCCTCCTAAAATTTCCCAGGTAGAATATGATTCAGTCAAAGCATGTCTGGTACCTGAGCTTCAGACTGTACTTTTAACCCCTGGGACCCAAGATTAAATGTCCAAAATTCTCAATGACCATTCTTAAATGGTGATTTACAGCTAGTTCTACCATTTGACCCATGTGCCTGTCTGTGTTTCAGTAGGGCAAAGTTCCCATTTTTTTATCCTTGTGTTTAACTCTGATCTCTCTTGTGTGTCAACTTTACATTGGCTTTTGTCTGGTAAGGCATTGCCAGAGTAATTGAGGATGCATTTCTTTTTCCCAAAATGAAAAATGAAGTAACTGAAATCTTGTTTGCTGAGGGGTAAGGTTTTCTTTTTGGATGTGTCTGGATATGTAATGTCTCCAAATGTGCAACAAAGTCAACAGTAAAGAGAAAGCGTAGAAAAAGTCTGTACACAATGGTGAGAGAACGTTCAATTGGCATCAGTACTAGGAACCCCTTCTGCAGCAGCAGCACTATGGAAGAGACAGAGCAGGTCAAACTGAATTATACACTACGTTTCTTTGCTATCATGGTGGTGGAAGACATGGCTTTTGCTACAGCAAGCTGCAGTTTACTGGTCTCAAAGTAGTTGTTAATTGTAATGGCAGAAGCAGGAAAAACAAACTGTAGGTAGAAGTGTAATTTCTAGAATGTTGTAGTGCTGTGTTGTAGAAAATTAGTCTCATCTGGGCTCTTCTGAGCTCCTGGTACAGTGATGTTACTGTTAGCAGGTGTGCTGCTCAGGGATGATGGCTGTCTTCTGCACAGCCATGGTCTGTTTTCTCTTCAGGGTTGCCGCACCCTGCATCAGGACTGATCTGCTGAAATAAACCTAACTCGGATATAACCTGGTGTAACCACTGACTCGACCCCAAATAAATTATGCTCAATCATGAAAACAGTGTAACCTGCAGAAACAGTGTTTATTTCTCCTTATTATGAGCAGGTGTAACACAAATGATTAAAGCATGGCTACCTCTATCCACAAAGATCAATGTCTGTGGAAGCCCTATACTTCATCTCCTCAGTAAAAACAGACCATTTCCTGCTGAAGTTGAGAGGATGTTGGCTGAGTGAGTACCAGAAGCAGTAAATCACAGTGATGTGTGATGGTGCCTTTGGTTAGCACTGCTCCCTGGCCAAGTGCAAGGTTGAACTAGTCAGAACCAATTTGAAAGAAGTGTAGTGACTAGCAGGAGCTAATTAAATCCGACTTCAATTAGGAGAGACGGGCCTAGTAGGAGTACATCTCAGATTGCCAGCAACAGATGAGATTCCATGCTACAGTCAGACGTAGTTATCTGAGCGTCCTGTTGCGGTTAGATTTCTACATCTTCTGGATGTGCTGTGGCACTGCAGTGACTTGGGGGAAATCTTCTGCATTTATTATAACCTGATGTTCACAATGAATCTCACCACTGAGGTGTTGGATCAATATTTGGGGTATCTATGCACACATTAAACCAAATGGTGTACAGCAGTGGTGGAGAGGGAATTGGAAACTGAGCTTATTAACTACTCAGTTAAAGAACTGGAAATAGGTCATGTTTCCAGTCATTGCTTGATTAATTGAATGTCCTAAAGAGAAATTCTTTCCAAAAAGTGGCTTAAATTGGATAATATGGTTTCTGAATGTGTTTTATTCTACTGTCTCTAACTTTTTAATTTGTGTCCAAACTCCCAAGCACCCCACTAATTTTTTGTTCTGGTGTTAGCAGGTGGCTGCCAGCAAGCAAATTCTCAGCCATAAAAAAAATGTTGCTGTTGACAGAAACAGCCCCACAGAGGCATATTTGTCAGAAACCTGAAGGCAGGTTTAGTCACTTGAAACACATGAGCTATTGCTTTTGCTTGAACCAGGAAACAAGAGAGGATTTACTTAATTAAAGATTTATACTGGGGTTTTTTTTGTTCACTTTGTCTTTCCATTTTAAAATGATCTGTCCTTTATTAATTCGATAACAGAGAGGTCAAGGCTGAAATCCTAATGAAGTCACTCACAGAGAAAAAACTCTTTTGCTTGGCATTGCTGATAGATCAGGTTCTTAATCATGTGGGGTTACACTAAAAGGCTTCGATATTACATTATTTCCTTCATCATCTGGCCAAATAAAGTACACGCTTTTTCAGTCCTGTGGTTGCTTCAATCTTCTGTTCGTTTAGTTGGCTGGGGGGGTCAGGTACATGAATCCACTGCTTTTTGTGCGTGACGTGTGCATTGCCAATACATGCATTTTTCTTCATTTAACAGACTACTCCCTGGATAAGGTTGTCAGTAGGCTTATTCTGTAGAGCAACCCTTCTGAGTGACAAGTAGGGCTTAAGTGTGGAGTAATTCATAAAGTGTTCTGAGCACAGCTTGCGTTTGATCAACTGTGTTTACACCCAACTCACTTTCTCCTGTAGTGATGCAGGCATGGAATCTATACTAAAAGTTCATGTTGTTCTAGTCAGTGTTTCCCCATCATTAGTTAAAAACCTTTTCTTCTTTTGTCCTGATGGGATAAACAGTTGAATGTTCTTAAAAGAAAAAGAGAAAAAATGAATTTTTCAGAAAGCATAGCTCTATTGCAACAACCAAATAAGATAACATGACTGAGTTGAGGCAGCCACTCACCAGCATGGCTATACATGAGTCTTGATTTTTGCCAGCAGGAATGCAGTAGGGGGTTAATAAAATCAGTAAAGATGACAGTTGTTGCAAATAACAAAATTAAGAGTTAGAGATTATTTTTCTCTTAGTCAGGGAGTGAAAAAAGCTGTGGTTGTTCCAAGGAACATCATACCTTGGAAAGCCAAAGCACATTTACTTTTTACGTGTCAAATTACCATCTTATATTGGCTGGTGCCTTACATTTTTTTGTATGATATCCTGTTAAAAATCAAGTTCCCAACAGTGCTGTACTTTCTCATGTGTCAGCAAGATCAGTAAGATTTAGAGGAGGTTCTGAGCTGTTGTAAACATGCTGCTCCAGTAGGTTTTCTACTGAAGCTCCCCCAAGGAGCAAATTTGGTGTAGCAGAGGTTCCATGGATAAAGAACGTGTCCCCTCATCAGCATGTTCTCCCACCCTTTCTATCCCTCAGAGCAGACGATGCAGCATGCCCATGCTGGATTTGTGGTCTTCTGCTTCTCGCCACTCACCACTGCCATCTGAAATTGTCTGAAAAAGTGACTACATGGCCAAATGCCTTCACTGATTATTTTGTGTTTGTTTCTTTAGCAAGCGGACAAGCTGCAAGTAGCTAATAAGACCAGTTGTGGCTGACACCAGGCAGATACTGTGCGTCAGTTCTCCACGTGTTACCTGTGATTGTCAGCCTGACTCTTCAAGCAGGAGGTGGAAGTTTGTGCTTCCTGTGGTGCCAGAACAGTGACAAGCTTTTCTAGGGAATATAAAATAAACTAATCTAGGATGTTGAGCTCCTGTAATTGGTGTTGAATGGGAATGGATCCAGGTGTCAGAAGTATTTGCAGTGACAGCAGATGTGCCTTGGGATCCCCGAGCTCACCCTGACATGCAGTTGTGCTACCACTCTGCATCTGGGATGAAATCAGGTGTCTTACTTTTACTGTCATGTAAGTTGGGTTTATTTTGACCTCTACCAAGATTTGTTTTCATGCCAAAGAAACAAATTTAGTGTTTGAATCCCTGGTGCATTTGCTGGTAAGATACACCTCTCACAGTTGTTCTAATAGTTTTTCAAGACTATTAATATCCGGTTTATTGTTTTAATGTAAGTTACTCTAAAAACCCAAGAACATTTCATTTTATTGAAATATTTTAACAGCTACTTTCTAAAAAAGTAACTTTTTTTTTTTTTATTTGAAATAATGAAGAATGAAGAAAATAAGATACTGGACATATAAATGATAGCAGGAAAAATGTGCCTTTATGTATCAGCTTAGAAAAATCCAAGAATTGCGATGTGGCACAAATACATTTTTTAAATAAAATTAAAGTACTTATAAGTGATCATCTGAGCTCTCTGTTAGTTCGAGCTAAAAAATAAGAAAAACACCTAGCAGAATTGGCAGTATTGCTCCATGAGACATTACACACTAAGATTATGAGACTGTGAATAAGAATAATTTGGGGAACCACTAATTAAATTTTCCAAATCTTATATAAATACTTTCCTGAGCTTTTATGAGAAATAAAATTAAAGATGTGTGTTTCATGGGACATACCTTGTTTTGCTGTATTTTTACAAGGCAACTTGACATAGTCATAGCCATGCAATAGCAGTTAGAATATTAAGTATATGTCACTATTTCATTTTCCTGAATGTCAATAAGGAAGAGGTTTACACCTAGACATAGGCATATTCTCTTACAAGTCCTCTGCAAGCTGCACTTCTTATTTTTGTGAAAAAATCTTGAGCTCTGGTATGTGGGATGAATAGGAAGGGAAAAGCTTACCTGCAATAGGTGGTCATTTAATTCTGTATTTTGAAAACTGATTTCCTACTCTCTGGAAACTTAACTGACTTTGCATGAAGGGAGTAATAAGGTAAGAGTCCATGGAGTCTCTTGATGTGGAAGCATTGAGCAGGGAAGCAGTTTGTGTGTTCTGGTGGAGATAGGTAGACTGTGGGACCCATCTACATTCAGAAAACTTGTGCTGGTATTGATTTCTAAATATAGGTGTTTCTGAACGCAACATAAGCTACTTAATTAAAGATTGGTTTTGCTTGGGTTTTATTGCCTCAGTGTTCCGAGTTCAGAGTAGTGGAACTAATGTAGGTAACTTCACGATTCTTTTTGGTTTTAATGAGTGTTGTCCTTGATACTTCTCAGCTAAAAGAAAGGATTCTATCTACCTGAAGTTTAAAATATTGGAAAATTTGCTTCCTATTGATTACTCCCACTCTGTGTCGCAATGGATTCCTTTTTCTTTCCTTTAAAGTTCAGGTTTTATTTCCTTGTGCTTTCATTTTTCCTTCTTATGAATTTTTTTTCTTACACAGAGATTCAAACACAGTTTTCCTCCTTGTTATTAACACATTACCCTTGTTTCCAGTTCCTATTCTTTGCTAAGGTATGTGCCACCTCGCATGCACTTACTTCAAAACTTATCCTTCTCTCTCCAACTTTCCCTAGGCTCACTGAAGCTGATTATTCCAACTTTTCCTTCTCCGTTTTTTAAAATGTCACAGAACCATTCTTTTTGCCATTTGATGCAAAAGCTGATTTAATCTGTCAGAAAGCTGTCATATGAGCATTAACCTTTTCCTTCTGTATTTTAATAGAACTGAATTTGCCAAAAACATGCAGAAAATACCAGTATGCCTAAGGATCTTTAAGTAAATCGTCTTACATTAGTCAGTTTTCTCTTTGAATTTATATTCACCCAAGAAAATAATTTACTTTGAAGATATGAAACAGTTTCACAGTATTTATGCATGTTCTCAGCTTTCATTGACATGACAGATCAGTAGTGATCAATTCTGACTAGTGGCTTTTCTAATTAGCAGATTTGACTTTCTTGATTCTTTGACTCTTGCTGTTGAAAATTCTCCACATTGTTTCATTTCTTTCAGGGTAAGATTTCCTTTCTTACCCAATCAGCTGCTCTGGACAGCACTGTTGAAAACTTGTCTAAGGGCACCGAGAACTTAAACTTTAAGCTTTTTTTCTTTTAAGCTTATTTTCTGTAATATCTTCAGTGTGATAATTAACAAAGATAACTATTTTCTAATAATATGTGTAAGCCCAGAACTGAAGGAATGGCTCTGATTTGCTGTAACTGTAATAGACTGTAAAGACAGACCTATTAAATTTAGTATGCTGAAAAATTTGGACTACTACAACCCAAAGTAAGTTTTAATTGTTCAAAGTGTAACTCATAGGCATTTTGTTGGATTAAGACCCATTTTTTTGCTATTTGAATTATAAAAAGACATCTAAGTAGTTCTGTCTTACAAAGTGTTTGAAAATAAGGAACAAAAAGGAAAATTGAGTGCAGTCTTCAAATTATATGGAGAGAATCGGGAAAATACTGAAGCCGACCAGGCACGGTTCTCCCAGTTTCAAAGAATCCTACCTCTTGGTCGTAAGTTCACTAGTGATACAGTCTCAGAGCCTGAAGAATCATTTCCCAAATTGCATAAATACTCTCAGTATTTCTTCATGGGGAGTAAGTTAGGGAGAAGCTGCTTATGGCAGCATTTTATGTTGGTTAGGTGTTTGGAGTGTGGAATTCATGTGAAGTTTAATCAATTTTACAAGACAATATGAAGCAATACCTGTTAAAATGAGGTATTTTCCAATTAATGACATGTCCAGTTTTTTAGATTACTATTCATGGAGATCCTTCAACCATGGCTTTTACATTGTAAAAATCCTGCATGTGTTAGACTACAATAGACAGAGTTTTTCACTAAAAAACCTACAACCAAATGTTTGACTCAAATACAACTTCAGTCCACCAGCTGTGTGCATTTAAAAAAAGTGCTGGTGCTTGATTTATCCTCTTTTAGATCATTTCTTCAGGAAAGAGCATCTCACATATGACTTAATTCTGATTTGATACAAGGTCATCTGATGTTTTTATTCTGATTTGCGTTTTGTATAATAGATGAGGTGGATTTGTGTAATAGATGAGGTGGATTTCCTCACTGATGTGATTTGGAAGTTCCCAGCAGCAGTTATTCCTGTATGGAAACAAACTGCCAAGAGGAGTAATCCAGAATTGAAATAAGGTGCATCAAATAAATGTCTTCTAGATATTTGTGTAGCCAAACTGCAGTGAAATTTCTTTTATTTTACATAGCAGTAGATTGTATTCAGCATTTCTAAAGAATGAATAACTATTATTATTCTGTCCTATAAAGTTTGTACCAATTTTGAGGCATTTGTGCAATACGGAATTTAGAGAAACTTCCTGAAATTAAGTTTGTAGTTTTGCACATATTTTCTACGTGATGTTCTGCAAGGGATTGTTCTCTTCGTCCAGTATAATATTTTCAATGTACGGAGTGGGGTTTTTGACACTGTATTTTCTCCTTCAGATTTATAAAAGGGCTGATTAATCAGAATAGAATTTTATTATTAT